>JANAVB010039214.1:327324-607324 GCA_029216955.1 Iris pallida
GATACCGTTTTGATCCAAAATTACCGTTTTACTCCTGTGTCCAGAGTTGGACTTAAGGACAGGCAATTCTAGCTAATTTGACTATTCTGAGAACGTTGGTAATGTTTATTTCAGCATCCGGAGAATTTTTGCATGTGTTGACTTTATTGACTCATCTGAGTGGTTGTACTATCGGTTTCACCAGTGAAGAACCTCAGGCAAGTGCACTTTCTGATTGCTTTCGATTCATAGTAGTCTTTTTATTTCATGTTTATATATATGTCTTGCTGCTTGTCGACATGCTCGTCACACGGAGATTAGTATCATGGATTTATTATATATTTTTGACTGTCATTCTTATGATTACCACGCTTGCGACCTGATTCCATGAGTACTAGCTGGACGAAAAAATATCTTTATAGACGTGTGAACTACCCTATACCCATCCCAATATATCTAATCTTGACTGATAGCAGCTGCACACGACACGTACAGGGTGCCGTATTTACCACTCAGTCGTTCACATGTCGAAAAGGATATTTTAAATCACATAGATAGTGGTATTTTATTTTTTTTTCCTTGTCTTCTTCACCACCTGCCATGTCATTAGTTACTTTCTAGCTTTCATATCTCATATGTTATTTTCATGTCTTGTTAATTCTATTGTGTTTTCGCATTTGTGTACTTGTTTCATTCCTAACTGGAAACCAGCATATTTCTGGTTTAGCCGTGACCACTCTTAGCACTGGGGAGGCATGGGTATGCTAAGGTCAACCTAGATAGTGGAACTAGCTATCTTTACTATTTTGAGAGACCTTGTATTTTCTTTCAGATATAATATTGTAAATGTTGTAATAAATCTTAGAAATGTGAATGAGCAATAAATGTTATTCTTTTTGTGATTTTGAGCAATTATTTCTTGCGGGCTTGACAACGTTCTACCGCTGACTCTCCGGCGCAGGCTGACTTGGACACGGCTCGTGTCCGAAAAGCGGGTGCGAGTCGTGACAAGTTTTTGAGATCACGACCCGCACCCGCTTTTTGGATATGAGCCGTGTCCAAGCCAGCCTACGCCACAGAGTCGGCGGTAGAACGCTGTCAAGCCCGCAAGAAATAATTGCTCAAAATCACAAAAAGAATTAACATTTATTGCCATTCACATTTCTATGATTTATTACAATATTTACAACATTATATCTGAAAGAAAATACAAGGTCTCTCAAAATAGTAAAGATAGCTAGTTCTACTATCTAGGTTGACCTCAGCATACCCATGCCTCCCCAGTGCTAAGAGTGATCATGGCTAAACCTGAAAATGTTGGTTTCCAGTCAGGAATGGAACAAGTACACAAACCGACGGTAATACGAAAACACAATAGAATTAACAAGACATGAAAATAACATATGAGATATGAAAGCTAGAAAGTAATTGATGACATGGAAGGTGGTGAAGAAGACAAGGAAAACAAATAAAATACCACTATCTATGTGATTTGAAATATCCTTTTCGACATGTGAACGGCTAAAGGATAAATACGGCACCCTGTACATGTCGTGTGCAGCTGCTATCAGTCAAGATTAGACATATTGGGATGGGTATGGGATAGTTTACACGTCTACTAAGATATTTTTTTGCCCAGCTAGTACTCATGGAATCAGGTCGCAAGCGTGGTAATCATGAGAATGACAGTCAAGAATATATAATAAATTTATGATACTAATCTCTATGTGAAGATCGTGTCGACAAGCAGCAAGACATATATATATACATGAAATGGAAACACTACTATGAATCGAAAGCAATCAGAAAGTGCACTTGCCTGAGGTCCTTCGCTGGTGAAATCGATAGTACAACCACTCAGATGAGTCAATAAAGTCGACACATGAAAAAAGTCTCCAAATGCTGAAATAAACATTACCAACGTTCTCAGAATAGTAAAATTAACTATAATTGCATGTCCTTAAGTCCAATTCTGGACACAGGAACAAAACAATAATTTTAGGTCAAAACGGTATCCGTCATTGGACCTACTTTGCATCGAAAAGTGTGCAAGAGTCAACGGTCTCTAAAGTCATCAAAATATAGGTCTATGGATTCATTTTGATGATACGAACCCAACCGTATGTCCAAATTTGGATTACGGTGGACCGTGCACAAAATTGCCCGTTGAATTGGACCGTGGGGTCCGTAAAACGGCGATCCGATCAACTGTCTCAGAATCAAACCAAACTTGGCATACAGGACCAAAAAATGATACGGTCCTATTGGTGCAAGTTTTCTCTCGATCTGACGAACGTGCACAAATTAATTAAGAAATTTGCAAAGGGGCCGATATGGTTAATTTTGACGGATACGCATCAAATTCGTCATGCACACGCAACCAATTTGAATTCCGTCAAAATCCACACGTCCACGAAGCCGATATGCATCTTTCGATGCTTTTGGTTCGGACCACGTCGCCCGGATTGGCGGGACGTACGTCGTATCGAAGAATTTTATAGTTTTTAAAACAGGTTTTTCATGAACTTCGGGATCCAATTTCTGATGCGTAGCCGATGAAATTGACTTCTACGAATTGGGTTATGGAGCCCTACATGTCGCCAATAACTGCCTTTAATTGGTTTTCTAAGATACCAAACATACAGATCATAAAATGCCTTCCAAGTTGAGTCTTGGGGACGGGTTCATGTCCTGTTTTAAACAGGTTTTCGATCGACTTCCCGTCAAATTATCGAACATTCTGCTTCGTATAACCTAAAACTAATTAGAGGATGCGAAAGTTGGTCAGGTTGACTACACATCCGAGGAAATGGCTCACAAAACGAGCGAGCGATGGTAGAGAACTTGGGTCGCAAAGTCGCGCGTTTACTGCAACTGCTACTGTTGCTGTTCGCACCCGCGCGCGCGTCGGCACTGCCGTCGCCGGCCTGTGGCCGCGTGTGGCGGCGCCCTGGGCTGGGGGAGGCCATCGGGGGACAGTGGTGTCAGCGCGGCTAGGGTTTAGTGAAAAGTTCTCGATCTCTCTCGCTTTATTGCTCGTATATATACATGTGTGCTATATGTTTCGTAAGAGGGCTCGGGCTCAGCATGATGTGTTGTGCTGCACAAGGGGGGAGGAAAGCTTGCGGGGTTGGCCTAGCTGGACTAGGCTGGGGGGACGGGTGTTGGGCCGGGCTGCCTTATTTCGATTTTTATTTTTTTTTCTTTTTCTTTTCTTTTTCTATTTCTATTTATTTATTAGCAACTACTTACATATATATATATATATATATATATATATATATATTTTATTTTTTATTTTTATATATATATATATAGACACACACACACACACACACACACACACACACACACATATATGTGTATACAATACTATATACGTTTATATATATACACATATGCACATATAGTATATATATTTATATTTACATACACATACTCCCATATATAATATATATTTATATATATTTACACATATATGCATATATAATATATTTTTTATATATACATACACATACATTTATACATATATTTATTTACTCTCTCTCTCTCTCTCTCTTTACATATATATATATATATATATATATATATATATATATATATATATATATATATATATACTTTAAAAAAAAATATATACATTTACTTTAAATTCCTAATTACCTTTCTATATTTATTTTATTTGCAAGAAGATAGGGAATCAGCTGGTAATAATTATATATGTAATCGCACTGGCTGTGATTTCTTTCTCATTCCTCTTCCCAATACTACCTCATCGGGCACCTCTGGCAACACTGTATCCCCTGTATCATTAGTAGTATCCGCATCACCCCCAGCGGACTCTCTTGTCAATACTTTTGCATCTACCTGTCCATCCTTGCCACTCAGTGCTGAGCCACCAGCAATCATTCCGGCCTCAGCAACCGTAGTCGGCACCATCCCAAAAGCCTCTATATCGTCTTCCGGTACCTCAACAGATGTATGGCGTGTCGCAGAAGACATCTCGCTAGCAGAGCCACACCCAGGAAATTCTTTTTCATAAAAAGTAATATCACGGGACACAAAAAATTTATCAGTCTCCAAATCATATAGTTTCCATCCCTTTTTATCAAGTGGATACCCAACAAAGATATATTTTCTGCTCCTGCTAGCAAATTTATCATGTCGGGATTTCAAATCATACGCATAGCACGGACAACCAAAGATACGTAGATGATCATACGAAGGAGCCGAACCATATAAAACTTCATAAGGAGACTTAAAATGCAAGATACTAGAAGGGGTTCTATTTATCAAATAACATGCACCCAAAATACATTCTCCCCAAAAATCCACGGAAAGAGTACCCTGAAAACTCAATTCCCTGGCTACATTTAAAATATGTCGATGTTTTCTTTCCACCCTTCCATTCTGTTGTGGTGTCCCAACACAGGATGTTTAGAACAATATACCTTGAGACAAAAATAATCTCATAAACAATTAAATTCAGTGCCATTGTCACTTCACACCCGACAGATATCAGCCCCAAACTGACGCTTCACCATAGCAATAAATTTAAGAAACGCAGAATAAACAGTACACTTATCCGTTAATAAAATAACCCAAACAGCTCTAGAAAAAATCATCCACCAAAGTCAAAAAATATCGTGCCCCATTAGATGACGGAACACTATATGGTCTCCACAGATCATAGTGTATAAGTTCAAAGCATCTCAAAGCACGACTACTACTATCAGGAAAGGCATCACGAGTCTGTTTAGCTTGATGACAAATATCACAAGCCTTATGAGAAAATACACTACTACCAGAGAGAAAAGGTAAAGTCTACATTACTTTATCTGAAGGATGCCCCAGTCTACTATGCCAAACCTCAGAATCACTCTCTTTGCATGCCAAGATCACCGAAGCCAAAGAAGCTAGAACCTCTCCCAAGAATTAAAGTCCACCCCTTTGTTCATCTGCTCCAATCACCATCCTCGTACTTCGATCCTGAACAAAACACAAATTAGGAGTAAATAACATATCAGAATTTCTGGCACCAATCAATTGTGAGACAGAGATCAAATTGCAAGTTAATGTCGGAACGTAAAGAACATCCGTCAACACCAATGAAGCAGTCAAAAGTACTTTGCCTCTCAGAACAGCCTCAATAGTACTCCCATCAGACAAAATCACAGGACAGACAGGGCCCTCAAAGCAATCAACTAAACAGTCACGAGAGCCTGTCGCATGAAGAGTAGCCCCAGTATCGAATATCCAAGGGTCAAAAGAATTCTTACCCATCAGACGGACAGAGTTTAAGGAACCAGGTTTGGAAGGATTGTCGTTACCAGCAAGCTCATCAGTTTCTGCCATTGTTTACCGGAGAGTAGCGAATGATACCCTCCATGCATCATGTCTGCCGAACTTCCAACAAGACCTGCAGGGACACCATGACCAGCAGCGGCGACATGATGAACAACCCCTGCGCTACCAGTACCGCGTCCCCCATCACGTCGCTGCTGTGGTGCCGTGCCTCTGCCACCGCCAGCACCACGTCCGCCCTCACGCCGAGGACGAGTCTTCTACCACTCTGGATAGCCAATCTTGGCAAAGCATGTAGCAACATCATGACCTATTTTCTTGCAATGAGTACAGATCATACCTGATTTGTCCCTGGAATCTGATGTTTTACTATTAGAAGTAGTCGAAAGACGGGATGAAGTCTTGATAGTTAGTGCCAACACCTCCTCAGCAGTGGATTGGACCTGAGATTTTTGCATATCCTCCTCCTCACGGACTGCCTGGTATGCCCGATCTAAACTTGGCTGAGGATCCTGAGCCAGAAGATTAGATCGGGTATGACCATACAACTCAGCATTTAATCCATACATAAAGTCCTGAAAGTGGTCTTCATCCCTCATAGCATGTAGCTTTGCAGCAAGTTCACCACAGGTACAAGTAGGCAATGGAAAATAAACAGCTTTTTCATCCCACAAAGACTGCAAATTTCTAAAGTAGATTTCCACAGACATCGAAGCCGTTTGTTTGCACTCAGCCAAAGCTATCTTAATTTGTTGCTTCCGAGTGCCATTGCTAACAACAAATCTCTTCGCCAACCAGTTCCACAATGGATAAACCTTCTTAAAGTACGACAAATATTTCTTCAGAGACGGGTCAATGGTATTAAGAACCCATTGAACCAATAGCGCTTGTACGCATCTCCAATCAAGCAATTTACTAGTACCATTAACAGGTTTGACTTCAGTACCCTCCAGAAAAGTGATCTTTCACCTAGAGATCAGGGAGAGACGTATTGACCGAGACTACTCAGCATAGTTCGGTCCACGAAAAATAATAGGAGTAATGATATTTCCTGGTTGATCAGCAGAACTCAAAAAATATGGATCATTCGGATTATGATAATATGGGTTATGTGCACCGCCACCGTCAGTCGCGACGGAGTAGCTGGACGCAGCATCATCTGCCATCGCCGATGTCGGGTGTACAAAAATTTTGTATACCTCCGACGAATCGGCCGCTGATGGACGGGGTCGGCGGCGAATAGGCCGCGGTCAGTATAACGCGTTAGAACCAGAATACTGGAGAGTGAGGGCCTACATAGCCAGCTACGTATATTGAAGTGCAACTCACCTCGCTATACGATCACGACTGTCTAGATACATGAGGGTTTAACTACAAGCCAACAGTCTCCTATGGTCATGAACAAGCCTATTGTCTCAATCTCAAGCAAGCAATAATAGTTACAAGATGTCAGAGCACCAAATATATAATAGCAAGGCATCCCATACAATACATATTCGGATGATCATGAAGCTAGTCGTACAAAATATCAGGACTAGCAAGAGTTTCAGTCATACATAATCAACCCTAGGATTTGCCAATCATGTTACAGCCCCTAGGCAGACAGTAAATAAAGATGCAATACGAGCTAACACGTGCTCGCCGGCTAAACGTCTCAAAAGTATAATTTTACGATAAAGTGGGAGGACAAAAAGAAATCCACTCGTTGCCAGGGTTACGCTTGGTGGTCACCATATAGCTGGAAGACAGGTAGATCCTCTGGTGCTGCTCCGATATCTAGCCACACAAAACCAGCTGGGTTAGATCCCAGAAAGAGCAAGTGCCACAAAGGAGGCTTCACTTAGGAACTAAAACCAGCATATCACAATAGAATATTAAAGATAATAAACAAAGAACTGATAATAATAGAGATAATAACAGTAAACTGAGTACGAGAAAACCATTCAAGTAGCCAGGTCACAACCCTTAAACCAAACAAGGACCGGGGTTGTAACCCTTCATCTGAATAGAAACCCGTCTCAAATACTATTGGTACAGTGAAGACAATAAACGAAGAGAGGACGCAGAACTACTCCGGGAGCCAGGTTATAACCCTTAAACCAAACAAGGACCGGGATTGTAACCCTTCGCCTGAACAGAAATGGACCCCTGATCTTTATTGCTAAGGATAATATAAATAATCATGGTATTAAGGTAAGGTAAAACATGACAAACATGGCATGGGATTGCAATAAGACAATAAACGAAGAGAGAACACAGAACTGCTCCGGGAGCCAGTTACAACCCTTAAACCAAAAAGGACCGGGATTGTAACCCTTCGCCTGAACAGAACTGGACCCCCAATCGTTATTGTTAAGGCAAGCATCAATAATCATGTCATGTCACAATCTTGCACATGATCAGGATAAGACTAAGCTGGAATAAACTCCATCCAATCAATCACGGCCAATCAAGAGTACGGCTTGATACTTTTAACTAACTAGGGTTATCACAGGCGTAGTTACTAGCAAGAAGCAATGAGATTATCCCAACAGCCACAAGCCTTGCAGACCATCCGGTTATCCAGGTCGAATGTCCGTTTATGAAGAATGCAATACGTGACTGTGTACTGGAAATGTGCCCTACTCGTCGGTAGGCTACAAGTCCAATTAATGCGCCCTGATAACGGGATTATCTGTAGCTGGGAATCTCTTCATATCTACTAAATTATTCTAGTTTATTAGCCCTAGTCAATTACTGTAGGTATCCCTGACCGTGGTACACAGGGATCCCCATCCTAGACATGATGCAAGACAGTACCAGTTTATTTGTACAAACACAATCGCCCTTGGTGTCCAGGTCATTCATACTTGTCAAGTCAGGCTAGCTGTCGTAACAGCATGTCAAGGTTATCATGTAGGTTACTTATCGTATTCCAAAATATAACCCTGCCATGAGGGTTGCCACAAAAGACTGGCCGTATGAGTTGCCGCAAAAAGCTGGCTGCATGAGTTGCCGCATAAAGCTGGCCGCATGAGTTGTCGCAAAAAGCTGATCGTATGAGTTACCACAAAAAGCTGGCCACATGAGTTGCCGCATAAAACTGGCCGCATGAGTTGCCCTAAAAGTTGGCCGCATGAGTTGTCGCATAAAGCTAGCCACATGAGTTGCTGCATAAAGTTGGCCGCATGAGTTGCCGCAAAAAGTTGGCCGCATGAGTTGCCGTAAAAAGCTGGCCGCATGAGTTACCGTAAAAAAAGCTGGCTGCATGAGTTGTCACAAAAAAGCTGGCCACATGAGTTGCCGCATAAAGCTGGTCGCATGAGTTGCTGCAAAAAGCTGCCGCATGAGTTGCCGTAAAAAGCTGGCCGCATGAGTTGCCGCATAAAGCTGGCCGCATGAGTTGCCGTAAAAAGCTGGCCGCATGAGTTGCCGCAAAAAGCTGTTCTTCTTCTCCAAGATCCGAGAAGAAGTACCATGGCTTCAAAGCTCCATTTCCATAGGTCAAAATGGTGTAAAATAAAAATCTCTACAACATGGAACCATCAAAACTTGGAAATAAAAATGTTAAGTAGATCAAAACCCAAGAAATCCGAAAATACTATAAACTTAGATCTACACAAATTGAGCCATGAAAATTAGAAATGCTAAGTACTAAAGTGTGTTAGAATCCCGAGAGGAAGAAAATGGAACAATAAAAACGAAGTTCCTCCATGAAGTAAGCTACACTTGCCTAAGCTCTCTCTTTCTCTTTCCTGGTGGTTGAAGAAGTAATGGTGGAAAAGGAAAAGTAAATGAAGAGAAAGAATGAAGGAATGGGTAATAAAGGATGATGGTGGTGGTAGGTAGGGGTTCTCCCCCTTGGTTTATGATAAACCAAGGCAACCCATGTAGTACCCCGTCATACTCAGTCAATCGGAGGAATCGAAATGCCGACGGCGTTCGGATTTAGCCTTGCAACGGCTACTCGAAGACATCGCTCGGTCGAGGCGACCGCTCGCTCAGGTGGGGTAGTTTCGGTGAACTTGCCTCATCTTAGCCTTCACATAATAAACCGCATATTTTCAACTTGCACAAGTAGGCTTGATAATAAAAGAGACAAATTCACATAGCTAAAGGAAATAATCCCGACAGGTCGAATTGAGTTAGAATATGGAAAGGTCCAACGGCCGTCTTAGAGTTGGTGCACGGCGTGCTTTGAAAATGACACTTGGCCCTTCGTCCCGTGGCTTGGGAGAAGAAAAGTTGGTCTTCGGGCAAAAGCTAAGAGTTAGCCTAAGTCATAGGCGTCGCCCACATGAATGTTTCATAAAGCATGCACGGTCCCATCGTCCAAGGCTTGGCATAGACTTGGCTTGCCTATGAGTTAAGTTGCGTTGAGCGGCTTGTGACCTAAGTCTAGGCACCCAAGTGACTTGGTCGTTCAAGTTGGATGCGTGCACGGCACGATCTGTTGAGGCAAAGATTTACGCAGCCTTTGCTCGTTAAGTTGTTGCGAAGTTAAGTTAGACAAAGTTATGTCGGTCGACCTAAGACATTACAAGTACCGTCCCGCTCTTTCACAGTTTGTCAAAGTTAAGTAGTCCCACGACCTCAAGGCCTGTCGACTTGGGCATGATTGTCACGTGGAGCACGATTGGCTTAAGGCACGATGCACGGACTTAGTGTTTAAGGCAATGACTGCAATTGATTCAAAGTGAGTTTGGAGAAAGGGATATCAAATAGGCGTTCATGAGTCAAACTAAATGATAGGGTAACAAGGAAAGAATGCTCGCGACCGTGGGTCGTCGAGGGATCTCAAGGATAGAAGTCTTGAACTTGGTTTTGATAGTGATGGTAACATTGGAAGAGGAAGGACTGTGTGAGACGTCAGTTTGTGTCGAGTCTTGCATGGTCATTGGATAACTTGTCGACAAGGGCGATGAATCCTCGAGCGGCAACCCTGGGACATGGGATCGACTCGGCCTAGGAGGAAACAGGATATAGTCGTGCATAAGGTTTCAGCACAGGTTAAGCGGGGACTTACGACGGAGCTAGCCACTTGCGTCGAAAGGACCCCGATTAACAAAACTATACGTCCAGGTATAGCTTGTGATGCTAGTGGCCAAGTACATATAGATGTCGGCAAAATAGTGGCTATCCGCGTGCATGCCTTTGGAATGTGTCGAGTTGAATGTGTGTACGTTTTGGAAGAATGTTTAGGCCTAAGAATTGGCATCAACATAGGCGACGTGCTTCGGCACGAAATATGGCATCGAGTCTTAAGTCGTTGGCATAGAGTTGCATAGGTCAAACTTGAGTCATTGCGGTTAAGACGAGAAGGGCCGTAGGGCAAGTTGGATGAAGTTACGTTAAGTTACTGGGCACGACCTCGAAATATGAGGCACGGCCGCATTGTCACAAGACAAGTATGAGTTGGTATATTGACATTGCAAGCAAACGAGAAGGTCTTGAGGCAAGGATAAGATAAGTTATCGGTTCGATAGCACGGTCACACGAGAATAGAGTCTATCGTGTAGTTGCATCTTTGATTTCGGCCGTAAGGCTAACACAACTTGATAGGTTAACATTATTGGCACGAGAAGAGTCTAAGGAAAAGTATGAGTTAACGCTATTGCGCAAGCACAGGATGGTCCTCAGACACAAGTATGCCAAGGCGTCCGTCATAAAACTGATCCTAAGACAAGACTAGAAAGACAATCGAAGGGTTTTAAGCTGCACAAAGTAAATAAACGTGTCAGTTTTGTATGGGTGGGCGAGGAGCTCACTCCACCAGTACAGTTGAGTACTGACACCCATACAGCTTTTCATATGCAGGCACAGGTAGAAGCTCGTGGTACAGAGCTCGCTTGGATGCGTCGAGGTACAAAGTTTCTTGGCGATTCGAAACGTACGGCCACGTGGATTGAAGACTTATACGGGACATAATGTATGGACATCACCTTCCGAAGCTTTCGCTGGCTCAAGCATTGTAATAAAGAGTTGAGAGAGAGCAGAGTGACTTGTAAAATGAGAGAAAAGTGAGCTTGAGAGACTTGTAATTTAGCCTTGCACCCACAAATGTAATCTTGTATTCAATATCAATAAGGAGTTTCTTTTGAATGACTTGTGTTCATGTGTTCTTGTTCTAATTTTCGTTGCGTATTCAATGTATCTGCTTGGAATTCTGTACGACGACCCCGTCGCAGCCGCTGTAATCGGCCGTTATGGAACCCGCCTTGTACGAGCGCAATCTAGGCTCGTGTGGCATCACGTCTTAGCGAGGACGATCTCTTCTACGGGAGCGGGGCATGACATAATGGTATCAGAGCACGGCTTTACGTCCTTGGACTATCGATTGAATTCTTTAACTCCGTTGTTTCCGCAAACTCTGAATTGTTGCTTCCGCAAAGTTGATATCGTTAGTGCGCTCTCTCTCAATTGTCCCACGGGATGTCCATACAATAAGTCTAACAATTTTGTAAAACATAGAAGAATAGTTTTTGATAAAATGAAAAGTTGGTTTGCGTAAGCACGGTTGGCTAAGTCGGGCTGGGCATATACACCAAGGATTGTGTCGACCTTAGCAGAGTCGAGTGCGGGATTCGTAATATTTGGAACTAGAATGAGTTGAACTCGATTAAGTAAAGTAGGATGACTATCGATAGGGGTGCTATCGAGCGACGATATCGTCTGTGCGATATAGATGAGCGTGCTTGGAAACAGAGGAACGGTTCGAACAGGATTCGAAGAAGTCGATTGTGAATCGAATGATAAGTTGAGGATTTGTTGAATGATTTCATCCCTGAGTGGTGTATGCGATAGCCTCAGGGATGTCGATCGATCGATTGAGGGTTCGGGGTGTCGGTGAGTCTATCAGCAAGCGTCGCACATATGCAAAGCCTTAGATTGAGTGAGTTGTTGTCATGAAGTTTGATAAGTGGATTCGAACAACCTAGAAATTGATGCACACGAAACGTGAACGGGATTGAGGATTTTACGAGTATAAAATACGAAAATGATTTACTCGGTGAAATCGAATCGAGAAAAGTTAAGGCGCAGCGAACGGATGACTTGATAAAGGAAAATCGATAGGTGAAATCGTATAGAGAAAGTTAGCACGATGGAAAGATAGCGTGTATAAAGAAGTTGAATTTTGAAGTTACGAAATGACTCTGAGGATTGGAATGGATGTCATTCGATGAATTGACTTAGCAAAGGGACGATACGAATTGAGAAAATACATTGGTCGATGACTTAAGATAAAGGGATAATGATCGAACTTGAATTAAATGTCGAGGAGATTCGCCAGTCGAACGATGGCATCATTCGTACGACTCAAAATTGGTTGCAAAGGAAGATCATCAGGTTACACATATCGTCGATGGTATTGAGGCGTATCAAAGATCGATATGCGACAATTAGGGGTACTCTGACTCGGCGAATAAAGATCGTGCAAGTGTTACTGTTCGTTTGGATGCAATACTTAGGATTTTGATTGAGATGAATGTCGGATGAAAATGATCGTGTCTTGATGGTTACGTTGATAATCACAACGTCGACAATCTTGTCTTGTGCGAGCGCACTCCAGCCTCGCACATGCGTTGTGTCGGATTTGGGGCGATTGTTCCGTGTGAGCGCTGACATGGTGATTTATGTTGCGGGAATGATCGAACTCGAAAAATTAGGATGCGGCAACTTTGATTGTCTCGACTTATCAGTTTGATACGAAGAAAAATTTGAGGATGTTAGGACTTGCGGTTGATGGATAAAATAGACTTGAGGATTGAGTAGGTCCAATTGGCGCATCGATAATAAATTAGTCTGGACACAAAATAAGAGTTATATCCCGATGAGAATAATTATCTCGCGGGAGCGTGCATGGTGATTCATGCCCACCGTAGAAAATTTGACTCGCGTGAGATCGGGGCACAACGTATTATTAAGTCAGATGACCTTGTGATCGATTTCGTGAATTAGAATAAATGACTTAGAGAATGTGAAATGTTAATTATGGTTTAGCGATGAATTGTGTCGTAGCGTATTTGACTTGAGAATGAATGATAGGCAGACTATGTCGAACGTGTTCGAAAGATAGACTATGCAAAATGGCTTGATGAACGAGTGATATTAATATGTCAAGGAATTAGTTGAAACGTGAGTTATCATAGGATGGCTTTGCTGAATGACTCAGACCCCGTACGACAAAAGTAGGAATGTGAGTAGGAAATCGATGCTCGATGTTTAGAAATCGGAGTGATGCGAGCTTGGGTAGAAAATATCACGCCCCAGAACCAGAATACTGGAGAGCAGGGGCAGACATAGCCAGCTACGTATATGAAATAGAATCCATCTCGCTATACGGTCATGGCTGTCTAGATACATGAGGGTTTATCTACAAGCCAACAGTCTCTTAAGGTCATGAACAAGCCTAGTGTCTCAATCACAAGCAAGTAAGTAAAAGGTTACAAGAAGTATGATCATTAAATATACAATAGTAAGGCGTCCCAAACATTACATATTCAGCTGATCATGAAGCTAGTCATTACAAAATGTTAGGACTAGCAAGAGTTTAGTCATACATGATCAACCCTAGGATCTGTCAATTATGTTACAGCCCGTAGGCAGACAGTAAGTAAAGTACAATCGAGCTAAACAGGTGCTCGTCGGCTAAACGCCTCAAAAGAATATTTTTACAATAAAGTGGGAGATCAAAAATAAACCGACTCGTTGCCAGGATTCCGTCTAGTGGCCACCATCTGGCTGGAAGGTCGGTAGATCCTCTGGAGCTGCTCCGAAATCTGGCCACATAAAACCAGCTGGGTCAGACCCCAGAAAGAGCAAATGCCACAAAGGAAGCTTCACTTAGGAACTAAAACCAGCAATCAGCACAGATATAAATAAGGTAAGAACTAGAAATAAAGAAAATACATCAGGATGATATACGACGAGATAACCATGGAACTATTCAGATAACTAGGTTACAACCCGTAAACCAAACAAGGACCGGGGTTGTAACCCTTCGTCTGAACAGAACTTGGAATTCTTACCATTTATCGGTAAAATAAATACAAGCATTCTGGTCATTCAATAATCTGGAACAGGATCAGGGCAAGACTAGACTGGTTAGACTCCATCCAATCACTTCACGACCAAGCAAGAATTACGGCTTGATACTTTAACTAACTAGGGTTGTCACTGTAGAAGCATGGAATTTCACAACCAGAAAACTCATGCGCCAGACACTACATGCGCCAGAGCTCAATATAGACGTTCGAAAGAGGACTTTTTATTCATATACAAAAGTCTATTACATGTCTAGAAGAGGTTGTACAAAGGAGAATTTCAAAGGAAAAATCCTAAGTCTACAGCCAGCGGCTACTATGCGCTTCCAGATAGGCGCAGCAGTCACCATGCGCCTCCAGATAGGCGCAGCAGCCACCATGCGCCGCCAGTCAGGCGCAGCAGACTTCATGCGCCTCCAACCAGGCGCATCCCACCATCTCTTCAGCAGCTCAGTTATGTGCATCCAGCTCAGTTATGTTCATCCCTTCAGCAGCTCAGTTATGTGCAACTCTTCCAACCAGGCTCACCTGGCCGAGCAGAGCCCAGTTATGTGCCGCTCTTCCAGCCAGGGTCACCTGATAAGTGCTTCGATTACACAAAGCATTTAACCCTCTGGCTGGAACCAAGGAAGAGAAGAGCACCGCAAATGCTGTGGCCAGGGGAGGCTTCGAAAGAGCCTCCAAAGACCAAGGAAGATCGTGATCGAAATCATGGCACAAGGAGCTTTCAACACAATCAAAGTGGGCGGCACCCACTTTGAAGGAAGAGAGAGCCTAGCACCGTCATTCCGATCTACGGCTCTTCCGGAACAACGGAGACGAGGCCCGAACATCCCTATCTTTGGATGCAACAGGCACCTTTCGCCTGCCTCAGAAGCCCTCGACTCCGTCTTTGGATGTAACAGTCACCTTCAAGTGCATCGAAGACAACACGATGTCTCATCTTCACCCTCGGGAGCACTTCGTCAACAGAATGCACCCACATATCCAAGTTCATATGGTAAGTACGTGAGGGAATGAGAAGCAAGTCTTCTCTCCATGACACTATTTATAGGCCGGGCAGATCAAACCCACGCACCAAGTAGATGGCTCTCCGAATTCCTTGCAATGAATTTGCATTAAATGGATGAACCGGACGCCTCAAATTCAGCCAAACGGCTATTTATAGCACTCGAGGAGCGAGACAGCCGCATCATTAAAAGACATGTCCGATGCGCCAGCCAGACAGCATATTATACGGACGCGTCCTTCGGCATCAGGCGCATCACACAGACGCGCCCTACAGTACCCGGCGCATCGCAGAGGATGCGCCCCCACACATCTCCATACCGAGTGGAACACCAACCAACGTGCCCACTCAGCTGTCCATCGAACGTCACAAACATTAAATGCCGAACTGACAGAGTTGGCAGCACGCTTCTCAAAATCTGAACAGTTGACAGCTTTTTCAAAAAATGAAGCGTCGGCAACGTCAGCATCATCATGACTTCATTTTCGATGGCCACTGCCACGTGGCCACCCAATCATCCGCATGCGCCTCTACGGCCATGCGTCCAAATCAGCATACGCCTCTATGGCCATACGTCCAAATCAGCATGCGCCTCTATGGCCATGCGTCCAAACCCGCATGCGCCTCAAAAGCAGTGCGTCTTAGACCCTTCACTGATCCCCAAAGACAGAAGAAGAGTCTCCAGTTGAAGCTTTGCATGCGCCTCAAAAGCCATGCGCCCCAGACTGATCTCTGATCCCGAAAGACAGAAGGAAAGTCGCCTGCATGCGCCTCAAAAGCCATGCGCCCCAAATGGCTTGTAACTCCTAAAGGTTACGAGCCGCAGCCTCCTCCTGCGTTCGATCCAAGGCGCAGCCCACCAGATCACTCCTCTCCACCAAATCCGAGATCTTCGAGCCATGGGTCGACGACATGTGTCCTTTGACTCAACTCGTCCAAGATTTCAGCAACGGAAAGATCTTCTCTTCTGCTACGTGCCGGCTCACAACAGCAACATGAAGAAGTCAACCCCCTCGATCAGGGCGCAGCATCCATGCGCCTCCATCAGCAACCTCCACGTGGCATCCCCATACCGACGTATCCTACATGCACGCATGAGCAGCCAGCCTGCAAAACTATAAATAAAAGGATCATCTCCTTCACACACACAGAGAGGATCCACAACGAACATACAAAGAATCACCAGAGAGGTAGATCCAGACACTCAACGTCTTCCTCCTCTCAGCAAGCTCCAGCACCCAGAGCAATCAACACCTTCAGAGAACCGATAACCGTCGTCAGCCGGTCAACGGAGTCAACGCATTACCACTCGCTCCATTGGCACTAAGGACCCAGCTTAAACAAAAGTGTACTCCTAGGACTACATCTAAGTTCTATATTGTAACACTGTTCTATTTGTATTAAAGTTTCAATCAAACAATTTTAATGGCAAACAAGCTGGCGACTCTGCTGGGGACTTCTTTCTCCTCTTCCGAGAAAGTCGTGTCACAGGCCGACGACGTGAAGGTGGGCTCCTCCCACAAGACGCTGGACGTGCGCCTCAATCAACAGGCGTACGAGGAGTTCATTTCTGAAGGAAGTGCGAGTCCTTCGAAGCGGCTGCCAAAGCCGAAGAAGACTCGCACGGCCTGGGTGCGCAAGGTCGACGCCTCGGGCACCACCACTGAAGGGGATGCAGCAATCCAGCCTTCCCTTCCTGCTGACGTTCTCAGCAACCAAGGTGCGCCCGCCGATGCGGCGCATCTCTTGGGGAAGCGTGCGGCCAACCACGTTCTCCAGCTATCTCCCTCTCAGGCGAGGAAGATGCGTCGACGGAGCAGGGGCGCAGCCAATGCCCCGCGCATCACTTCTGATGTGCCACAAAAAGCCTCTGTCTTTGACAGACTCACTCGCTGTAATGGCAAGGAGAAGTTGGATGCTGAGTACTATGCGCCCCAGCGGGCTAGTACGAAGAAATCCAAGACGGCACGGGCCATGCGCCATAAAAGTGCTATGCCAGCAGCAGGCCAGAGGCACGCGCTTACAATTATGCGCGCTGCCGATAGCAAGCTATACAAGGTTGACTCAGGTGCTTCTGTACCAACAACGAGTCGACCTTCAAAGTCCTCATCTCGCTTGGGCGCATCTATTGCGTGCACAACCAAGTCGAGTAAGGCAAACTCGATGGTCTTGAACTCCCGCGCCTCCTCTGGTTGTGCGTTTGAGGTTCGTTCAAGTCACTTCAAATGTTGTGGTTCCCCTACTACTGATCGTGATGCCTGCTTGGTATTAGATCAGGGGGCACAGCACTCACCTGACCACCCCGGCGTTTGGCCTTGCCATACGTCTGAAGGGGGTATAAAGGCACCACTCTCCTCCAACGACCTGCGCGACGTGATCACTCACAAGCGCCGGTCAAGAGAGTCGACCAACAAGCACGATGCGCCTATCACGGGACATACTTGTGCGGTAGTCACCATCAACTGCTGTTGCAAGGCGGCAGCTCCACCAAGGCAGTCGGTCTTCCAACGGCTGCAATCATCGACACCTCTCCGACGTCGCCTTGGGACGAAGGTGTCAGCAGAAGAGGAGCCAAAGGTTGCTTCATGCAACGTGATCTCCAACTCCTCATCAATCCGGAAGACGACTGCCAATTCCTCGTCTTTATCCAAAAGCCAGCCGAGGAAAACCAAGGCAGCTGTCTCGACATCTGGAGTGTTTGAAGGCACTCGGTCGAGGAAGAAGTTCTTGGAGGAAGCTAGGGGTTGCCAGACCCTTGTTAAGCCTCCTTCCGAAGACGAAGATGTCCAAAGCACAGCTGCGGCGGATCTTCATCATCAAGGCGAGGTTAGTTTCCCTGAAGCCCCTCAAAATGAGGATGTCCTCCAGGACACCGCCGGGGGTAGTTCTGGAAACAAAGAGGTCCTTTAAGACGGAGCTGAGGGCAATCAGACCCTTGCAGATGCCGCTATTGAAGATGAACTCCAGAATGTGGCTGGAGGTGGCCAAACACCAGGAGAAGTGACTCCCCCGCATGATAGTGAGGCCGAAAGCGAAGCCTCAACCAATCCATCCACTCCTGGCCGTGTCAGGACAGTATACATGGCTGGGGACGATGTCGAGTCTGATACGCCGCCACAGGACATAGTCCAGCGCATAGACTCATTGGAGGGAGGACTCAAAACCCTCTCTGCCTCTATGCAAGCACTGACTCAAGCAGTGTTTGAGATACGGTCGGCCTTGGTCAGGACACCTTCAACTGGTCCTGACCCAGGAGCTAATGGGGAGTCGAGTGTGCCTCTCCAACGGGCGCCCTCAGATACAGAAGCACCTCGGACCTCGGAGCCCTCAAACGCTCCAATCCAGATGGTACCTCCTTTCCCGACTCTTAGCTCTACGGAGGATGTGGTCGAAATGATCAATGACCTGCGGGAGCGCTTCGAGTCCAAGAACAGGCAAGAGGAACGCCAGAAGATGGGCATTCCCCAGCCTTATCCCCTCGAGTGGAACAAGGTGGTTTATCCCCCAAAGTATAAACCACAAACACTCACCCCATACGACGGGAAGGACTCTCCGCGACGGTACCTGACGTACTTCCAGTCACAGATAGGGCATCTTCCGAAGGAAGACGCGCTCCTTACCAGCATCTTTGTTGGGGCCCTAAAAGGGGTGGCGTACGATTGGTATTGCAGCCTTCCCGATAATTCCATATCGTCCTTCGACGACCTGACGCGCCTCTTCCTAGACCGCTTCTACGACGGTGGGAAGGACATGACGATGGCGTCTCTCATAGAGATACGCCAGAAGGAGAAGGAAACGGTTCGGGCATTCATCGAACGCTTCCGTCAGGCCTGCTTCAGGTTACCTCCAGGCATGCCAGAACATGCGCTTCTCTCCGCTTGCAGCATGAACATGCTGCCTGCAGTAAAGCTCTGGCTCAACTCCACTCCCCCTCCCGAATGGAGCTCCCTGATCATCGAAGCTGAAGCTGCAGAAAAGAAGGCGGCCAATGCACGTCTTCTGGGTGTCAGCTTCCCCGCCTTTGACGATAAGGGAAAAAAGTCCGCAGCCAACAACTCCGGACGAGAAGCAAAGGGGAAACAGGCATTGACTGTTAATGCCTCGAAAGGCGTATCTGCGCCTACTCAGAAGCCTCCACTGGCACCGAGACCTAAGGAGGTCTATTCATTCAATGACGACGACACCCTGCAACTCTTTGAGATACTGAAGCAGGGTGACAAGATCAAGCTTCCGGACCCAAAGCGCCCGATGAAGTCGAGAAAGTGGACAACCCGAGGTACTGTCACTACCATCGGTTTGTCGGACACCCGACCAAGGACTGCTATGTCCTCAAAAATTTCATCCAGCGCATGATCAATGCGGATGTAATCTCCGTCGATTATGAAGAGAAGACGGTGTCAGCCAATGTGGTATCACTTCAGTTCGGCACCTTGCCACCAACTACCGCACAAGATGGCGTCATCCCCATCCCTAAGGCGACAATAGAGGTGGTAAACTTATCACCTACCCGTGACAATGTGAGTGGACTCACCCCGCTCACCACATCTCGAGGAGAGGTCCTCTGGGTTCACCCCGACCTCGTCTTCGAGGTGACTCAAACGGAGGTACGCCCTACCTCCAAATCAAAAGGCAGGAAGATCAAGTCTTGCCGCACCGTCTCTTCTTCAACAGAAGAGGCACTTCCAGTGCAAACACGTGCACAACAGAACTCCCAGTCCGGCGAAGCCACCGCCGAGGTGGTGCCTCCTAGCACCATCCCTGAGGAGGGTCCATCTAAGCCCTCGGCAGCTAATAAGCAGAAGCAGGTGGAGGCCCGTTTTGACAGACCTCTATGGAAGGAGAATGCTTCGGGGCTATCCAAGCCTCATAACTTCGACATTCTGGCACAACTAGCCAGTACACCTGCACGCCTGTCTTTGTTCGAGCTTCTGCGTCTTTCTAAAGACTCCCGAGAAGCTCTCTGCGAAGCTCTGAAGGACGCTGAATCCTTTCTCAGTCAGGTCAAGCAGCCTGAAGACCTCCCAACTACTTGTACGCACTGTCATTGTGCGGATGAAGTTATCCCAAACATAACTTTCACCCAACAAGACATGTTGCTCAAGCATCACCGACATAACCGACCGCTGTATTACACAGGGTACATTGGCTCGGTCAAGGTGAGCCGGATTCAGATCGATCCTGGGTCTTCCCTAAGCATCATCCCGAAGGCGCTGCTATCTAAGCTGGGGATCCCGATGTCCCGGCTGGCGCCCTCCAATACAACCATCAGTGGCTTCAATGCTAGCAAGAGCGAGCCACTGGGCAAGATCCGACTGAAGTGTCACATTGGCAGCCTCAAAACTGAGGTGACTTGTTATGTGGTAGATGCCGAGGTCAACTACAACATCCTGCTCGGTCGACCATGGCTGCATGAGTACATGGTGGTGCCCTCCACGCTCCACCAGTGCATGAAGTATGTATCCACCAATGGCGTCATCCGGACAGAGTTTGCAGACATCGATCCTTTCAAAGGGATTGAAGCCTACTTCACCGATTCCGACTTGTACAAGCCCATTGACGAGGAGGAAGCCAACGACGCTGATGATGAGGCAGAGACGGCAACAGAGCCGGACATGGAGCCTGAGACGACTCCCGACGCCCCCTTGAAAATCTGACTGAAGGGGAAACCACCCCAGAAGGCGCCTCCAATGAGCATCAAGCTATCAGGGAAAGCGCCGGCTCACGAAGCACCCCTGAAGATACGCCTCAAAGGAAAGCCACCTCAAACATCGGCTCCCCTGGTGGCAAAATTACAAGGGAAGGCACCACTCGCCGGAGGCGCAGCCGAGGCGCCTCTCAAGGTGCGTCTCAAGGGCAAGCCGCCGTAGTCATCCAAGGTGTCAGAGAAGGCTCATATAACCCTCTCAGACCCCAGAATCAAAGCTGTGGAGGACTTTCCTGATCCGGCCCCAGTGCTTACAGATGAGGAGCTGGGCGAATATATCTCTGCTGATATAGACGCACCCTCCTTAGACAGTATAATCCCACGGGATAAAATCTCGTACTTTATTAATAATAGAGTGTCTTTTAATTATTTTTGTCTTCCACACTGGAATGCCATGTATACATTAGATAACGCTCTACGGTCGTTGCAAACACAAATAACGACCGTCCACCATAGTCGAGTAGTCCCGTCTCAAGGAGTCTTCATAGTCCCTCCACGGAGCCGAGACGAAGGCACCATCATCTCGGGCAAAATCGAGCGTCATCAGGACCTCCCGTCAATCGAGCCTGAACCTGATACCGGCAGAGTACAAGTCTATCGGTACACGGATACGGCAAAGCACATCATCCAAAAGATGGGCTACGACCTGAAAAGCAACAAAAGCCTAAACTACGGCAAGGGTCAGCATCTTCCTGTCCGGCTTTCGATGCCTAATAGAAAGCCACAGGACTACTATAATCGGACTCGACGGGGGTTAGGCTATCTTACGCCGCCATCAACTCTAGAGAGTTCAGACGCAGAAGACGCAGAGCATTCCCACTCGTCTGAAGCGTCGACTTGGGATTCCGATACCAGTATCGGATCAGTTTTCAGGAAAGTACTATCAGCTAACATGACATCAACGCAACCTCAGAAAGATGAAGGCGAAGACCAACCGCCGGAACCCTTCAAAGAGGAACCCTGGGCTCAACGCCTAGGAGAACAATGAGAATCTCGTTTTGAGTTACGTGAACCTCCCACTGAAGACGAAGTCGAGCAGATCGACCTCGGGGATGGGTCTTCTTCCAAACCCATCTTCATCAGCAAAAGCCTCGAAGGAGAAGACCGAGAATCTTTAGTCCAGCTGGCTAAAGAGTATATCGACGTCTTCGCCTGGAGCTACGAAGACATGCCGGGACTCGATCCACAGATCGCAATGCATAGGTTGAACATCTTATCTGATGCCAAACCTATCAAACAACAACAGCGACGCTTCCGTCCGGACATCATGAATGCCATCGATCAGGAGGTGGACAAACTCTTGACCAGTGGCTTCATCCGCGAGGAACAACACCCGGATTGGATAGCCAACGTCGTCCCTGTTACCAAGAAGAACGGGAAGATACGAGTCTGTATCGACTTCAGGGATCTCAACTCTGCTTGCCCGAAGGATGAATTCCCGCTTCCAATCACCGATGTAATGATCGACAACACATGTGGCTTTGAACGCATGTCCTTTATGGACGGGTATTCAGGCTACAATCAAATCAAGTTGTTCCCTGATGACGTAAAACACACGTCATTCAGGACCCCAAAGGATGTTTTCTGCTACACAGTAATGCCCTTCGGCTTGAAGAACGCCGGTGCGACATACCAGCGAGCTATGAGCACCATCTTCCGTCAACATCTTCGCAAGACAGTCGAATGCTATGTTGACGACATCGCAGTCAAGAGCCGCCTCAAAAGAGATCACCTACAGGACCTGAAGACGGTCTTCGATCTTATGCGGGCACATCAACTCAAAATGAACCCCGTTAAATCCTTTCTTGGGATTTCTAGCGACAAATTCTTGGGCTTTGTCATCACAGCGAAAGGCATTCATGTTGATCCTGAGAAGACCAAAGCCATCCTCAACATGGACCCTCCGAAGAACCTCCGAGAACTTCGGGGCCTACAGGGACGTCTAGCATATATCCGGAGGTTCATAGCAAACCTCTCCGGTAGATGTCAACCCTTTACTCAGCTCATGAAGAAGGGAGTCTCTTACGTCTGGACAGAGGAGTGCCAAAAGGCTTTCGACGACATCAAGGCTTACTTAACAAGCCCACCAGTCCTGGTAGCGCCAGTCGCCGGCAAACCATTTCTTCTCTACGTCCGTGCCATGGATCATTCTCTTGGCGCTCTGCTGGCTCAAAACAGCGATACAGGCTACGAGCAAGCAATTTACTACCTCAATCGAACACTTATCGGGGCCGAACACCGGTACAACTCCGTTGAAAAGGAGTGCTTGGCTTTGGTGTTTGCCATCCAGAAGACTCGTCATTACGTCTCGGGTCAGACAATTCATGTTATCTCCCGAGTCAATCCGCTCAGGGTCCTCATGACGAAGCCAGGATCATTGAACTCCCGGCTGGCTACATGGGCGATTCTGCTAACACCGTACAACATGGTGTTTGTTCCGCAAAAGGCTGTCAAGGGTCAAGCTCTGGCTGACTTTTTAGGTGCACACCCCATCCCAGAATCCTCAAAACTCTATGAAGATATCCCGGATGAGGTCCAAGAATCCAACGTCACCGAAGGAAGCTCCGTTTGGTGGATGTTCTTCGACGGTGCTTCGAAAATAAGCCCCAAAGGCCGAATCATCGCAGGAGTGGGGGTAGTCTTAGTCTCCTCCGATCAGCTGGTCATCCAGCGTGTGTACTCTCTTTCGAAGCCGTGCTCCAACAACGTTGCCGAGTACAACGCACTCGTCATGGGACTCCAGCTCGCACAACAGCTGGGGGTCGACCATCTGGAAGCCTACGGCGACTCAAAACTCGTCGTAAACCAGGTTCGGAGACAATACGAGGTTCGCCATGAAGATTTAATCCCTTATCATGAAGTCGCGTTGAACATCATTTCAACCTTCACCGGGTTCTTCATTGAACATGTCCCCCGTTTACAAAACTTGGAGGCCGATGCTCTGGCTGGCCTCGCAGCCTCATTGGCAGCGCCCCTTGGGACTCAACACTATGTCACGGTGACTGGCCGAGACCTGATTTGTCCCAGAAATAACCTATGCTTGCGGGTGGCGCACACCATGCTGACAAACACTGGTGTTAATGTTCGAGACTGGAGGTTCCCGTTCATCGACTTCGCTGTCTATGGAATCCTTCCAGAGGACCCGAAGGAAGCCGTCTCAGTCAGGAGACGCTCTCTTTGATTCTACTACGATACAGCTACCAAAACGCTGTACCGACGCTCCTTCGATGGGCTCCTCCTTCGATGCCTGTCCAACGAAGAAGCAGTCGAAGCTCTTCAAGAAGCTCATGACGGAACTTGTGGAGCTCATCAACCCGGTCCTAAGTTGCAGGATCGACTGCGATGTATGGGCTACTACTGGCCAACCATGGCCGCTGACGCTGTTGAATATGCTAAGAAGTGCCATGCATGCCAACTTCATGCAGACTTCATACATACACCGTCTGAACCTCTACATCCTACAGTCGCCTCCTGGCCTTTCGAAGCCTGGGGCATGGACATTGTAGGACCAATCACCCCTCCTTTATCAAGAGGACACCGTTTCATCCTGGCCATCACTGATTACTTCTCCAAATGGGCGGAAGCAGTCCCACTGGCGGAAGTAAAAAGCTCCAGGGTGGTCAGCTTTATCAAACACCATGTCATTTACCATTTTGGAGTACCCAGGCGGATCATCCATGACAATGGTCCTCAGTTCATCAGCCACATTTTCAGCAGGTTCTGTGACAAGAATCGCATTCAGAACGTGGCCTCAACTGCCTACAATCTGGCAGCAAACGGATTGGCCGAGGCGATCAACAAAATAATCGTTAGGCTACTCAAAAAGGTCGTGTCATCCAACAAACGCGACTGGGACGAAAAGCTTGACGAATGCCTTTGGGCCTACCGCACAACGGTCCGGACCCCAACAGGCAACACACCGTTCTTCCTGGTCTACGGGAGCGAAGCGGTACTGCCTCTCGAGATCCAGATACCCTCACTCCGCGTAGCAATCACAAACAAACTCACAGAAGAAGACAATCAACGTCGTCGTCTGCGGGAACTGGAGGCACTTGACGAAAAGCGTCTCCTAGCTCAACAACGCATCGAACTCTACCAAGCCCGTATATCACAGGCTTTCAACAAGAAGGTCAAACAGAGGACTTTCCAAATTGGCGACCTGGTTTTAGCAGTCAGAAGGCCAATGGTGTTAACCCACAAGACACCAGGAAAGTTCGAGCCCAAATGGGAAGGACCTTTCATCATCGAGACGGTATACTCAAACGGTGCTTACCGCCTCGCCAAACCCAATGGGGACTTGTTCATGATGCCCATCAACGGCAAGTTCCTGAAGAAGTATTATTCTTGACATCCTCCAGACATGTATTTCCCCAAACAACCTCTTCCACAAACGCAAACGCTTCCGGAACCCAGCTGTTCCGTGGCATCCTTCCGTAGAAAGATAACTACGTCCACATTACCTCTGAATTGTCTCTCTACACCCTACAAAGCGTAATCTTACACTTCGTAAGTTTACGCTATCCTTCATGTTTACCACGTCCATATTACCTCTGAGTAAACATCTCGTACAAACAACCCCTGCGTTGTCGTATATTGATCGCAGAACTTCCACGTCCACATCACCTCTGAGTTGTTCAGCGTATCCCCCAGGATCATTCCTACCACGTCCATAATACCTCTGAATAGGAAGATTCTATCATTTGAACCTAATGATTGCCATGTCCACATTACCTCTGAGCAAACGTGTTGGTTCCTTCAAACTTATTATCTGTACCTAAAAACCAAGGTACGCAAAAGATAATAGGTCCACATAAATCATCAAGTTCATATTAGCAAAAATGAAAGCATCCCAAAAAAGATTGTGTATTTCTTTATTTTCTAAAAGAGAGTACAGAAATATGCTATACCCCCCAGCAAGAGTTGCAAAAAAAAACACAAACATAAAAAAAGAGAAACTACAGTCCCCGATCCTCTCCAGGGTGGGATGAGAGCTCTCTGACTCGACGTCTCAGGTCGGCAGTACGGGTTTCCACAGTCGCCAGGACTCGACGCTCGGCTTCTTGACCCATTAATTCGACAGCCTCAGCGGAAGTTTCGCTCTCATGCTTCTCATCAAGCTGTCGTCGCTGTTGAGCCAAAGTAAGAGTCCGCTGAGTAAGAGTCGCTTCCTCCTGCTTGAATGCTACGTATTCAGCCAGGACACGATCAGCTTCTAACTGGAATTGGGCCCGTTGGTCCTCGAGACGGCGCATCTGGGCATCGACCTCTGCGATATTAGCATCCAGTGCAGTCCGCATCTCCGTCGTCTTCTTCATAGATTGAGACAACTGCTCCATCGCAGCCTCAATCCCAGCCACTTCACGCTCCCAACTGCTCACATTGGCCTGGTGGGAAGCCTCGATCTCAGCAATCAACTTCCCCTCCTATGCATCTATCGAGACAGAGAGGTCATTTCGTTGGATGCGCTGCAGTTCCGCGAACCGCTCGTCCAGCTCGATCACCGAAACCTCCAGAATTTCGGCCATATGGTCGTGGCCTTGGTGAATGCGGATCAGCTCGATACAGGACATTGCCAAAGCTTTTGCTGTCGCAAAGCTCCCGTTGGCATCCATCACTGCAGATACACCCTTCTCCAGCATTTTGTACACTCCCTCGACGAGGAACTTCACATACTCGTCGGCATCCGCCAGTACCTGCGACGTCATAGCAGGGGTTGGAGGAGCTACTACAGTTTGCGGACCAGAGAAAGATCCGCCAACCTCGACCTGCGAGGCTTGAACCTCGGCATCAAGGGGCTCTTCATCAACAAGGGCCAGACTGCTAGCCCGAGGAGCCGAAGGAACAGAGGGAGCCGGCACAGGCGTCGAAATAGTACCCCAAGTGGAAGGAGCAACAGAGGGTTCCACGCCCTTGCCCTTCTCAAGCCCGGAGGAACCACCGACGTCAACGACCACCTCTTCTACCCCCAACGTCCTATCAACAGTTGGTACCTCCCTTGGCAGAAGAGGGAGATTATCACTTGTCTCTTGACCCGTCTCAGCGGTCGCGACCGACAGACGGGTCTCATCATCAAGTCCCTCAACAGGGACAAAATCTGTCGCTACCTCCTGAGCGGTAGCCGCCTCAACTTCCACGGTTGAAGCCGGAGTAGGACTCGGAAATGATACGGCCGACCTCCCCTCATCATGATAAAGAGGGATTCAACCCTCTCCTCTGTCTCAACCATATCTGCTGTCCCCGCAGCAGATTCTTGCAAGACCGGAGGGACGTCATCAGAAGGCGACGAACTCCAGTCCACTTCATCATCAGGATGCCTCGAGTCCGCAGGACCCTCAGCATCCAAGGCCTCCACGGCAGACGGTGCTCTCCCAGAAGTTGTTGCTACCTCGAAGTCAGGAGATATTAAAATCTCCGCAGGAACATCTTCGGGACCTTCCTCCACGGGGGACATTAGCATCGGTGGAATGCCCTCATCAGAAGAGCCTGCCACCTCCTTCGGTTTACTAGCGCCCGATTTTGAAACACGGGACTTCTTCTTCAACGATCCCTACAAGAAGAAGAGCATAAGTCGCCACAATGACAAAAAGAATTGGAATTACAAAACATTCCTTACCTCAGCAGGGATTGATCCCGTTGGCATTACAAGTGGCACTTCCGTCACCTTTGGGGTCGGCGCCTTTCTCGACCTTTTCGGTACAGAAGAACCAGCTTCTGTGCCAGCCCGTCTTTTTCCGACAGACGGGTCTCCCACTGGTACTGCAGCAGCAGCCCGATACCCCTCCAACTCTGGTGGACGATATGATCGGGCTGCCATCAACATATTCGCTGTCGCCTCCAGCTGGGTTCCGACGATGAAACTAGTCTCCCGGTCATAACCAGGAGACATAGCAGTCATAGTGCAATACAGCTTGGCGGCCGGATATAGGATCGGCGGCCGAGGATTGCGAACTGGCGTGGTGAACTTAACGCTAGTGCATCCAGCGTTATAATATTGCCAGCCCCGGGCTCCATCCAGCAAACTCCCGATGAAGCCTAAACTACTACTGGAATTTCGTAACATTAACTGGGTATAGCCAAACTGACGAGCAAATCGGCTTGGCAGATAAGGCTCCAGATAACACCTATTCTGGTTGCGGTAGACCAGGTGAGAATGCCGGATACTCTGCAACCAACGAAAACTCCATTTCGGCAAAGTGACCGCATCTTCGCCAGAGTCAACTAAATCTTGGTCGGCCTCGAAATCTTTAAAGATCGGGCCAACCTTGACAATCTCCCACCCCTGAAGGTAGGACAAGACTCTCCTGCAAACGGGGACGCCAGTGTAAGACCACTTCCTCTTATAGAAGCGGCGAATGAAGGCATCTCCTTCGACATGGTCCTCTTCCGGACCGGGACTCATCACGTTCGGATGATGCAAAATCAGCCACCCCATAAGATAATGGAAAGGCAGCTCGGCCCGGGGAAAGTTATCATTGTTACCTCTCTCGTGGATCACATCATCGGCAAAAGACCTCAAACCATGCAACAGGTTGCACACCATCGCGGGGAGAAGAGCTAAAGGTCGTCCACAGGCCAACTTCACTACAGGCAAAATGAGATTCCGATGTACCCTCTCGACAGCACCGGATCCACCTGCAAATACGCAATCCCGGAGCCATATCATCAAGTAGGCCGTCAACACTGCCTTAGATGACATCCGGTGCCCGCAGTGCCAGAAACAGCTGTACGTAGCCTTGCCGCCCTCATTAGAATGTGGGGTCCTTTCGTCCAGCCGGCTTATTTCAGAACTCACTTCCGCGGGCTTCAATCCTTGCGGAGTCGCAAACCGAATCCTCGAAGGATCCGTCAAATCCTGCCTGAAGACGTAGTCCCTCCAAGCAGTCACATGAGGCTGGGTCTTCCCCTTGTCCCTCCGGTGCATCAGATAATGATGGCTCGTCACCTCTTTGAAAACAGCCATCATCTCCGGATCCTTATCTTCCAGAACTTGGATCTCTTCATTTGATGGAAAATATTCCTCGTACGATTCCGAGCCCCAAGGAAGCTTGGACACTTCGTACATTTCATGGAGGGCCAATCCCAAATCCCCCACCGGAGTAAAGAAGCTGCCAGTCTGGGCATTGAAAAGCCCCAAGAGCGCAAGGAACATAGGCTTATTGAGGTCCACGCCTGCTTGCGTGGCCCGAATGGCGGCTGTCAGCCCGATCTCTTTAAGCTCAACCTTGAACCTTGAAAGCACCCAAGTGGTCAACTCGTCCCACTTCGGAATGTAGTGACACCAGCCTTCGACTCTAAAGCTACCTGTCAGATACATCACCTTTGATGTCAGCATCCGATTTGTAAAGATCGGGGCACTGAAGGGAAACATGTCGTTTGGGACCTCACTGTAGATGCTCCCTGGACGCAAGGCTCGGTAACTGAAGGAAGAACCGGCTCGTGAAGCAGTCAAAGTATCTCGCTGGTTCGAGGAGGCGTCAATTAAGAGGGTACCTCCCAAAGCTCCTCCTTGAGAGGGAGTAAGTTCCCAACCCATCCTTCTCTTCGAAGCTAGACGATAAAAAGCTGTCAGCGACAACTGGCGGCCAACCTGCCGCATGTATAACACCATGCCCTTAGCAGAAAAGAACCAGTCTTCTCTGATCTTCAGTATCTTCGCTTCGGAAGAGACTAGTCGGTCGCCAAACAGAAAGGCAGGTTTTAAGAAAGTCACACCTTCAGATTCAGCAGACTTCAGTTTACCACTCTCCATCATACTCTGGAGGAAAAGCGGCAACTGGGCCTGGATTTGTAGCATCCTCTCACGAGGTTGATCCTGAAGGATAGCATCCTTTGCAGGGTTGATCACCGCCTCATCAAAATCAACTCCCATCTGACAAAGAGAAGCGTCCAGGAGGACCTCATTCAACAAAGGGATCGTCATTAACACTGGCACAACAAAAGTGGAAGTCAGGCAAAAAGACAAAATGTGTCAAGCAGACTGGCGCATTGTCAGGGTATAAGCCCATGCGTATCTGCTCCAGCGCATCATCAGGGTGTGGCCCCATGCGCGATAGCATCGAAGCTTCGGCGCATCATCAGGGCATAAGCCCATACGCGTCAGCATGCTTCGGTGCATCATCAGGGCGTAAGCCCATGCGCGTCAGCATTGGAGCTTCGGCGCATTATCAGAGCGTGAGCCCATGCACGTCAGCGAAGGCTTCGGCGCATCTTCAGGGAATAAAACCCATGCGCGTCAGCCATTTAAACCTCGGTGCATGATAAAGGTGTAAACCTATGCACGTCGGCAGGATAGAACCTCGTCGTATCATCAGGACAGAAGTCCATACGCGTTGGCAGTTAGGGCACATGGCCCAAAAGCAGAGATGAAACCCACCTGTCACCTCGGGACAAACGTCGACAGGAGTTGCAAGAGTGATAGGTACATCCTCGTCGACGAACTCCTTCGCTTTCTCCTTCCCCTTGCCGGCAGCACCGCGAGGAGTCTTGGGAGCCATTCTCTCGAAGAAGAAAGAGTTAAGGTTTTTGAAGAAGGAACTCTAGAGAAGCAGAGGCACAGAGAGGAAGAACTCTCTCTCTCACCAACTCTCACCTATTTATAGGGCTTGGTCGCACGCGTGAACCGATGACGTACAATCTCAGCCGTCGTTTCGGGTTCTGTGCAAGGATAACAGCAAATATAACCAAAAGATCATCATTAATCTTTTCGGTTACCGAGGCATCATTATATGCATTAACTGAGAGGAGCATGCGCCTGAACAGGCATGCGCCCAACAATCACGTGCCCTGACCTCCATGCTTCTTATTCAAAGTATTCCAAAACTTATTCAAAAGTTTTGAAAACTTTGAAGGGGGTCTTGTAGAAGCATAGAATTTCACAACCAGAAAACCCATGCGCCAGACACTACATGCACCAGAGCTCAATATAGACGTTCGAAAGATGACTTTTTATTCATATACAAAAGTCTATTATATGTCTAGAAGAGGTTGTACAAAGGAGAATTTCTAAGGAAAAATCCTAAGTCTACAGCCAGCGGCTACCATGCGCTTCCAGATAGGCGCAGCAGTCACCATGCGCCTCCAGATAGGCGCAGCAGCCACCATGCGCCGCCAGTCAGGCACAGCAGACTTCATGCACCTCCAACCAGGCACATCCCACCATCTCTTCAGCAGCTCAGTTATGTGCATCCAGTTCAGTTATGTGCATCCCTTCAGCAGCTCAGTTATGTGCAACTCTTCCAACCAGGCTCACCTGGCCGAGCAGAGCCCAGTTATGTGCCGCTCTTCCAGCCAGGGTCACCTGATAAGTGCTTCGATTACACAAAGCATTTAACCCTCTGGCTGGAACCAAGGAAGAGAAGAGCACCGCAAATGCTGTGGCCAGGGGAGGCTTCGAAAGAGCCTCCAAAGACCAAGGAAGATCGTGATCAAAATCATGGCACAAGGAGCTTTCAACACAATCAAAGTGGGCGGCACCCACTTTGAAGGAAGAGAGAGCCTAGCACCGTCATTCCGATCTACGGCTCTTCCGGAACAACGGAGACGAGGTCCGAACATCCCTATCTTTGGATGCAACAGGCACCTTTCGCCTGCCTTAGAAGCCCTCGACTCCGTCTTTTGGATGTAACAGTCACCTTCAAGTGCATCGAAGACAACACGACGTCTCATCTTCACCCTCGGGAGCACTTCGTCAACAGAATGCACCCGCATATCCAAGTTCATATGGGAAGTACATGAGGGAATGAGAAGCAAGTCTTCTCTCTATGACACTATTTATAGGCCGGGCAGATCAAACCCACGCGCCAAGTGGATGGCTCTCCGAATTCCGTGCAATGAATTTGCATTAAATGGATGAACCGGACGCCTCGAATTCAGCCAAACGGCTATTTATAGCACTCGAGGAGCGAGACAGCCGCATCATTAAAAGACATGTCTGATGCACCAGCCAGACAGCGCATCACACGGACGCGCCCTTCGGTATCAGGCGCATCACACAGACGCGCCCTACAGTACCCGGCGCATCGCAGAGGATGCGCCCCCACACATCTCCATACCGAGTGGAACACCAACCAACGTGCCCACTCAGCTGTCCATCGAACGTCACAAACATTAAATGCCGAACTGACAGAGTTGGCAGCACGCTTCTCAAAATCTGAACAGTTGACAGCTTTTTCAGAAAATGAAGCGTCGGCAACGTCAGCATCATCATGACTTCATTTTCGACGGCCACTGCCACGTGGCCACCCAATCATCCGCATGCGCCTCTACGGCCATGCGTCCAAATCAGCATATGCCTCTACGGCCATGCGTCCAAATCAGCATGCGCCTCTACGGTCATGCGTCCAAATCATCATGCGCCTCTACGGCCATGCGTCCAAACCCGCATGCGCCTCAAAAGTAGTACGCCTCAGACCCTTCACTGATCCCCAAAGACAGAAGAAGAGTCTCCAGTTGAAGCTTTGCATGCGCCTCAAAAGCCATGCGCCCCAGACTGATCTCTGATCCCGAAAGACAGAAGGAAAGTCGTCTGCATGCGCCTCAAAAGCCATGCGCCCCAAATGGCTTATAACTCCTAAAGGTTACGAGCCGAAGCCTCCTCCTGCGTCCGATCCAAGGTGCAGCCCACCAGATCACTCCTCTCCACCAAATCCGAGATCTTCGAGCCATGGGTCGACGACATGTGTCCTTTGACTCAACTCGTCCAAGATTTCAGCAACGGAAAGATCTTCTCTTCTGCTACGTGCCGGCTCACAACAGCAACATGAAGAAGTCAACCCCTCGATCAGGGCGTAGCATCCATGCGCCTCCATTAGCAACCTCCATGTGGCGTCCCCACACCGGCGCATCCTACATGCACGCATGAGCAGCCAGCCTGCAAAACTATAAATAGAAGGATCATCTCCTTCACACACACAGAGAGGATCCACAACGAACATACAAAGAATCACCAGAGAGGTAGATCCAGACACTCAACGTCTTCCTCCTCTCAGCAAGCTCCAGCACCCAGAGCAATCAACACCTTCAGAGAACCGATAACCGTCGTCAGCCGGTCAACGGAGTCAACGCATTACCACTCGCTCTATTGGCACTAAGGACCCAGCTTAAACAAAAGTGTACTCCTAGGACTACATCTAAGTCCTATATTGTAACACTGTTCTGTTTGTATTAAAGTTTCAATCAAACAATTTTAATGGCAAACAGTCACAAGCCTAATTACTAACAAGATGCAGTGAGATTATTCCACAGCCACAAGTCCTGCAGACCATCCAGGTTACCCGGATTGAAAGATTAGGGTTGAATTCAGGTGGGCACATCGTCCAGGAAACGAATGTACCCTTAGGTAGCTTGAAGAGTGCAACACATGACAGTGTGCTGGAAATGTGCCCTACTCGACGGCAGGCTACAGATCCCAAGGCGTACCCAGGTAACGGGATTGCCTGTAGCTGGGAAATCTTGTCATGACTAATGTATTAATCTAGTTATTAGCCTTAGTCCATTTTAGCAGGTACTCCTGAACGTGGTACTCAGGAGTCCCTGTCCTAGACATGATGCAAGACAGGACTGGTTTATTTGTACAAGCCCAATCGCCCACGGTGTCCAGGTTATTATACAGGTCATGTCATGTCAGGTAGCCGTCGCAACAGCTTATCAAGAAAATCATGTTAGGTTTTCATGTCAAGTGTATTGGTCAAGAGTGCGCCATGACGGGCCACTATCAGGTCATGTCAGGTTACTATGTCAGGAGTGTACCACTACGGGTCACTATCACGTCATGCTCAATTATCAATTCCAAACATATCAAATGAATTCATGATTTTTAAGTTCAGGACAAAAGGCATAAGGATATAAAATGGACGTTAAATATCTAATAAAATATCAATATACAGGGCTATAGAAGAGCCATGCGGCTAAGGCACATGCGGCCAGGATGGATCTCATGCGGCTGGGGAAGGAGTCGGGTTCATGCGGCTGGGGAGAGATTCATGCGGGTCGGGGGAAACTAAGGACCTATGCGGCTCGCAGGAGAGGGATTCTCATGCGGCTGGAATAAATCGAACTCATGCGGCCAAGAGAAGTGCAAGACACATGCGGTCAGGAGGGCAAGGGTACTCCTGCGGCTGGCGGAAATGAGTCCATGCAGCTCAACCAAGTCGAGCCCCATGCGGTTGGGTCAAGGTGATTGCTTATGCGGCTGACCGGGGCGGAGGGGGGGGGGAAGTTCATGCGGCTAATAAGGTTTCAGGATCTCATGCGGCCAGCAAGTGAGTCTGGTTCATGCGGCTCATCAAGGCTGTGCACATGCGGCTGGGTCCAACTCATGCGGCCAAGATAAGCTGATGCGGCAGGATAAGGTCCTCAGCCCTATGCGGCTGAACTGACTGGGTCCCACACGGCCGGAAATACTTGCCGCATGAACTTGTCACACGGTCAAGTCAAGGCAATAGTGCATGCGGTTGGAACTGACCTGCCGCATGAATATTCATGCGGTCAAGTACACCATGCGGCTCGGGACTGTGCTTCTTCTCCAAATTTTCGAGAAGAAGTACACCATAAGCCATGGCTTCCAAGCTGCATAACTCTATCATCCAGAGCCCAAATCCAAACTTCCATAGGTCAAAATGGGGTAGAACGAGATTCTCTACAACATAGAACCCGCAAAACTCAGAAATAATAGGATTAAGTAGATCAAAACCCAAGAAATCCAAAAATAAAGTAAACTTAGATCTAGAAGAATCTAGCCATGGAAAGTAAAAATGCCAAGTTCTAAAGTAAGTTAAAATATTGTAAGGAAGATAATGAAGCAATAAAATTAGAGTTCCTCCATGAAGCAAGTTGCACTTGCCTAGACCTCTCTCTCCTCTCTCTGGTAGGTGAAGGAGTAAATGGAAGAAGAAGAAGAGGTTAATGAAGAGAGAGAAAGAATAATGGTAATAAATACCAAAGGTGGTGGTAGGTAGAGGGTTCACCTTGGGTTCATCATGAACCAATAGCAATCCCAAACCGAACCAAACCAACCTGGACCATGAAATAACCAAGCCAAGTCATGAAGAAAATAAGAAATCATGCAATACAGAATAAAATACGTACACGTATTCCAAAAATACGTAATACAGACAACAGGCATTACAACTCTACCCACCTTAATAGAATTCCGTCCTCGGAATTTAATAAAGAGGCTAGAGGAGCAATGACAAGCTACACTAATCGTAAGCAATCATTAACTAGGCAATCAATCAATCATGCAAGCAAGGAATCGAAGGTATGAGGCATAAGAAGGACATTATACTTCACGAGTCAAACAGATCGGGATATCGCGATCGGATATCATCCTCACGCTCCCACGTTGACTCGCCCAAAGAGTGATGACCCCAAGCAACTCGGACTAACTTGATAGTCTTGTTCTTGAGGATCTTCTCTCTCCGATCCAATATAGACACGGGCCTCTCCTCATACGAAAGGTTGGTACCGACAACCAATTCTGAATGATCCAGGACGTGGCTCGGGTCTGGGATATATCGTCGTAATTGAGATACATGGAACACGTCATGCACCTCGCTTAACGACGGCGGAAGAGCGAGACGATAGGATACATCTCCTACTCGCTCCAGAATGTCGAACGGTCCTATATACCTAGGACTAAGCTTTTTCCGTACGCCGAAACGAATGACGCCACGGTTAGGCAAAATCCTCTGGAATACATGATCGTCGACCGAAAACTCGAGAGGGCGCCGATGAGAATCGGCCCAATGGCGCTGGCGATCTTGGGAACTCGAAGATGATCTTTGACCCTTCTGACCACTTCAACTGTCTAAGCAATCATTTCTGGACCGAGCATCTATCTCTCTCCAACATCATCCCAGGCTAACGGGGATCTGTACTTCCTGCCATAAAGTGCCTCGAATGGTGCCATCTGGATACTGGCCTGAAAACTGTTGTTGTACGAGAACTCCACCAGGTGCAGGTGATCTTTCCATGAACTACCGAAGTCAAGCGTATAGGATCTCAACATATCTTCAAGGGTCTGGATCGTGCGCTCTGACTGGCCATCTGTCTGCAGGTGATATGCTGAACTGAACTGGAGATGAGTTTCTAAACTCTCTTGCAAGCTAGCCAAAAGTGCGACGTAAATCTTGAATCTCGGTCCGAGGTAATACTGACTGGAACACCGTGCAACCTGACAATCTACCTGAGGTACATCTCTGCTAACTGAGCTGTCGACTGGCCAACTCTGAATGGAAAAAAGTGAGCCACTTTCGTGAGCCGATCAACTATAACCCAGATAGCATCTCTACCAGCTGGGGAACACAAAATCCATGGTCACATGCTCCAACTTCTATTCTGGAATAGGCAAGGGCTGAAGAAGTCCAGCCGATCTCTGATGTTCGGCTTTAACTTATTGACAAACCAAACACCGAGAGACAAACCGAGCTATCTCCTGCTTCATACCATTCCACCAGAAATGCTGCCGGATATCACGGTACATCTTCGTACTGTCGGGATGGATGGAATACTGTGAACTGTGCGCTTCTGACATGATCTCCTGTCGGATATCTCCGCTGGGTACACAAAGATGCTTACCATGTCGAAGTGTACCATCCTCATGAATGCATAACTCTGGTCTTCGTCCTGCCTCACACTCTGCTCTGAGTCGCTGAAGCTTGGAATCTGCCGACTGCGCCATCCGGATCCTCTCGACTATAGTGAACTGAACTTGCATACTGGCCATCAATGCCACACTAGAAGGGAGAACAACTTCAATACCCATCTTCTGAAGATCTGCTAACAGCTCCGGTTGCGCTGTTAGGAAATAAGCTCCGGCTCTCCTGCTCAATGCATCTGCAACGACGTTGGCCTTCCCAGGGTGATACTGCAAGTTGACGTCATAATCCAAAAGAAGCTCCAGCCACCTTCTCTGACGCATGTTAAGATCCTTCTGGGTGAAAACATACTTCAGGCTCTTGTGGTCGGTGAAAATCTCCACCCTGTCTCCATACAAGTAGTGCCTCCATAACTTAAGTGCAAACACCACTGCTGCCAGCTCCAAGTCATGGGTTGGGTAATTCCTCTCATGATTACAAAGTTATCGTGACGCATAAGCTATTACCTTCCCATGCTGCATCAGAACACATCCTAAACCTCTGCCTGAAGCATCACAGTACACTGAGAATCCTCCGGTCCCATCTGGAAGCGCAAGAATGGGAGCCGTCATCAAGCCTCGCTTCAACTTCTCGAATGAATCCTGACATTCTGCTGTCCAAGCAAACTGCACTTCCTTGCGGGTCAACTGCGTTAATGGCGCTGAAATTCGAGCAAAATTCGAAACAAACCGCCGGTAGTAGCCGACCAATCCAAGAAAACTGCGAACTTCTACAACTGTGCTGGGCACCGGCCATGACTCAATAGCCACAATCTTCTGGGGATCCACTTCTACTCCTCCTCTGGTGATGATGTGATCCAAGTACGAAATGCGGTCGAGCCAGAACTCACATTTACTGAACTTGGCATACAACTGGTGCTCCCTAAGAATCTGAAAAACCACACGGAGATGCTGCTCATGCTCCGCTTCACTTCTGCTATAAACCAGGATGTCATCCAAAAACACAATCACGAATTGATCTAAATAGGGCATGAAGATGCGATTCATGAGGTCCATGAATACTGCCGGTGCATTGGTCGCTCCAAAAGGCATAACAAGGAACTCCCAATGCCCATATCTCGATCTAAAAGCTGTCTTCGGGATGTCCTGCTCTCTGACTCTGATCTGATGATATCCTGAGCGCAAGTCGATCTTCGAGAATACTGCTGCCCCCTTGAGTTGATCAAATAAGTCATCTATCCTTGGGAGAGGATATTTGTTCTTGATTGTCACTGAATTCAAGTTACGATAATCAACACATAACCTGGATGTACCATCCTTCTTGTTCACAAGAAGCATCGGGGCTCCCCAAGGCGATCCACTAGCACGAATGAATCCTTTGGTCCTGAGTTCCTCAATCATCTTGTACAATATCTCCAATTCTGACGGCGCCATCCTGTAGACTCTCTCTGACACTGGAGCTGTCCCGGGAATCAAGTCTATAGTGAAGTCGATCTCCCGCTCCGGAGGCATACCTGGAAGCTCTTCTGGGAAAACATCTGGAAACTCCTCGACTATCCTGGGCAACTGAACTGTTGCTACTGCCATCCGCAACACTGGGGGAGAAGGCTCAACTGCACCTCTGGAAAATGAAAACTCTGGCTCTCCTGGAATGCTAAAAACAATCCTACTAATATGGCAGTCTATTCTAGCATACTGGTTCCTCAACCAATCCATCCCTAAGACCACATCATAATCGGCCATCGGGAATTCTATCAATCTAGCGGGAAATTCTCTACCACTAACTACGATCCGACACGAGGAAAACACTCTATCGACTCCCACAAGTCCGTTACCAGTAAGTATATTGAGCCTTAATGATAATGACTCGGGCTCCAATCCTATCCGTGTCGCGAATCGTGCAGACAAAAATGACTGCGATGCACCAGAATCAAATAAAGCTGAAGCTGGAAAGGAGTTGACGAGAATAGTACCTGCCACTACCTCTCCTGGTGCTAATCCTTCCTCTGCGGTCATCACCATAGCCTGACCGTGCCCTAGGGGTGCTGGTCCCCTCTGCTGAAATCCTCGCTGCCTATTCTGACTCTGGACTTGGACTTGAGTATGCTGCTGGGGGTTCTGCTGCTAGAACATCTGGGACTGAGGCGGCAAGGGCCTCGGCAATGGATACTGCTGCTGCTGGACCAGAGCTGGTCCTCTCACCGAAGAGCTAGAAAGGTTGGACGATGATGAACCACCCCTATTCGGGCAGGATCCAACCCTATGGTCTGGTGCTCCACAAGCCAGACACAATCCATGTGCCCTGCGACATTCTGCCACTACATGGCCTGGCTTTCCGCAATGAGAACAACCCACTGCGGAAGATTGCTTCTGCTTCTGCTGCTGCTGCTGAGGGTATGTCGGGGTTGAATGCTGAACCGACGTCACGAAAGCCGCTCACCTCGGAGCTCCAATAGTCAAGGCCCTAGCTGCCGGGGCTGGTGCTGAAGACTGATTCATCTGGCCGTGAGATCTCTTCCAACCTCCGGCCCTATCCACAATCCTCTGGGAGGTATACTCATGCCTCCGGGCTGCTCTCAAGACTGCATCAAAAGTCTGATGCTCAAACTGCTCAACTGCCAACAAGATCTCCAGGTGAAGTCCCTGCTGGAACCGCTGGGCTCTATCATACTCGGTTGCCACCAAAGTGGGACCAAACCGGCTGAGTCTGGAAAACTCGGCCGCATATCCGTCGACCGTCCTGCCTCCTTGCTTCAGATTAGTAAACCTCGTCTGTAGATCATACCGAGCTACGACATCGAAATACTTGGTCTAGAATCTTTCTCTGAATACTGCCCAAGCAATGGGTGCTGCTAATCCAACGGCCTGCGCTGCCCACCAGCTGCGGGCAAGATCTAACAACTGCAGGCGCACAACGGCCACCTTCTCGTTCTCTGGGGTCCTGGCTACTTCTAGAATCACCTCTGCGTCCTGAAGCCATGCATCTGCTGCGATAGCATCTTCACTACCGTCGAAGAATGGAGGGTTCAAGCGCTTGAAGCTGTTGGCCGCGCTGTTACCCTGATGACCACCTCGGGTCAAAGCATCCGTCACTGCCTGGTGCAAGGCATCTCCACGACGGTCTTGGGAAGCTATCAAGGTCCTGACGAGTCCTACCAAAGTGCCGTTATCATGTTCTACAGGTTATACTGGCTGGACTGGTGGCTCTCCGCCAGAAGGCACGACTCTGGAGGCTACTCCGGAATGCTGGGCTTGATCTCCAGGTTGCTGCTGGTCCGCGGGAGGTGCTCCGCCTTGCTGGTCGGTAGGACCACGAACAATACCGCTGAAGAAGACGACATAGGGAACAATAAGGAAGGATCAGGACAGATCAACGATACAAGCATATGATCAGGACAAAAATCCAGGAATTCAGAAGATACGAGCAGAGATCAAGGGCGAATACTGATTGAGACATCTATTCAGTAAACTCTCACATATCTTGATTTACAAGACCTGTATGGGCCACCACTTAAACTATGTCACGTCCCAGAACCAGAATACTGGAGAGCGGAGGGCAGACATAGCCAGCTACGTATATGAAATAGAATCCATCTCGCTATACGGTCACGGCTGTCTAGATACATGAGGGTTTATCTACAAGCCAACAGTCTCTTAAGGTCATGAACAAGCCTAGTGTCTCAATCACAAGCAAGTAAGTAAAAGGTTACAAGAAGTATGATCATTAAATATACAATAGTAAGGCGTCTCAAACATTACGTATTCAGCTGATCATGAAGCTAGTCGTTACAAAATGTTAGGACTAGCAAGAGTTTAGTCATACATGATCAACCCTAGGATCTGTCAATCATGTTACAGCCCGTAGACAGACAGTAAGTAAAGTGCAATCGAGCTAAACAGGTGCTCGTCGGCTAAACGCCTCAAAAGAATATTTTTACAATAAAGTTGGAGATCAAAAATAAACCCACTCGTTGCCAGGGTTCCGTCTAGTGGCCACCATCTGGCTGGAAGGTCGGTAGATCCTCTGGAGCTGCTCCGAAATCTGGCCACACAAAACCAGCTGGGTCAGACCCAGAAAGAGCAAGTGCCACAAAGGAAGCTTCACTTAGGAACTAAAACCAGCAATCAGCACAGATATAAAAAAGGTAAGAACTGGAAATAAAGAAAATACATCAGGATGATATACGACGAGATAACCATGGAACTATTCAGATAACTAGGTTACAACCCGTAAACCAAACAAGGACCGGGGTTGTAACCCTTCGTCTGAACAGAACTTGGAATTCTTACCATTTATCGGTAAAATAAATACAAGCATTCTGGTCATTCAATAATCTGGAACAGGATCAGGGCAAGACTAGACTGGTTAGACTCCATCCAATCACTTCACGGCCAAACAAGAATTACGGCTTGATACTTTAACTAACTAGGGTTGTCACAAGCCTAATTACTAACAAGATGCAGTGAGATTATTCCACAGCCACAAGCCCTGCAGACCATCCAGGTTACCCGGGTTAAAAGATTAGGGTTGAATTCAGGTGGGTACATCGTCCAAGAAATGAATGTACCCTTAGGTAGCTTGAAGAGTGCAACACATGACAGTGTGCTGGAAATGTGCCCTACTCGACGGCAGGCTACAGATCCCAAGGCGTGCCCAGGTAACGGGATTGCCTGTAGCTGGAAAATCTCGTCATGACTAATGTATTAATCTAGTTGTTAGCCTTAGCCCATTTTAGCAGGTACTCCTGACCGTGGTACTCAGGAGTCCCTGTCCTAGACATGATACAAGACAGGACTGGTTTATTTGTACAAGTGCAATCGCCCACGGTGTCCAGGTCATTATACAGGTCATGTCATGTCAGGTAGCCGTCGCAACAGCTTATCAAAAAAATCATGTTAAATTTTTATGTCAAGTGTACTGGTCATGAGTGCGCCATGACGGGCCACTATCAGGTCATGTCAGGTTACTATGTCAGGAGTGCACCACTACGGGTCACTATCACGTCATGCTCAATTATCAATTCCAAACATATCAAATGAATTCATGATTTTCAAGTTCAGGACAAAAGGCATAAGGATATAAAATGGACGTTAAATATCTAATAAAATATTAATATACAGGGCTATAGAAGAGCCATGCGGCTAAGGCACATGCGGCCAGGTTGGATCTCATGCGGCTGGGGAAGGAGTCGGGTTCATGCGGCTGGGGAGAGATTCATGCGGGTCGGGGGAAACTAAGGACCTATGCGGCTCGCGGGAGAGGGATTCTCATGTGGCTGGAATAAATCGAACTCATGCGACCAAGAGAAGTGCAAGACACATGCGGTCAGGAGGGCAAGGGTACTCCTGCGGCAGGCGAAAATGAGTCCATGCGGCTCAACCAAGTCGAGCCCCATGCGGCTGGGTCAAGGTGATTGCTTATGCGGCTGACGGAGGGGGGAGTTCATGCGGCTAATAAGGTTTCAGGATCTCATGCGGCCAGCGAGTGAGTCTGGTTCATGCGGCTCGTCAAGGCTGTGCACATGCGGCTGGGTCCAACTCATGCGGCCAAGATAAGCTGATGCGGCAGGATAAGGTCCTCAGCCCTATGCGGCTGAACTGACTGGGTCCCATGCGGCCGGAAATACTTGCCGCATGAACTTGTCACACGGTCAAGTCAAGGTAATAGTACATGCGGTTGGAACTGACCTGCCGCATGAATGTTCATGCGGTCAAGTACACCATGCGGCTCGGGACAGTGCTTCTTTTCCAAATTTTCGAGAAGAAGTACACCATAAGCCATGGCTTCCAAGCTGCATAACTCTATCATCCAGAGCCCAAATCCAAACTTTCATAGGTCAAAATGGGGTAGAACGAGATTCTCTACAACATAGAACCCTCAAAACTCAGAAATAATAGGATTAAGTAGATCAAAACCCAAGAAATCCGAAAATAAAGTAAACTTAGATCTAGAAGAATCTAGCCATGGAAAATGAAAATGCCAAGTTCTAAAGTAAGTTAAAATGCTGTAAGGAATAGAATGAAGCAATAAAATTAGAGTTCCTCCATGAAGCAAGTTGCACTTGCCTAGACCTCTCTCTCCTCTCTCTGGTTGGTGAAGGAGTAAATGGAAGAAGAAGAGGTTAATGAAGAGAGAGAAAGAATAATGGTAATAAATACCAAAGGTGGTGGTAGGTAGGGGGTTCACCTTGGGTTTATCATGAACCAATAGCAATCCCAAACCGAACCAAACCAACCCGGACCATGAAATAACCAAGCCAAGTCATGAAGAAAACAAGAAATCATGCAATACAGAATAAAATACGTACACGTATTCCAAAAATATGTAATACGGACAACAGGCATTACAGAAAATCCCGTACAATTAACTTGATTTGACCTTAGGATGGGTTCAGTGTTGATATTGTTGTTTGGGAACTATGATTCCAATACTGACAGGAAGACAATAGCCTAGCGGTTAGGAAGACGTTTCGGTACGGAGCGATAGGAATTATGGTGGCACCACTCACGAGGCTCGGTTGACATGCACGTATATCAGGGACGCCCAAATATGTGCACGATCCGACTCGAGTGGTGATGGTGGAATTTGCTATCACAAGGCTTGGCTGAAATGCATATAATTTGAGGACGCCTGGAATATATGCACGATCCAACCAAGTGATACGTTGAATCCAAAGTGAGATTTGAGAAAGGGGAAGGTGTCGAGGATTTTTGAGATTGTAAGTTTTGAAGAAAAGATTGAGGGTAGCACGAGCGTGGCTCGGATTTGAGAAATGCCTAGGAGAAATGTGCGCGAGAGTCGTTGAATGTCGAGTGATAAGTCAATAATTAAGTACTCAGTTAGTTTCGGATTTAGCCTTGCAACGGCTACTCGGAGACATCGCTCGGTCGAGGCGACCGCTCGCTCAGGTGTAATGACCCGCTCTGCCCTAGCGGAACGCCGATTCAAACGGCAAGTGCTACGACTCAAACGAGTCGTCGACCCAAAGAGTTGGCATAGACCTGATGGAGAATCGATACAAGGCTTACATTGTTCCGTCAAAGATGAATCCAGACATAGACTTTCAAGGCACGCTCGGAGTATCGCTCGGCCGATGCGAACATCGCTAAGGTGGGTGGCTCCGATGAACCCGTCTTTGCTTAGCCTAGACACATAATAATACGGACACCATAGCTAGAATCGCTAGGCGATAATATCGTACATGCTAATAAAGGACTCAACGTACCTAGCTAAGGGAATAATTCCATCTTGTATGCTTGTATAGAATATAGAAAAGAACATAGAAAATGTGAGAACTCTCGCACCGCGCTCCACGCTCGTGCTAAGGCACAAGCTTACGTTCAAGTCCCTTATGCGTTCAACAATGAAACAATGAATGGTTTACAACAATAAAATAGGAAGGCTATCAACATAGTCATTCCGAGTAGAGTATAGCAACATTGAAAGACTATGAGACCGAAGGGTCGCCAAGGCGACTCCCGTACGAGGAGTTGCATAATGTATGAATGAAAGAATAAATGAATATGTGAATGAATAAATGAACGAACGAACAAGTGAAAGGAGGAAAGAAGGGAAAGAATAAATGAAAGATAAGAAAGGAAAGAATGGTTAGCGACAGGTGTAACGGGCACGTACAACGGGGCTCCCTACCCGCGCTGCACGGACGCCAACCTGGTCGATAACGCATTATGGCTAAGGGTTAGCCTATGGCTCAAAGACAACCGTTAAGTTAAAATGATAATAAAATACAAAATGGTCGTGGACGGCTCGTGCACGAGTGAAAAGGGATTCTAAGGGCAACGAACGACGTTTTCGTGGCCGGCCTAGGCAGAATCATGGCCTACGGGCGGACAGAATATGTGGGCTTGGGCACATAACCAAACGTAGGGCCGATTATTCAATAGTCTATCAAGGTGTACCAGCCATCACGCTTGATAGATGAGAATGCCACAGGGGAAAATGTCCAAAATGGCTGACATGCCAGCGACCGGTGCATATAGATTTAGGTGGGCTTTGCTGGTGGCAATCCACATGCAAGTCCTTGCATTGAAATCAAAGTAGTCTAAAGTTAACTGAATGAAGCGTCTTATGAATATGCTTGAAATGTAACACACCAAATGATAAGGAGTATTTCATGCAAATGAATTTGAAAACACGCCTACGACGCGTTAGAATCTGAGGCAGGAACACGCCCTTGGCACTAAATATTTATGTGAATCATGTTAAATTATTTCCTATAAATTGTTGACTAACTTGGTTTACTTTGGACAGGAAAGGCCGGACGGTAAGTATGGGTAAGTCGTGCATGTATTTCCATGCAACACATTGAATTTGGCAACACGGGATAGGTTATAAAATATGCATGAAACTGATCCTAGGACAAGATTAGAAAGACAATGAATGATAGACGATACACAAAAGTAAATATAACGTGTTTGGTAATGATAGCAATGTGGGCGAGCTAGCCTCCCCACCAGTGCATAGCAATGTATTGATAACCCCACAGTCTACTTGCAGGATACAGGAGACGTCGTCGGGTGCGGAGCTTCCCTCGAACGCGCTAAGGCGCGAAGCTATCTCTGGAGCCTTGGAGCGTTGCAAGGAGCTGGAGCACCATATACATGACATAATGTATTGGAACATCGCCATAAATTATTCCATGTTGTAAGCCACTTGGCACACCTTTTATGTTTCAGAGAGAGAGAGAGCTTGAGCGATTTGTAATATCGGCCTAGAGCCGCTTGTAAACTTCTTGAATATCAATAAAGAGTTTGAATTCGCTTCCACTTGGGTTCATTTACTTTCTGCTGCAAATAGGGACACTCTGTACGACTCTGTGGCCTAGCTCAAATCGGCCGTTTCTGGACTTAGCCTTGCACGGGCGCAACCTAGGCTCGTGCGGCATCACGTCTTAGCAAGGACGATCGCTCTTGTGGGAGCGGGGCGTGACAGATTGGTATCAGAGCACGGCTTTACGTCCTTGGACTTCATTTCGATTGTCTCAGTTTTGAAAGCTCGTTGAAACAAAAGAAGGATACGCTCTCTCTCGTTGTGCCTTGGGATGTTCCATACAATAAGTCTAATATTTTCAAAAGCTCTTACAAGTACTCGGTTGAACGGGATCGATAGACGAAGGCCTTTGTGCCGAACCACGACGTACTTGAGTTGGAAGGAACCGATGCTAAGAGTTAATAAACGCAAGACGTGCTTGAATAACCTTATGCTGACAATAGCGAACGTGTACGCGAGATCGAAGTATAGTTCGAACGGGATGGTTATGCACGCAGCCTTTTGGCTAAGTTGTGCGAGATATCGTGCACCTAGACTCTATGGTGCAAACGAGTTGCGAGCGAGATTGACTATCGCTCGGACGAGAATTAGGGAGACTTAGAACGTATGTTGATAGAGACGCTACTTGACCGGCGCTAAAGCGAACACGGGGAGATGGTTCTTAGAATTTGAAGAATGAGCGAACGCGCAATTGGACATGTCGATCGGGAGTCGAATAACCTTTTGAGGATTTGTAGAATGACTTGACTCCGAGTGGTGTATGTGATAGCTTCGAGGAAGAATAAGAGTGAGTGTCGACGACTAGTCGAGTGGCTCGAACCCTGAGTGGTGTATGGACGTTATAGAAATTGTTCGAGCGAAACTAAAGGATTTACAGATAGAACGAGTATGTTGGCAAGCGATGATATTGCGCAAAGCCTTAGAATGAGTAACGCTTAGTTGGTTTTGACTTCAAAAGTCTCAAACGAGATATCGTTCGGACGAATTAAGAATGCGTAGTACGAATCATGAAACGAATAGAGGTCTTGGTCGAGGAAACATAGAAGATCGTGCATGCGATTTTGAGTTTAGTTGAATGGATTGAAACTTGAGTTAAGGTGAATTACTCATGGACGAGATCGGGAATAGCACGGTCGGAAGATAGCGTACATAGGAAACGTTGATTTGAAGATACGAGAATGACTAAGGAATTGGAATTGATGTTGCTCGATGAAGAGTTAGCACGCGACAATGTGAATTGAGGAAATTAAGTTACACGACTTGGAATTCGTTGCAAAAGGAAGATCGTCAGGTTATGTACATCATCGATGGTATTGAGGCGTATCAAAGATCGATGTACGATAACTCGGGGGTACTCTGATTCGATGAATGATAATCGTGTTAGAAGTTATTATTTTGAAGGATACTACGTTGGGGAATTTTGATAGAAATGAATGTTTGGAATGAAGAAGGGAAGTGACTTGATTGTTCGGTGATAACCACAACGACAACGATCTTGTCTTGTGCGAGCGCAACTCCAACCTCGCACATGCGTCACGTCGGATTTGGGACGATCATTCCGCGTGAGCGTTGGCATGGTGATTCATGTCCAGCGGGAATGATCAAACTCGAAATACCTTGACATGGCAATTTTGATTGCTTCGACTTGTGGTTTGAAACGAAAGTAAATTTGAGGATTGTTAGGACTTGCGATTGAATAATAAGAAAACTTGAGGATTGAGTAGACCCAATCCGCGTACCGAAAACGAGTAAGTCTAGATTCAACGCAAGAGTTACGTCCCGATGAGGACGATTATTCTGCGGGAACGTTGACGTGGTAATTTATGTCCGTTGTGGATAATCAGACTTGCGTGAGATCGGGGCGCAACATATTGCAAGGCTAGACGACCTTGTGATCGACTACATAAATTGGATAGGTGGATTAAAATCAAACATACCTGAAGGGATAGACTACGAAAATTGTTAGTGTGGACATACGATATTAACATGTCGAGGATTTGGTTGAGGATAATCTATCGTAGGATGACTTTCCTAAACGAGCTCGGACTTGGAGCGGAGAATGTGTTGATGCGAATAGGACGGGCACTGCTTGATGTTTAGAAATTTGAGTGAAACGAACTTGGGCAGAAACTCCCGTACAAGCAAACAAATGGTCTGACCATAGGATTTAGGGTGAGCATCGTGCCACGAACTTGTACGATGAGCCACGAACTTGACTTGTAACCATGACCTTGTGAGCTGACCTAGCTAATAGGCGGACGACCCTATGTCGAGTGATTGAACCTGTGCGATTGACATTAGGGTATCGTCTGGACGGACGATAGACTTGGGGCAGCAAGACTTAGAGTAGGACAGGGAACAGGGAGTGTGCGTGAACAACAACGAGATTGGCCCCAAATGAAGTGAATGATAGGAATGGATGATGCGCAAGTAAAGTTGGGATAACGAATTGAATCGCTGATAGGAAGACGGACTCGATGATAGTGCAATACTTGGTCTCGAATCGGACGGAAATAACTTAGACTTGGTCGACCCCGCTAAGAAGAAATCATACTGATTTCGTGGACAAGAACACTTGAGAAACGAATCGGGTTATCTCGATAACCGAGATAAATAATAGTGAGATGCACACGAGTTCGGTTTTAAATCGAAGTTAGCAAAACGATCGGCAAATCGAAACTATTATGAGTAGCTTGTTCGACTTCGCTAATCGCTAAGCTTGGTTGAAATGTACGTATTCGAGGGACGCCTTGGGTACGTGCACGATCCAAACTCAGCGATATGATGAACTTGAATGCAGCTGCAAGTGGGTGTTGCGATACGCATGAACGAATGAGTGAGTTTGCCTCAGCCTACGACCCTCGAGTTTGATAAATAACAACGCACCTCGTGCGACCGTTTCAGTCCCATGATACGTCGAAATAGCAACCAAGTCGAAGAAATGCTTGAATTAAATAAGTACCATCAACTCTAAAATGAATGAAAAGTTATTCAATAAAATCGACCAAACGTATGCAGACACGGAACTTGGAAAGGTATCGAGTATAGTTCGATGCCATCGAGCGATAAGGCCAGTCGATAGGAATTGTCTACGATACGCACATGACATGAGTTAGGGAGCGGTAGGATGACCTGCACTCAGGAAGTCTCGAGGACGAGACTTGTTTCGAGTGGTGTATTATGTAATGACCCGCTCCGCCCTAGCGGAACGCCGATTCAAACGGCAAGTGCAATGACTCAAATGAGTCGTCGACCCAAAGAGTTGGCATCGACCTGATGGAGAATCGATGCAAGGCTTACATTGGCCCGTCAAAGATGAATCCAGACTTAGACATTCAAGGAGCGCTCGGAGTATCGCTCGGCCGATGCGAACATCGCTATGGTGGGTGGCTCCGATGAACCCGTCTTTGCTTAGCCTAGACACATAATAATACGGACACCATAGCTAGAATCGCTAGGCGATAATACCGCGCATGCTAATAAAGGACTCAACGCACCTAGCTAAGGGGAAAATCCCATCTTATATGCTTGTATAGAATATGGAAAAGAATATGGAAAATGTGAGAACTCTCGCACCGTGCTCCACGCTCGTGCTAAGGCACAAGCTTACGTTCAAGTCTCTTATGCGTTCAACAATAAAACAATGAATGGTTTACAACAATAAAATGGGAAGGCGATCAACATAGTCATTCCAAGTAGAGTATAGCAACATTGAAAGACTATGAGACCGAAGGGTCGCCAAGGCGACTCCCGTACGGGGAGTTGCATAATGTATGAATGAAAGAATGAATGAATATATGAATGAATAAATGAACGAACGAACAAGTGAAAGAAGAAAAGAAGGGAAAGAATAAATGAAAGATAAGAAAGGAAAGAATGGTTAGCGACAGGTGTGACGGGCACGTGCAACGGGGCTCGCTACTCGCGCTGCACGGACGCCAACCTGGTCGATAACGCATTATGGCTAAGGGTTAGCCTATGGCTCAAAGACAGCCGTTAAGTTAAAATGATAATAAAATATGAAATGGTCGTGGATGGCTCGTGCACGAGTGAAAAGGGATTTTAAGGGCAACGAACGACGTTTTCGTGGTCGGCCTAGGCGGAATCATGGCCTATGGGCGGACAGAATGTGCGGGCTTGGGCACATAACCAAACATAGGGCCGGTTATTCAATAGTCTATCAAGGTGTACCAGCCGTCACGCTTGATAGATGAGAATGCCACAGGAGAAATGTCCAAAATGGCTGACATGCCAGAGACCGGTGCATATAGATTTAGGTGGGCTTTACTGGTGGCAATCCACGTACAAGTCCTTACATTGAAATCAAAGTAGTCTAAAGTTAACTAAATGAAGCACCTTATGAATAGGCTTGAAATGTAACGCACCAAATGATAAGGAGTACTTCATGCAAATGAATTTGAAAACACACCTACGACGCGTTAGAATCTAAGACAGGAACACGCCCTTGGCACTAAATGTTTACGTGAATCATGTTAAATTATTTTCTATGAATTGTTGACTAACTTGGTTTACTTTGGACAGGGAAGGCCGGACTGTAAGTATGGGTAAGTGGTGCATGTATTTCCATGTAACACATTGAATTTGGCAACACGAGATAGGTTATAAAATATGCATGAAACTGATCCTAAGGCAAGATTAGAAAGACAATGAATGATAGACGGTTCATAAAAGTAAATAGAACGTGTTTGGTAATGATAGCATTGTGGGCGAGCTAGCCTCCCCACCAGTGCATAACAATGTACTGATAACCCCACAGTCTGCTTGCAGGATGCAGGAGACGTCGTCGGGTGCGGAGCTTCCCTCGAACGCGCTAAGGCGCAGAGCTACCTCTGGAGCCTTGGAGCGTTGCAAGGAGCTGGAGCACCATATACAGGAGATAATTTATTGGAACATCGCCATAAATCATTCTATGTTGTAAGCCACTTAGCACGCCTTTTATGTTTCAGAGAGAGAGAGAGAGCTTGAGCGATTTGTAATATCGGCCTAGCGCCGCTTGTAAACTTCTTGAATATCAATAAAGAGTTTGAATTCGCTTCCACTTGGGTTCATTTACTTTCCGCTGCAAATGGGGACACTCTGTGCGACTCTGTGGCCTAGCTCAAATCTGCCGTTTCTGGACTTAGTCTTGCACGGGCGCAACCTAGGCTCGTGCGGCATCACGCCTTAGCGAGGACGATCGCTCCTGCGGGAGCGGGGCGTGACATCAGGTAGGGTAGTTTCGGTGAACTTGCCTCATCTTAGCTTTCATATAATAAATCACATATTTTCAACTTGCACAAGTAGGCTTGATATTAAAAGAGACGAATTCATATAGCTAAAGGAAATAATTCTGACGGGTCGAATTGAGTTAGAATATGGAAAGGTCCAACGGCCGTCTTTGAGTTGGTGTACGGCGTGCTTTGAAAATGACACTTGGTCCTTCATCCCGTGGCTTGGAATAAGGAAAGTTGGTCTTCGGTGCAAAAGCTAAGAGTTAGCCTAAGTCATAGGCGCCGCCTACATGAATGCTTCATAAAGCATGCACGGTCCCGTCGTCCAAGGCTTGGCATAGCTTGGCTTGCGCATGAGTTAAGTTGCGTTGAGCGGCTTGTGACCTAGGTCTAGGCACCCGAGTGACTTGGTTGTTCAAGTTGGATGCGTGCACGGCACGATCCGTTGAGGCAAAGCTTGACGCAGCCTTTGCTCGTTAAGTTGTTACGAAGTTAAGTTAGGCAAAGTTATGCCGGTCGACCTAAGACATTACAAGTACCGTCCCGCTCTTTCGCAGTTTGTCAAAGTTAAGTAGTCCCACGACCTCAAGGCCCATCGACTTGGGCAGGAGTGTCACGTGGAGCACGATTGGCTTAAGGTATGATGCACGGACTTAGTGTTTAAGGCAATGACTGTAATTGATTCAAAGTGAGTTTGGAGAAAGGGATATCAAATAGGCGTTCATGAGTTAAACCAAATGATAGGGTAACAAGGAAAGAATGCTCGCGATCGTGGGTCGTCGAGGGGTCTCAAGGATAGAAGTCTTGAACTTGGTTTTGATAGTGATGGTAACATTGGAAGAGGAAGGACTGTGTGAGACGTCAGTTTGTGTCGAGTCTTGCATGGTCATTGGACAACTTGTCGACAAAGGCGATGAATCCTCGAGCGACAACCCTGGGCCATGGGACCGACTCGGCCTAGGAGGAAACAGGGTATAGTCGTGCATAAGGTTTCAGCACATGTTAAGCGGGGACTTGCGACGGAGCTAGGCACTTGCGTCGAAAGGACCCCGATTAACAAAACTATACGTCTAGGTATAGCTTGTGATGCTAGTGGCCAAGCTCATATAGATGTCGGCAAAATAGCGGCTATCCGCGTGCATGCCTTTGGAATGTGTCGAGTTGAATGTGTGTACGTTTTGGAAGAATATTTGGGCCTAAGAATTGGCATCAACATAGGCGACGTGCTTCGGCACAAAATATGGCATCGAGTCTTAAGTCGTTGGCATAGAGTTGCATAGGTCAAACTTGAGTCATTGCGAGTTAAGTCAAGAATGGCCGTAGGACAAGTTGGGTGAAGTTACGTTAAGTTGCTGGGCACGACCTCGAAATATGAGGCACGGTCGCATTGTCACAAGACAAGTATGAGTTGGTGTGTTGACATTGCAAGCAAACGAGAAGGTCTTGAGGCAAGGATAAGATAAGTTATCGGTGCGATAGCACGGTCACACGAGAATGGAGTCTATCGTGTAGTTACGTCTCTGATTTTGGCCGTAAGGCAAACACGACTTGATAGGTTAACGTTATTGGCACGAGAAGAGTCTAAGACAAAGTATGAGTTAACGTCGTTGTGCAAGCACGGAATGGTCCTCAGATACAAGTATGCCAAGGCGTCCGTTATAAAACTGATCCTAAGACAAGACTAGAAAGACAATCGAAAGTGTTTTAAGCTGCACAAAGTAAATGAACGGGTCAGTTTTGTATGGGTGGGCGATGAGCTCACTCCACCAGTACAGTTGAGTACTGACACCCACACAGCTTTTCATGTGCAGGCACAAGTAGAAGCTCGTGGTGCGGAGCTCGCTTGGATGCGTCGAGGCGCGGAGTTCCTTGGCGATTCGAAGTGTGCGGCCGCGTGGATTGAAGACTTATACGGGACATAATGTATGGTCATCGCCTTCCGAATCTTTCGCTGGCTCAAGCATTGTAATAAAGAGATGAGAGAGAGCAGAGTGACTTGTAAAATGAGAGAAAAGTGAGCTTGAGAGACTTGTAATTTAGCCTTGCGCCCACAAATGTAATCTTGTATTCAATATCAATAAAGAGTTTCTTTTGAATGACTTGTGTTCATGTGTTCTTATTCTAATTTTTGCTGCGTATTCAATGTATCTACTTGGACTTCTGTGCGACGACCCCGTCGCAGCCGCTGTAATCGGCCGTTATGGAACCCGCCTTGCACGAGCGCAATCTAGGCTCGTGCGGCATCACGCCTTAGCGAGGACGATCGCTCCTACGGGAGCAGGGTGTGACAACCCAAGCCTAGCCGAACCAATCCCAAAAATAAACCAAGCCATGAAATGCCAAGATAAGCCAAGCAAAGAATCATGCAATACAAGATAAAATATGTACACGCATTTCAAAATACGTAATACGAACTACAGGCATTACAGTCAGGGGCACCGGATCTGGCGCGTAGAGCTCGGGTGTACAAAATTTGTACAACTCCGACGAATCGGCCGCTGATGGACGGGGTCGGCGACGAATCGGCCGCTGCTGGACAGTCGCCGGGCCGGTGGAGTCTTCCCCTCCCGAAATTACAAAAAAAAAGGATTAAGAAATCCCTAATTACTGCTGGGTTCATCTACACAAGAAAACTCAAAATCTTATACTGTGGTGAAGTGACGGCACCGTCCATACTTACTGATGTCAATACTTTTTTTTTAACAAAGACGCAAAAAGTAGCATGTACTGTAGGGGAAATAGCAATACAAACTCACACAACAAGAGGAAACCTACTAGCATGAACCATACGGGAAGAAATACTTAATCAAGCAGCAGCAGCTCGACGGCTGTGCATAACACCAGTAGTTGCGAATGAGAGGGGTGGTTGCCTGGAATGTTGTTGTCGACAGAGCTAACCGCCAGGCAATGGCGAGTGGATCGAGGAGACAGGGAAGCACTGGATCGAACTCGGAGGCTAGGGTTTTCTTCTTCTTTTTTCTTTTTTTTTCGGGAGATGGCGGCTAGGATTTTTCGGAAGGCTCTGATACCATGTAGGAATCAATAATGCATTGTTCTCATTGCTAGAATTTGTTACAATATATATAGTGTCTACATTTGAGTTTAATATAATCTAACACAAAAATAATATGGATAGTCAAAAATTGAGCAAAAAACCCATATTTCAAACCAGACTTCCTTGACCGAAATAATGCTGAATTTCCTGTCATGTAGTGCTCGTGCTCGTGTAAATTTAAAATTTTTGTGCATATATTTTAGTCCAATTTGACCCTCGCGTGGACTCCAAGACCCCTTCATTGTTGAAAGCCTACCAGAATCTTTGAGACAATTGGTCCAATCGAGAACGAACCTATCCGGAAAGAAAACTTATTCCTTTTCTTTGTTTGGTAGCCACAAATTTGAAAAATACTTTCCTGACATGGAAAAAAATAGGAGGAAAAATAGTTCCTCTCATGATCCATGAGATTCATTTTTCCTCCTCTTTTCCCAATATTAATTACCAAACATTATGACAAAAGTAGCATTGATTTATTACATATTTTACCAATTAACTCTTCATTATAATTATGTTGATATTAGATATTGTTGAAACAATGATATATTTTTTCTTTCCTTTTCTATACCAGCCAAACATAAGAAAGAAAATTTGATAGAAATTCTACTTTTTCATCCTCAAAAAAAATATATAAAAATTGATTTTCTTTCCGTGAACCAAACGAGGCCCTAGGACTCATTGGAAAGAAAGAAAAACAGACCAAAAGCAAATATTCATTAATCAGGTATCTAGTGGAGCAAATTATTTGAGGTCATGAATCGGGCTGATGGTAGGTGAAAGTTAGGCCCATAGTGGTGACAGCTGGCCGGAGGCCCGGAGTCCTCTTCTCAGCTTCTCTAGAAGGTGCAAGAAGGATACGGTAGAGTAGAGGAGAAACAGAGAGTTTCCTGAACTTTCCAGACCATCCCAACCAACACTATATAAATAGGTCACCACCACATCACCTAGAGCTCAGTAGCAACGCGGTGATTAACAAAGCCGTCAGTCAAAATTATTCCTGATCGGTAGCTCTTAATTTCTTCTTTTGAAGGAGGGATGTCGCTAGTTCCATTCGGATTCGGTTCGCGGATCTTCGATCCCCTGTCGTCTTCGGACCTGTGGGATCCCTTCGAGAGCTTCGTGACAACTGCCCTCTCCTCCTCCTTTCCTCGATCCAGCATTGCCGGCGAGACTTCCGCCTTCGCCAACACCCGCATAGACTGGAAGGAGACCCCGGAGGCCCACGTGTTCAAGGCCGACCTCCCGGGGATCAAGAAGGAGGAGGTGAAGGTGGAGGTGGAGGAAGGGAGGGTCCTCCAGATCAGCGGCGAGAGGAGCAAGGAGCAGGAGGAGAAGAACGACAAGTGGCACCGCGTGGAGAGGAGCAGCGGGAAGTTCCTCAGGAGGTTCCGTCTCCCCGAGAACGCAAAGGTGGACCAGGTGAAGGCTGCAATGGAGAACGGTGTGCTCACCGTGACGGTGCCTAAAGAGGTGGCCAAGAAGCCGGAGGTCAAGTCCATTGACATCTCCGGCTGACAATTATATTTTTCCACTCTCGCTCCCTTCTCTGTCTCTTGCTTTGTGGTAGTTACAGTCCCAGCCAGTGTCTTGAAGGAACGAATGTGTGTGATGTGTGTCCGTTTTGTTGCCAGCTGTCCTTGAGAAAATTACTCTGTTCCAGTGTGTCCTATTAAATAAATAGTCTACTGTTACATTTATTTTGAATCAATTAGTTATTACTATTGTTCTCAATTCTAGTCACCACTTTACCTCTGTATTTCGAACATACTAGAATATTTCTTTCGAGTCATATGCTTGATAAACCAGCGAAGTATGACCTCCTACAGTAAGTGGTATATAACTATATATTGATCGAATTGTCGAGCTAATACTTTTGTATATTTAATAGGACAAGAGTCCAAAAAATTGTCCATTATCAACAATAGTCCGGCTGAGAACATTTTTGCTTATCAATATAGTATGCAAATAACCAAAATAATTATCAATATAGTATGCAAAACAACCAAAATGGCATTCCAAAGCACATGGACGAACGCAGACTCCATATACAATACGGTCATATCCGATGCCAAGTTAAAAATAACAACAATGCTACATGGCCCGCGGTTTTGGCCCGCCAACCAAACCGCGGGCCACGTATCAGCCATTTACTGGCCAAATTTTTGGCCGCGGGCCCCACGTTAACAGGGGGGCCAGTAAATGGCTGACGCGTGGCCCGCGGTTTGGTTGGCGGGCCAAAACCGCGGGCCACGTAGTGTTTTCGTAAAAATAATAAAAAGAGAGATACCGATGACGCACTTATCCAAATTCTGTACGAGATATAAGAAAAACTGAAATTGCAGGAAATTCAATCACCCAAAACGGGTATATTAAAACAGTTTTTCCTCGTGTCCTCACAACCCGATGTCGCGGGTTCTTGAATCTCCTGTCCACCACCACTGTTTATTTTGGATCCGCTTCGTCGTCATCCTTCTCCACCGTCGACCTGGGGGAGAAATTATTGATGAGGAGAAGACGGGGTTCGAGGCCGCTTGGAATGAGGGAGGAGGGGATGGCGATGGCTGCTGCCACCTAGGTCTGTACGTCGTTGTCCGTCGACTTCGGCTTCCACAACCTCGACCTTCTCAGGGTCAATTTTGGGTTAAGCCAGACAAGACTTGGGATTTCGACAACCCCTCTCTTAGTGCAATCTTTCAGGTTCAACATGATCTAGTCAGAATCACGGATGACCACCAGAAATAAAGGTCAACGGACAACCCAAAGTAGTTTCAGAATAAGATAATCCAATTCTTCGGGCCGGCTCTGGACCTCCTTGGCTTTCGCAACATCAACTTTCTCCTCCGACGTCCGCATGACCACCTGCCCTCGAGCTCCACGAGCTCTTAAGCTCCGGCTCCAACCCTCGAGCTCCGCCTCGATGCAGGCTCCCCCGGCCCTTGAGCTCCATCTCCAACACTCAAGCTCTACCACTGGTGCTTGGGAGTTGCTTCCTTCCATTATTCTTGGAGAGGAGCTGAACTCAAAATAATTCAACCGACTGACCGTTCTAAGTGGCCGAGGTGCTTGGGTTGCTTTAACTAAATGAGGGAGAGAGAGAGAGTAGAAAGAGAGAGAGAGAGAGAGAGAGAGAGAGAGAGAGAGCAAGAGCAAGAGATGAGAGCGCCACAGAGAGTGGGGGTGGGACCTGGTAGACTTTGGGAATTTGTGTTGGGAAAACATTTTTTTTTTCAAAAGCTGCTTTTGAACGTTGCATCTCCCTTCTTTTTTTTTTTTCTTCTTTTTTTTTTTTCCTGAAACCATGTTGTAGGAGTTGGCTTCCAAACATTGTTTTGGTATAATTTTGAGTTTAAACTCAAAACACACAGAACTAGAGGAGAGCAAAATAGGCTTCAATTACCCAAAAGGTGTCATTTGACATTGAGGCACGTTTTTAGGGCCCGTTTAGATATGTTTTCTGAATTTTTTTTGAAATTTTTTTCAGAGAAAATGCCAAAAAGTTGTTTGCTGAATGTCAAGATTTTGAGTTTGTGTTTGGTTACATTCATCTGGAAAATAGTTTTCAGAAAACAAACGTTAAAATTCTGTTTGGCAAAATAATTTTAGAAATTTTTTTAATAGAAATTATAAAATAATTATGGATGTATTGTGTCCAAAATTTTCATGTCAAGTCTCTCGGTCCAACCCCAGGATATTGTAACACTCCAGTCTTATTTCTGTATATATACGAAAATATAATCCAATATATGGAAATCCCGAATATATACATAAGCTGTAATGTGAATATAATAATAATAGTCTCAGGCAAATCTATCTCATCCACAGCAATATGATAAATAAAATCCAATAATGAAGAAAGTAGTCAAATGTGAAGATAGTCGGGTAGAGATAATGTAATGTCCCGTCCCGTTCAGCTCAATCGGAGGAATCGAAACGCCAACGACGTTCGTATTTAGCCGTGCAACGGCTGCTCGAAGACCCGCTCGATCGAGGCGACTCCTCGCTCAGGTGGGTGGCTTCGGTGAACTTGCCTCAGCTTTGCCTTCACACTAATAAAACGAAAGTTTTCAACTGCACAAGTAGGCTTGATAATAAAAGAGACGAATCAACATAGCTAAGGGAATAATTCCAAGTTGGGTCAAACTGAGTTAGAACATGGAAAAAGGTCACACGGTCGGCTTAGAAGTGTTGCATGACGTGCTTTCAAAATGAAACTCGGTCCTTCGTCCCGTGGCTTGGGAGAAGGAAAGTTGGTCTATGTTGTCGCAAGGCTATGGACTTAGCATAGCCATAGGTGTCGCGCGATATAAATGCTTGGTGAAGCATGCACGACCACTGTCCAATGCTTGATAAAGCATGCACTGTCCCAATGTTCGATACTTGGCATAGCAAAATTGTCCCTTAAGTCTTAGTGCAGATTTCTACGATGCAAGGCTTGGCATAGCCTTTGCTCATTCCAACGGGTTAAGTTGTTGCACGACTGAGTTAGGCAAAAGTTATGTCGGCTTATCGAAGTCGTTCTAAGCACTGTCCCACGCTTTCTGCGGTTGTTAAGTCACCTAGTCCCACGATCTCAAGGCTCGTCATATAAAATATGACTTGGGCGGTAGTGTCGTATAGAACACAAGTCGGTTTAAGGCATGAGCCACAGTTGGTTCAATGCAAAGTTAGCCACAGTCTATGGCACCTAAAGAACACGTTATGTTCAAGTTAAGTAGGAAGGCTATGCAGTAGCCATTCCTGGGTTTTCAAAGAATAGAGAGTTCAAGCGTTGGTTTGTCGCCGAGACGGTCCCTCGTTTGGGAGTCTCATAGTTCCGAACACGTTTTTCTCAAGTATGGTTTCAAGGCACGATATACAAAGGGTTTGAGTCATAGCACAAGTTAGGCCACGCATTTACGCGAGTCTAGATGAAGTCTCGTAGGTGCATGGTCATAGACAACTTGTGCACAAGGGCGATATTTCTTCGGACGACAACCTGGGGCCACAAGAATCGATTCGGCCATGGGGGAAATACGGTATAGCTGATGCTGGGTAGGTAACCAGAGATTCGGTGGACTGTCATTGGGGATAGCTACCTGTATTGACCGGCCCATCCTATTTCTAGCTATGTCCACGATGGCTAGTTAATGCCATTGACCTTTCATATAGATAAGTGGCGTGCTGAGCGGCTATCCGCATGCACGGTGTCGGTCGAATCAAAGGAAGAATAAACACGACACAAACCGTGTCAAGGAAAGGTATGTACGGTTGCAACACCAGTATGAAGCCTAAGATTTGGCTAAAGCAAAGATACGTGCTTCGACACGAATTGTGGCGTCGAGTATTAAGTTGTTGGCAAAGAGTTGCATACGTCGAATTTGAGTCGATTTGAGTTAAGTCAAGAAGGGCCGTTAGCGAGTTCGATTAAGTAATGTTGAGTTGCGAGGCACGACCTCAATATGTTGAGGCAGGACCATACTGTCATGGTGCAAGTATAGGCAAGACTAAGTGGGGAAGCACTGCCTCAATTATATTGAAGCACGAATAGAGTTTATGGCACGACCAAGTTGTGCGTTCCAAATATGGGCTGAAAAGCAAGCACGGGTCGATAACTTGACGTCGTTGACAGGAGAAGGGTCTAAATGCATGGTATAAGTAAGTTGTTGGTGCAAGTTACAATGATAGTCTAAATACACAAAATAAGCCAAGAGTTTATGTCCTAAAATTGATCCTAAGGCTAGAATAGAAAGACAATAATAAAGGGATTATGTTGCACAAAGTAAATGAATGTGTTAGTTTTGTATGGGTGGACGAGGAGCTCACTCCATCAATATAGTTGAGTACTGACACCCACACAGTTTTCATGTGCAGGCATAGGTAGAAGCTCGTAGGTACGAAGCTCGCTTGGATGCGTCGAGGCACGGAGTTCCTTAGCGTTTCGAGGCGTGCAGCCGCATGGAGTGAACTTATACGGGATATAATGTATGGACATCGCTTTCTGAAGCAACCGCTGGCTCGCTTTGTATTGAGAGATGAGAGAGAGAGAGAGAGCAGAGTGACTTGTAACTTGAGAGAAGAGTGAGACTGAGTAATTATAATCATTATCTCGTGCCACCTTTGTAATCTTATGTTCATTATCAATAAAGACTCTGATTTTGCTTCAATGTTTATGTCGTCTCGTATATTCAATGTTTCTGTTTGGGACTTCAGTGCGACGACCCCGTCGCAAGCTATTGTAATCAGCCGTTATGGAACCCGCCTTGTACGAGCGTAACCTAGGCTCATGCGGCATCATGCCTTAGCGGGACGATCGGTCCTACGGGACCGGGGCGTGGTGTAGCTCCCATTCCAAAAAATTTAAAAATATTATTATTTATTTTATTTGAATGATGATCTTTAGATTTTTATAAATAATTAATTAGTTAATTATTACGGTAGATAATTTTAGTCATGGTTAGGAATTGGAATACAAGGCGACTAGGAGTCATGGTACGAATAGTGCAGTGGCGTGCTTTGACTAGTGTATTAGCCCTGGTAGGAAAGGCCGCCATAGTGATGTCCTAACTTGGAAAACCAGGCTAAGTTGCAACTTAACCCCTATAGATTAATTAATTATGTATTTTTAATTAATATTATGATTTTAGGAGACCCGATTGTGCAAATTTAGTGGAACTAGCTATCTTTACTATTTTGAGAGACCTTGTATTTTCTTTCAGATATAATGTTGTAAATGTTGTAATAAATCTTAGAAATGTGAATGAGCAATAAATGTTATTCTTTTTGTGATTTTGAGCAATTATTTCTTACGGGCTTGACAGCGTTCTACCGCTGACTCTGCGGTGCAGGCTGGCTTGGACACGGCTCGTGTGCGAAAAGCGGGTGCGAGTCGTGACAAGTTTTTAAGATCACGACCCGCACCCACTTTTCGGATATGAGCCGTGTCCAAGCCAGCCTACGTCGCAGAGTCGACGGTAGAACGCTGTCAAGCCCGCAAGAAATAATTGCTCAAAATTATAAGAAGAATAATATTTATTGCTCATTCACGTTTCTAAGATTTATTACAACATTTACAACATTATATTTGAAAGAAAATATCAGGTCTCTCAAAATAGTAAAGATAGCTAGTTTCACTATCTAGGTTGACCTCAGCATACCCATGCCTCCCTAGTGATAAGAGTGATCACGGCTAAACCTGGAAAATATTGGTTTTCAGTCAGGAATAGAATAAGTACACAAACCGACGGTAATACAAAAACACAATAGAATTAACAAGACATGAAAATAACATATGAGATATGAAAGCTAGAAAGTAACTGATGACATAGAAGGTGGTGAAGAAGACAAGGAAAACAAATAAAATACCACTATCTATGTGATTTGAAATATCCTTTTCGACATGTAAACGACTAAGGGATAAATACGGCACCCTGTACATGTCGTGTGCAGCGGCTATCAGTCAAGATTAGACATATTGGGATGGATGTGGGGTAGTTCACACGTCTACTAAGATATTTTCCCGCCCAGCTAGTACTCATGGAATCAGGTCGCAAGCGTGGTAATCATGAGAATGACAGTCAAGAATATATAATAAATCTATGATACTAATCTCTGTGTGAAGATCGTATCGACAAGCAGTAAGACATATATATAAACATGAAATGAAAAGACTACTATGAATCGAAAGCAATCAGAAAGTGTACTTGCCTGAGGTCCTTTGCTGGTAAAACCGATAGTACAACCACTCAGATGAGTCAATAAAGTCAACACATGCAAAAAGTCTCCGAATGCTGAAATAAAAATTATCAACATTCTCAGAATAGTGAAATTAACTATAATTGCCTGTCCTTAAGTCCAATTCTGGACACAGGGGCAAAACGGTAATTTTGGATCAAAACGGTGTCCGCCGTTGGACCTACTTTCCATCAAAAAGCGTACAAGAGTCAACAGTCTCTAAAGTCATCAAACTACAGGTTTACAGATTCATTTTGATGATACGAACCCAACCGTATGTCCAATTTTGGATTACGGTGGGCCGTGCACAAAATTGCCCGTTAAATCGGACCGTGTGGTCCGAAAAACGACGATCCGATCAACGGTCTCAGAATCGAACCAAACTTGGCATATAGGACCAAAAACATGATACGGTCCTGTTGGCGTAAGTTTTCTCTCGATCTGACGAACGTGCACAAAGTAATTGGAAAATTTGCAAAGGGACCGATACGGTTAATTTCGACGGATACGCATCAAATTTGTCGCGCATACGCAACCAATTTGAATTCCGTCAAAGCCCACACGTCAACAAAGCCGATACGCACCTTTCGATGCTTTTGGTTCGGACCACGTCGCCCGGATTGGCGGGATGCATGTCATATCGAAGAATTTTATAGTTTTTAAAACAGGTTTTTTATGAACTTTGAGATCCAATTTCTCGGTGCGTAGCCGATGAAATCGACTTCTGCGAATTGGGTTGTGGAACCCTACATGTCGCCAATAACTTCCTTTAATTGGTTTTCTAAGATTCCTAACATACAGATCATAAAATGCCTTCCAACTTGAGTCTTTGGGACGGGTTCCTGTCCTGTTTTAAACAGGTTTTTTGATCGACTTCTCGTCGAATTATCGAACATTCTGCTTCGTACAACTTAAAACTTATTAGAGGATGCTGAAGTCGATCAAGTTGACTACATACCCGAGGAAATTGCTCATAAAACGAGCGAGCGATGGCAGAGAACTTGGGTCGCAAAGTCGCGCGTTTACTGCAACTGCTACTGTTGTCGTTCGCACCCGCGCGTGCGTCGGCGCTGCCGTCGCAGGCCTGTGGCCGCGCGAGGCGGCACCCTGGGCTGGGGGAGGTCGTCGGGGGACAGTGGTGTCAGTGCGGCTAGGGTTTGGTGAAAAGTTCTCGATCTCTCTCGCTCTATTGCTCGTATATATACATGTGTGCTATGTGTTTCGTAAGAGGGCTCGGGCTCAGCCTGATGTGCTGTGCTGCATGGGGGGAGGAAAGCTTACGGGGTTGGCCTAGCTGGACTAGGCTAGGGGGACGGGTGTTGGGCCGGGCTGCCTTATTTCGGTTTTTATTTTCTTTTTCTTTTTCTTTTCTTTTTCTATTTCTATTTATTTATTAGCAACTACTTATATATAAATACATTCATATATATATATATATATATATATATTTATATATATATATATATATATATATATATTCTTTTTTTTCCAACGCGTACGGGCTCAGTATAATCGTGTGTCCCACGCACGCGATTCTTGGCCTGTCGTATGGAACGACCTTTGGAGTGCGGACGTTGCCCGTTGGCCTTGTCATCATCGCCGTGCACACGCATCCCGCGCACTCCGCGCGCTCCAGAGCTCCGTTCAGCAGCACACCGTCTTTCGACGGCAGTTACTCAATACCTCGCTTTGCCCACGACGCCGGAGAGACGCCCTCGACGACCAAGGGTGACCGCCCGTACGACGGCCACTGTTTCCTTGTCGCTTGCGACTACCGATTCTGCCCAGCCGCCCGTTCTATGCGCTTGACGCGCATATTGGCGACGATCGCCGACGCCCTTACGATCGAGCATGCGATCGTTTATGGCGGACGTCTTCTCGTCGCCCTCAGCAGCGCCGCACGACGGGCCGCATGGTCGGCATGTCGCTTATACCCGTGGACGAATGGTGCCGATTCCCCAATCCGTCGCACGACGACCGTGCACTGAGTTTGCTACACGGACGCCTCATTCTGCCCCACGCAGGCTCAGTTCGTAGCCATATATCGTCAGGCCTCCGACGTTGTGGATGCCCCGCATCGCACAGGCTAACTCATCATCGCCCATATATATATATATATATATATATATATATATATATATATATATATATATATATATATATATATATATATATATATATATATATATGTGTGTGTAAAATATATATATATATATATATATATATATATATATATATATATATTATATATATTTATATATATTATATATATATATATATATATATATATATATATATATATATATATATATATAATATATATATATATATATATATATATATATATATATATATATATATATATATATATATATATATATATATATATATATATATATATATATATATATATATATATATATATAAAAATATATATAAATATATATATATATATATATATATATATATATATATATATATATATATATATATATATATATATATATATATAATACTATATACGTTTATATATATACACATACGCACATATAGTATATATATTTATATTTACATACACATACTCCCATATATAATATATATTTATGTATATTTACACATATACGCATATATAATATATTTTTTATATATACGTACACATACATTTATACATATATTTATTTAATATATATATATATATATATATATATATATATATATATATATATATATATATATATATATATATATATATATATATATATATATATATATATATATATACTTTAAATTATATATCTAGATATATATATATATATATATATATATATATATATATATATATATATATATATATATATATATATATATAATTTAAAGTATATAATTTAAAGTATATATTTACATACACATATATATATATTTACATACACATATATATATATATCTAGATATATAATTTAAAGTATATGTATATATATATATATATATATATATATATATATATATACATTTACTTTAAATTCCTAATTACCTTTCTATATTTATTTGCTAGAAGATAGGGAATCAGCTGGTAATAAATTATATATATATTTACAAATTATAGCAATAATAATAATAATAGAAATAAAATACTTAATATGCAATATTTAGTATTCTACTATAGAATTTATCACTAGGCTATAAAATGGACTGCCAATACGTATATATACACATCTACCTATACATGGACGCCTTTGGTCTCACTATATGCCTGCATGGGCTTAAGCTTAGTTCGGGTCCAGTCCGGACTAAATTTGCACAACCGGGTCTCCTAAAATCAAAATCTTAATTAATACATAATTAATTAATCTATAGGGGTTAAGTTGCAACTTAGCATGGTTTTCCTAGTTAGGACATCACTATGGTGAAAACACAAGTGTAGGCAACTCTAGAGGGGGGTGAATAGAGTTTGTGTTAATAATCACCAAATAAAATTAACTATATATCACAATCACAAAACAACTATCAAGATAGTAAATAAATAAGAGAGAAATGCGGAAGTAAATAAAGATATGAAGAGCATACGCAAACACAACAGTTTTAACCTGGTTTCCCTCGTGGAGGACTAGTCCAGGCCTGAGAACTCTAGCTCAGGATTCAATCCACTATTTGTGAAATATTAGTACAACCACGTGCCTTTACTCAGAAGAGCACGCCAACTTCTTACAGATTTGCAGGTGGCGAAACTTGAAATTGTCCAAGTGACTTCTCTTTCACTCTTGCACACAACTTCTAGCTGATATCGCACTGAGCACCTTGGGCTAAGGAGAGTTGTGGCTTAGGAGATATGGAAGAATTAGGCTTGGAGTAGTAGAGCTTAGAAAGCTTGAATATTTGAAAGTAAGAGATGATTTGAAATGAAAGAATTCAAGCTCTATTTATACTACTCTGGGGAGGCAGAATTCGGCCAGAATTCTGCCCCAAGAATTCAAATTTTTGAACGTTGGACAGCTTGTAGCAAGCAGGCCCTAAAAATCAGGATGCTGGAAATCAGGGGACAGAGTTCGGCCCGAACTCTGTGTGGAGGCATAGTTCGGCCCGAACTCTGTCTCCAGTAGACAGAATTGGTCCATTGGGCTTTTGGGCTTTGTGGAGCTTGGGCTTGGTTCAGGAATTGGTCTGTTTGTATGGTAGAGCTTGGAGAGATATGTCTAGGGGTTGAGATGACACAGTGCGACTCAACGTACACATTCTCCTAGACTCAATAAATTAAAGATTACAGACTTAAAACAAATAGGAAGACCAAGAACCCTTTGATGAGGCCTTTGTTCTGATATTTGAGCAATCCTGAAGACGTCTTTTTCCTTGATAGCTTTGCCCCCGAACCCCCGACGGGGGGCGCTGCCCCCTCGACCCCTGTCCGCTGATCGGGCAGCGGAACCCCCGATGCGAGGCCTCGGATAGGTCGCTAGGCGGTTCGGAGAAATCTTTTTGTATGTCGCCGTCTTTGGTCCATCATTAATTCTTCATTGCCTATGTCCTGTTTTGATCATGTTAGATCATGCTTACTGCATGTCTACAAATACATGTTAGGCCAGTAAAATATATTGTAGTACGAAACAAGCATAGCAATATGTCCTGTTTTGATCATGTGAGATCATGCTTACTACATGTCTACAAATACATGTTAGGCCAGCAAAATATGTTACAGTACGAAACAAGCATAACAATATGATATAGGACAATTAGGACAATGCTAAGTTTAAGTAGCAACAAGATAGTGAGTATATGAATATTAGTGACATTATGATGTTAAACTTAACTGATTAGCCATAGTCAAAAACACTATGCAATCATTGGGCCAACATATGGCTCGGTCTTCCCTACCAGGGCTAATATACTAGTCAAAGCACGCCACTGCACTATTCCTGCCATGACTCCTAGTCGCCTTGTATTCCAATTCCTAACCATGACTAAAATCATCTACCGTAATAATTAACTAATTAATTATTTATAAAAATCTAAAGATCATCATTCAAATAAAATAAATAATAATATTTCTAAATTTTCGGAAAGGGGAGCTAAAAATCTACCCACCTTAAAAATAATTTTATCCTCGAAATTCTAATTCATAATTATTTCTTAAAATTCAAAATCTACTATTACCTCAATCTTCTCAATTTAACTCCTCAAAATATTTTATAACCTTCTCTTGCCATTTTATAACTCCGAATACTTGTGGACTTCTACCCACCTTTGGTCACACTACTCTTTAAAACTAAAATCTTATAATCTTCTAACTAGTTACTAATAATCCTACCAACAGATATCTACTGCATGAGGCATCTATAAGCTCTCACATCTATCAAGCAACCCAAAATTTAACAAGCAACAAATTTACACCAGTAGTTAAGAAGTATTGATAAATTCTAGTAAATATGGCCATTTGTCGCTCTGAAATGAGGAGGTCAGGAAGATAAGAAAGAATAATCGAGAGCAAATATGAAGTTTTCAGAGCGGTAGAGAGTATCCAATGATACAGATAGAAAGAGAGTTTATGAACCGTTGACTTATTTGCTAGATTGGGCTACTCTAGTCTAGTCACTTGCCAAACCGAAGAACCCTTCATTTCTTAGAGGGGCTTGCAATCTGTGCAATACAGAAGTCCTGTTCTCGAAATTAATCCAAACAAGGTTCCATAATGGAACAAAATTTGAGAAATCAAGATTGTGGTCTTTTCAGTGGTTATTTAAACACACGAGCAAGGGATATAAATGCAATACAAGATCGTATCACTACTTTCTGGCAGATGAAATAAGGGTTACGTATGACTTCACATTCTAAGAGGTGGAGACTACATAATAGGTATAGGGACCTATTTTAAATAGTTCGATTTTATAGTCCAAATATAGTGGTATGCATGGATGGGCTTTACTGGGTTTTAGTGGGATCTCTATTTAGACATCACTTGTTGGTTGGATAAACCTTGGATTTCAATCTATATTGACTGGACAAGATCCCAAGATAAAACTATTTCTACTAGATTAGGGTAACCTAGAATAGGCTTCAACCCAGGTGGTTGAGCTAGTTGCCAGTCAGGTTGGTTAGCTAGGTTCCTAAATCCCAAATTGTGCCTTCAGTAACTTTTGAGTTTATGTAGCACATGAGACCTCAATTGGGTAGCACACTAGTGGCATGTGCATAGTGTGCTTCGAGTAGATCACAACCATATATATTGGGTCGAAGGAATTGAGTCAAGGTTGTGGCTCTAGTGGAAGTCGAGAAGTATACCGATATTGTGGTAAGGGTTATAGCTAGTCCTTTTGACCTGACAGTCGTACCATAAAAATAGAGTACAAGGGGACGTATTTGAGCGGGACATGATATACCTAGATGAAGGTGGACTCGTCTAGATCTTGCATATGAAATTTGTTGGAAGGTAACAACTGGTCTCGTGTTCCGAATATTAATGGCACGGCCGGGGACACAAAATGATCTAAATGGAAAGTGGAAGTCCATGGGGCACTAATTATCATGCTAATGAAAATTATTCTAATCAATCAATAATTTTCGTATATCCCAAAATTTTAGGAGGCTTCCAGTCTACCCACCTTAGAATGATTTTGTCTTCAAATTACTGAGAGCACGATTAGGCACGACTATGAAGAATAATCACGAAACCAAAAATTTTAATTGATATGAATAAAACGACGAATGGTATAATCAAGGGAGTGATATGATTCATGATCTAATTAGTCACGCATAAAAATGACAAAGATATTAAACAAAAGGAATGTGTGATTTGGTACGACTAGCATTCGGTCAAATGGTCTAGTTGACAAGCAAATGTTTTTAAGAATGATATAAATTGAAATGATTGGGCACGACTGATCTATGATCAGCATGGTTGAGTCATAACCAGCTTTTTAAGGAATGACCAAATTATGAAATCTAAATAGCATGTTAGTCGCATTTAAGAGGCAGTCACGATCAAGGCTAATCGGACAAGTCATCCAAGCAGGGCAAAAAATAGAAAGTTGGCACGAGCATGATCATGATCAAAATTATCATGACCGTAGTTGGAATGAAAGTATAACCTTAGCTATGATTTAGTCTCGATAAAATGGCTTAAGGTCGATCAAAATTGAAATCATTTTGGTATGAACAACCAGTTGGACAAAATTATTTAGGCACGATCATGGAATTGAATTCTAGGGTGAAAGGCGAATTGGCACGACCGAAATAGAATCGAATAGTTTGATCGTGATCTAAAATATGTAAGGGTGATCTAGTCGAAATCGTTCTAACATGAACGATTGTGTATAGAATCAAACCTAGAAAAGGATACGAATTTGACTCGATCTAATTATGATGAAAGGAGTCTAGTCATGGTCGAAATTGTTCAAGAATGATCAAATCCAAAATCGTTTCGATATTCTTAGGATATTTATCCACAATTATTTAGGTACGAGTTTAGAATCAAATTCTAGATAAGCTTAGGAATCCAGTCGAAATTACATTAAAAGATAACAATCTAAAAATAGAAGAATAAGAAAGGAAGGGAGAATTACCGGTTTATCGAGAAGGTTGTGACTAGGAATAAGCACAATTCAATTTAAAAACTTATAGTTATATGCCAATAAGACGTAGTCTCTATGGTATTCGGAACTCGTAAACATGATCGAAGTCATTTTATCGAGAATTTATGCCTCGCTAGTGTACAACTAGCTGCAATAAACTCTTGATTCCACAACTCAAGCAAGGATACGGTAACGAATACCCTATCAACCCTATCCAATCTGGACATAACCACTTAAAGACGAAGGTAGCATGACCAAGATATAGCTTTGACAACATTCGATAACTTATACTTACTTGAGATTACTTCAACTTAGGGGTCATGCCTCGCCAGTGCGCTGCTGGCTGCAGTGAACCCACAGTCTCCATAAGTCAAATAAGTGGCGACAGTGTGCGGCTGTCTGCCATCATAATTCACCGAACATTCCTTCAACTACATCCTTAAAATCTCAATGGAGGTTCAACAATCCTGAAACAAATTGACCATAATGGAGAAAGCTAAATATTTGAATAAATTGATCATTATAGGAAAGTGTACGTATCCATCCTTGAAGGGGAGGTATCATTTTTTTTTGAAAAATTAAACGATCGATCAGGAAGGACATGGTTGAAGGCAAGATAAGTAAAAATCTTATAACTCTTATTTCACGGATATTCAATATTCAACGTTGAGAGGAAAACTTTTGAATCTAAAAACTTAACTCGAGATTAGTAGACAATTGAGGGAGAAGTTATTTAAAAATAATTCCTTAGGTCCAAGGAAGGAATATAAGTGATACAAACTTTATGATATGGTGATGTTTAGAAAAGACATAAGATAAAGTTGTACAAATGATCATGATTAGAAAGAAAATGACAGAAGGCAAAAGAAATATAAACTTATATTTATATTTCTCTAATATTCAAGATCAAGGAAAAATATGTATAAAGCACTATGTCTACCTATTATGAATATATTTATATAAAAATATATAGGTATAACCTAAGTAAATTCCAAGAATCCCAAATTAACATCCTAAGAGGATGTTATCCTATTTCCAAGAAAATATAAATTTAAATAGCAATAATACATACATTATATTCAATATATATAATTTATAGAAATTATTCACAATGCTAGAAATGGACTACCAAAACATATATACACATCTATATATCTACATGGACGACGTTGGTCTCACTGTATGACCACCAGGACTTGGGTTGAGTTCGGGCTAGTTTAGAGCAACCGGGTCTTCTAAAAGCCAAAAATCTTAATAATAAGTAATTAAATTATTCCTAGGGTTTTGTCACGATTTACCTGGTTTTCTTAGTTATTGCACACCTATAACTCGGCCTCCTCTACCATGGCTAGAACACTAGTCAAGGCACTCGACCACACTCTCAGTGCCAAAATTCTTGGTCATCTTGCACTCCGAAACCTAACCGCGACTAAGGCCGTCTATACTAAATATTTATGAACACTACACCATAACAGGCGATTACCCACGGTTATTACCGTGACAATTATTTTTCGTCACGGTAATAACCGTTACTAGTGAGGCGTGGGTAATATTTATTCACGGTAATAACCGTGACAAATATTTATTTTGGTAACGGTTATAACCGTGACAAATATTTGTTTTGGTCACGGTTATAACCGTGAGAAAAGTCCATTTATGTGACGGTTGTAGCCGTGACCAATATTTCATTTGTCACAGTTATTAATGTGGCAGTTAGTCTGTTTTGTCACAGTTTTTACTGTGACTACGTTAATTTTTTTCATTACTATTCTCCACTAATTGTCACAGTTATAACCATTACAATTGGACTATTTAAATTAAAAAAAATTACATTCAACTGGTAACTAAACAATAAACAACACATATCCAATTTCATAATATTTCACTTTCATAATAATTCAAACATTCCAAACCAATAACTAAACCATGAAATTTTCAAAAACAATTCCGAGCAAGTAACTAAACCACATAATTTGCAATAACAATTCAACCATTCCAAACTAGAAACAAAACCACATAATTTTGAATAACAATTCAACCATTCAAATTAGTAATTAAACCACATAATATTTGATTAATAAGCAACTAAACCACATGATGTTCAATAGCATCCATATATTAATATTTTAATAAAGAAACATTCCATTGTTGGTTTCAATGACAACAAAACAAGGCTCTAGATGCATGAAGCAAACCACAAAACATTTCAAACTTGTGTTTTTGGATAATCAAGACGAGGCTCTCTTGAGTAAGAATGAAAGTGCTTGCATCCATGCTAAAACTGTACATATTCTTGCATGTAAGAGTAAAAGAAGTATCAAATAAAAGCATACAAACTAGTAAAAGAAGTTTAAGGAAAAACAGTTGCTTAATAGAATTTTATAACCTGAAGTACTTCTGAAAGTAACAATAAAAATGAAGGGACATGGACCAAGAGAAAGATCAACATATTGAGGCAAACAATATGCAGAAAGCAGAAAGCAAATCATGTATCCAAAGTTCTCAGTCAAGTAATGAAGTGTTCAATTGACTACATTTATACCATCTTTCAAAAGAAAAACACAATTGACAATGGGTAGTTATGGAACAATGGTGCTATTAACAATATGTTACAGGCAATAGTGGTTTGCTATTAACAATGGTTAAAATGATCTATGCATTTTACATCTTACAGGCAAACCACAAAAGTGAGAATGAACTTACTGCATCATTCAGTATGTTACTGACTGGAATAATATGGCCGGGCTCAACTTTTTCAGGTAACTCAAAAGTTTTACCATGAAAAACATGAAAGGTTACATCCAAAGTAATCATAAACTTACGACTCATAGAAGTATCAAAATATTTATAGCCATTCTGATTGAGGAATATCTAAGAACGACCCCATTAATAGCTTCATGATCTAACTTAGAACGTCTCTAAATCTTTGACATGGATAAAACAAACACAACCAAGTCACGATGAATCAAGATAAAAGCATCAGAGTTGCTTCTTAACACATAATTATGGATTTTTCAATTGTATATAGCTGTAGAAGGCATCCTATTGTTCAAATAAGTTGCAATCAAGACGGCATCTGCCAAAAATTTCTTAGGAACCTTATGGTGCAACAACAATGCTCTAGTAGTTTCCAATAAATGCCTATTCTTTCTCATTATGACCCTATTTTTTGTGGGGTTACTGGATAGGAAATATATACATTGAGCCTCTTTTTTCAAGGAATAACATTGAAGGATTATTTACAATATTTTCTAGCATTGTCAAAATGGATTGGTTTAACCTTTTTTTTTCAAATTGGGTTTCTACCATTGCAAGAAAAACTTTGACAGTTCTAGGGATTTCATCACAACATTCATTGAAAAAAACCTAAGTATATCTAGAAAAATGACTAGTAAAGTAATAAAATAGTGATGACCATTCTAAGTGAAATATGACTAAACTAATGAAATGTCTGAAGGGATCTCTAAGTGAAATATGACTAAACACAAATGGTCTTTAATGTCTGAAGGGATCTCTAAGTGAAATATGACTAAAGTAATGAAATGTCTTTAATGTCTGAAGGGATCTCTAGCATACCTAGACTGGTCAAAAGGATATGCAGGACATTACAACACAGGGACTGAATTAAAGGGTCTGAACAATAGAGGATAGTAGGCAATGCATTTATGGACTGAACATGAACAATTTGGACTGGTCATATAGAAGAATGTGGCAGAACAAATGGTATGCTAGGGACTGATAAACTAATGTAATGAACTGATCAGTTCCTATAGATATGCTCAACCTTCTGAATGATGCAAGTTTAGTCTATAGACGGGAACTAATTCAAATGGTGACTGATACATGGTGTGGTATATCCTAAGACTGAACATCACATTGGGGCTAACTCGGGTCTCTATTCCCCTCTCAACTGATACCACATGGACTAAAATATATATGGAAGACAAAACTGACTTTACAAGACTGATACAAAAGGCATTAGATATCCATGATATTAGGTGACTGAACTATTGGGTGAAAGGGGACTGAAATGAATATGCAGTGGGTGAAAGGGGACTGAACTAAGGAATGGTAGGGGACAGGACAGTGGACAAGGAATATGCAGCGCAACTCTCTAGCTAGATACTTAACATTACAAGAGGTATTGGACTAAACCATTCTCTGGACAGATGGACAGATGGTTAAGACTGAACAAGCTATGAATACATCAACTAATGGGACAGATCAACATGACAGTGCACAGCAGCAGGAGGAGATACCTAGCTAGCTAGCTCCATTCCAAAGTATACTTTATACAATAAATGGATCAAACTAGCTATCACCATGGGCCATGCATATAATGGATGCACTTTTCTTGCCAAAATATAATGGATGCACTTTTCTCCTTCAAATGGGCTTCTGTTTATAACAACAGCAATAGGATCAACTAATGTCTCTCAGCCTTTGGCAGAGAGCAAAACAGATATCAATTAAGTAGAACAAGTATGTCATGTAAATAAGTGTAGTTTTAATTTCAAAATGCAGAAAAGTCAATGTGATAGACCTCTATTTCTTACAATATTAATTACATTTTCACTCCATAAGTGATATATTAAGAGGCCGATAACCCCTGTACTAAGATCCATTGAAAACTATTTCGACCCTAAAGAAACAATGCACAAACTAGTTGTTTCTATCCAATCTCAACTTTAAGCTACATTGTAAAAAGGTGTGAATCACCAACATATTAGATGCCAAAACATGGATAAATGCAATGAAATAATTGATAACTGACAAACACCATGGTCTGTGTCTTTGTCAGATTCAGCATTAAACAATACACACAATCTTAAACATGCCATTTGTTTCCAGCATTAATTAAACTATGAATCATGAATCCAAAAGATGTACGCGAATTGTCAAAAATGAAAAGGTAAAAAGTAAAGAAAAGCACAAACAAGGTCTCGTGATATGTAAAAATAACCAGTAACTTAAATAAGCCAAATGCCATAGAGTAAAAAAAAAACTTAACAAGTAGGGGAAAAAACTGGTAGGGAAGAATGTAATACGATTAACCATAAATCCAAACGGAATAAGCCCAAACTGATACTCACCAGAATGCCTTACGGACGAAACAACTGGAACTCTGTTAATAGCATAAGAACCCTCAGCGCTACTGAATCCGATGCTATTTTGGTGACTATCATATGAATCATGTAACAAAGGAAGTGACTTCTGTATAGCAGGAAGTTCTTTTATGGATCCAAGTTGATTAAGCCTAGCAAATGAAAACCTAGACTGATTGCTAATTGGCGACTTCCATGAAGTTGACAATAGAAGGGAACCATCTTCTTTATTTGTTTCACCAAGCAACTTGAGAGAACCATTAGCTAACGATAATGAATCATCCCAAGGATCAAGATCAAGAGGTAAAATATCTGAGATAATACTGCTCCCAGCCACATCTAAACTCGTCTTTTTATCAAAATTAGCTCCACCATCATATCTTCTAAAACTTCTCACCTTTTCACCAGTAAGGTTTTTTTCACCCAGCTCTAAAACCTTTTCGCTTTTACACAAATTGCTTAAACTTTTGCCTTCCACCATAGATGATGTATCTAATACAGATCCTCGGAGGTTCCCAGCAGCACTAGATCTAGCAGGCTCTACAGTCCTAGCTTGAGTCATGTGCACCATGTTTTTCAGTACTTCTAGGAACAAATAAACCTGTTTCCTTACCATCATGAGCCAATGTGGAATAGACTGACGAGGAATTTATAGAAATTACTGATGAAGTATTTACATATGAGGTGGTTGTTGATAATGCGTCTAATCTAGATATTTGGATATCCCCAACACAACTAGATGTAGCAGGTTCCGCAGATTGAGGTACCACATGCCTTCCTTCAGGTATATTAGATGCTATTGGTATATCGTCATCCTATGCATCAGATACACAATCTTCAGGCTGGAAAATTTCTGATGGTACATCAGACGCATTTGTGCCGCAGTCCCTCTTGAATTCTATGTGGAATTTTTATCCACCCTTTTGGAATCGATCTTGACTTAATAGCAAAAAATTATATCCTCTCTCAAACAATCAACCTAACAAACGAAAAAGATGAATATTAGTAAGATTTTATATCATTTTGAAAACGGTTTAATTGTACAATTGAAAATCTAAAATAGAATGGCTTGATAGAGGATGGGATATATGGAGCAGATACTATGTTTTTTGAAAGATAAATAGATCACCCGGTGGAATGAAATTGGGCCACTATGCTTCATGATGTTAGTCCCTCTATAGTGGTGCACCTTATATGTTGATAGAGTTCATAAACCACATAAATAAGTGCAACAGCAACTGACAATCTATATATACTTCTATAACACAAAGAAATGAGAAGTACGAACAATAGGGTAATATATTGTACATTAGTGACAACCAAACATAAAAGACAAAGAGGAATATGCTACATGAACACAATGCACTTCACTGACTGAAGCCCTTAACCAAGGATCAGTTCCATAAGTTCCATTTCATGTCAGTCGAATAAACAAAAAAAACTACATCCAAAAAAAAAGAATACAACAAGAACAAAGCATTTATCACGATAATTTGGGGTCGGTTGTTTGAATCATTTACCCAAACATAAGTGGGGGAGCAAAATCGACTATTTTCTCCCAGAAAATAATCCAGTAATTTCTGTCGCAGCCAAATTAGGACAAAATTAAATAAGAAGATGGGAGAGCAAGAGGAATCCTAAAACAACAAAATGCAAAGAGAAAACACAAGTCTTACCACCACAAAACCATTAAGGGAAATGAATAAGCTATAAGCAAATAGCAACTGGCCCTACAATTGCAACCGAAAAAAGATACAAGAGATTTCATAGGATTCGATTATGAAAAATCATACGATGTTGCATCTAAATTTATCCCTTGATACGCAATCGAAAGAAGAAGAAAACAAATCTAAGATGGAGTAGCTAATACAAAATTTAGATCACTCATCCATAACATAGAACAAACGGATAATAAGACATCATGAGAAGCCTCTAATAAGAAAAACATTCTTGTTGCCAGATTATCAAGATGTACCAAGTTGTTTATATGTTTATGAACATCAAACCACTAAGACTGTCCAAGATCACATATATGCAGGTAGAATATACCAATTGGTGAAAGGAAACTTAAGGAAAAAAAGAAGAAGCTAAATCATAGAAAACCATATCGTAAAGAGACTGGTAGTAATACTTATTGCAGGAAAATAACAGACTTCACACTTCTTATCAAGGAGTACTTAGTTGCTTCTATGGGTCGATGACATAGATAAAGTGTATTGCACTCCAATCTGAATACTCAATTTAAATTAATTAATTTTTATTTCCTTTTTATTTTTTCCTTGTTTTAGGAAATTGGAATGGCAATCATTTGAGGCAATCTTAAGTAAGCAATGATCATATGTGACAAGCAAAATAGGAATGGAAGCAGAAATAATGGAGAAAGAACTGCATAAATAACACAATATGTAACCATACCTAAAATTATATTAGACAATATAATGAAACGAATCGAACAAAATGGAAACTTGAGCCCAGTTGGCAGGCACCATACAAAAATATGAAGTACAACACACTTGGACCGACGTCCCTACTCACATGTGTTCCAGTTCTAACATCAAGATAATAGACAAATATCAAAGGGGCTAATGGCAGGTAACTAACTACTCATGATGAAGAACAAAGATTTGCGTCAACTCTTTCCATGTAGAATAAAACAGGTTCTACTTTACATATACAAAAAAAAGCATTAGAAAGCATGCTGCATATCCACATTAATATAAACCTGTATCAAGCAAGTTTCAGAGTTCTTGATGATAGTATTATGGCTAAACCAAGGAATAATCCTAAAAGAAATCAACCAAATCAATCTGATATATTCACAACAACAAGTTTTAGTCAATTCATTTGTAAATAAAGAAATAAAACCAACAATGAACAATAATTTCTTGATCGAGAAATGACAAAAGTACCTTTGGGCTGGCCAATGATATCCTTACCACTTCAACGATGCTAGAGGTGTTGTGGTGGTAGCTTAATCGAACCCTAATCAAAGAAAAATCGAGATTGTTTGAGAGAATGAAAGAAAAAACAAACCCTAATCTAATGGAAATCAACCCTAATCAAATAAAGATTGTGAGAGAGAGAACAGATGTACCTTCAACTCTTCGCGTAGCTAGCAGCGAGGAAGTTTCCCCATGAACTCGAGAGGCGAATTCTCAAGTGACTAGGGTTTTCTCAAGAGAGGAATTTTTATGGCTGGGAGGAAGTTTTCTAGAGAGACTAGGGTTTGTTTATGGCTGGGAGGAAGTTTTCTAGAGAGAGGCGAATTCTCAAGTGACTAGGGTTTTCTCAAGAGAGGAATTTTTTAGAGAGAGACGGGAAAATGGAGGGAACATAAAAAAAAAGGTGCGGGGAAATTTTGGGTTGGAACTTCTCGGATCCATTATTTGTCACAGTTTTTAGTGTGGCAATCAATGTAAAATAACTAAATTACATTATAAGTATTTTTGTAACATTTTTTTATTTATTGTCACGGTTATCACTGTTACTAGTCTATCACGGTAATAACCGTTACAAATCAAAAATAAAATGTGTTACAAATTGCATATTTTGGTGTAGTGGAAATTCTAAAAATCACACTTTAATTTAACTAAAAGGAATAAGTGCTATTTTCAAAATTTCGGGAAGATGTTACGAATCTACCCTTGTTAGGAATTCCGCCAAATCAAAATGCGTTAGTATAGCCTTATATGAAAGTCATCTAGTGAGACCTATGTAGCAACCTTAACTACCCAAATGTCAATTTAAATTAGTGACTCTTAGTCCTAACCATCCTCTTAAAATTGATTTACTCCTAGTTGTGAATGAGCATTTCCTAGTCGCAGGCTCGCAATGGTACGACTAACTTAAGTACCATCATGAGTTCGCAATCTTTTGCAAAAATTGACCTGCATGGGCCACCATAAAAACTTGTCACGACCCGTACCCGCTTTTCGGATATGAGCCGTGTCCAAGCCAGCCTACGTCACAGAGTCAGCGGTAGAACGCTGTCAAGCCCGCAAGAAATAATTGCTCAAAATCACAAAAAGAATAACATTTATTGCTCATTCACATTTCTAAGATTTATTACAACATTTACAACATTATATCTGAAAGAAAATACAAGGTCTCTCAAAATAGTAAAGATAGCTAGTTCCACTAAATTTGCACAATCGGGTCTCCTAAAATCATAATATTAATTAAAAATACATAATTAATTAATCTATTGGGGTTAAGTTGCAACTTAGCCTGGTTTTCCAAGTTAGGACATCACTATGGCGGCCTTTCCTACCAGGGCTAATACACTAGTCAAAGCACGCCACTGCACTATCCCTGCTATGACTCCTAGTCGCCTTGTATTCCAATTCCTAACCATGACTAAAATTATCTACCGTAATAATTAACTAATTAATTATTTATAAAAATCTAAAGATCATTATTCAAATAAAATAAATAATAATATTTCTAGATTTTCGGGACACGTGGCATTATGGTATCAGAGCACGGCTTTACGTCATTGGACTTCGATTGAATTCTTTAACTCTGATGTTGTTTTCGTAAAATCTGATATTGTTTTCGCGATTGATATCATTAATGCGCGCTCTCTCTCAAATGACCCATGGGATGTCCATACAATAAGTCTATATATTTTGAAAAAGTATCACCAAAGAAAAATTGGTTAAACAAAAGTTAACTTCAAGAAAGCACGACTGCTAAGTCGGGCATGACATATACACCAAGATTTCGTTGACCTTAGCAAATTCTTATGCGGGATTCAAATTATGTCAGACGAGAATGAGTTAGACTTGGTTCATAAAATGTTGGGTAGTTACGATAGAGGTGCTATCGAACGACGATATCATCGGTGCGATATGGGTTTTGAGGAATGGTTCGAACAGAGTTTTGAAGTAATCAAATGTGACTCGAAAATGGTTTTAAGGATTTATCGAATGACTTCATCCCTGAGTGGTGTATGGGATAGTCTCGAAAATGTCAATCGATTGAGGATACGGGGTGCCAAGGAGTCTATCAGCAAGCAACGATTATGCAAAGCCTTCGAATGAGTGATTCAAGTTAGTATGAGTTTGATTTGAACGAACGAGGAAAACATTGTGCATCAGATTGGGACTACGCTGAGCGCGAAATGCAAAGTAATAAGAAAAGATAGACTGAATCGAGGAAAAGCTAAAGTGTACGAACGGATGACTCGATCCAGAAAATCGATATGAATCATATACGAAAAGTTAGCACGATTGGATGATAGCGTGCATGAAAATGATTCGAATATTTGAGAATGACTTTAAGTATTAAAAAAGATGTTACTCGATGAATTGAGTTAGCATAGATCGACACGACTTGAGAAAATTGTTGCTCGATGACTTACGATATAGGGATGAATATATACGTGATTTTGGGTTGAAAGAATTGATGATGTAACTAGTTCAAGGGATAATGATCGAATTTGATTTTAAATATTGAGGAGATTATCCAGTCCGGACAATAGCATCAGTCGCACGACTCAAAATTAGTTGCAAATAAAGATCGTCAGGTTATGCATATCATCGATGGTATTGAGGCGTATCAAAGATCGATATACGATAACTCGGAGGTACTCTAATTCGAGGAATGATGATCGTATAAAATGTTATTGTTTCAATGGATACTATGCTTGGGATTTTGATTGAAATGAATGTTTGGGTGAAAAGAAAGTATCTTGATTGCTTTGATGATAACCATAATATCGACGTTCTTGTCTTGTGCAAGTGCAACTCCAGCCTCGCACATGCGATACGTCGAATTTGGAGCGATCGTTCCACGTGAGTGCTGGCATGGTGATTCATGTAGCGGGAATGATCGAAATCAAAAAATTAGGGCATGGCAATTTGGATTACTTCGACTTGTGGTTTGATACGAAGGTGAATTCGAGGATTGGTCGGACTTGTGATTGACGATTGAGTAAACTTGAGGGTTGAGTAGTCCAATCTGCGTATCGTGAATGAATTAGTCTAGACTCAAAGTGTCATGATCCGCACCCACTGTGAGGGTACGAGTACGTAATAACGTCCAGCCTACGCCGTAGTGTCGGTGGTAGAACGCTGTTCTAGGTCATGAACATAACTAACACAATATGAAATATACTCCAACTGGAGGCCAAGTCACAGAAGGTACAACTCAATCACAATCTAGAGGTAGAGTATAGCACGATGGAATAGATAAGAAAATCTTCAAAACTGAGGAACAAACAGAAGTAAAATAAATCAAAGTCAATAAACACAAGTCTCAACATCTCCATAATAATACAACTCTGAAATCAAAGACAACAACTAACATGAAAAGAAAGAACAGTCTAAACTAACTATACTATGCATGGGTATCATCCTCAGCAGCTGCCTGAACCTCCCAAGGGTCCAGGTCGCGAGTATCATCTAGGCAAGCTCCATAGTAAGGGGTACATGTTTCCTCATCATCCTCTGTAAAAATTTTAATAGGTCCAGTCAGGACAGAAGCGAGCACAATACATCTCATGCAGATCATAACAGGTTAAAAAATATAAACATGTAAGAGAGTACAATACATAAAAACTGAAAGAATATACATGATGTAAAAGAGAGAACTGTAATAAAAATATCTACTATAAGTAGAGAACTATCAGTGACTAGTGATGTAGAGTACAAAGTCGACATATGAATGGCTGGATTTGCACATGAATATACTAAAGAGGCTCACATGGTTATACTACTTTAGAATTGTTCACATGACTATTTATACTCCCCCCATACCCCAATTAATACACAAGGATCCAGACAAGTTATGTTATGCACATAATTTTCACATAAAAGCCCATAGATGGGTGTACATGAAGTATACATGAGGGCTCAGAACCGAGTGCACATGAATTCCACATGAAGACCCATGAAGGGGTACACATGAAGTATATGTTACACATGAAATACATGAGAAACATGACCGTACATGAGAGCACATGAGAGTACACGAGCGTACATGAACGTACATAAAGCACATGAGAAACATGAATAACATAAAAGCGAGGAATACATGATATACATGAAACACATGTCATGAAGTATCCGATGCTTTCGAGGGGGATAACATCTCAATGTAGGGATCCATATAGTACTAATTCGTGATAATATCATGGCAGCATCAAATAAGGTAATCTAGAGCAGGAATATAATCCTAAGCAAGTTATAAAATGATCAGAGAATGTACTCGCCTGGTATCTGAATGTCTGAAGTGAATATACTGTCCGGGATGAGGTATTTGACTCCTATTTAGAGCAATACAAGTCAAGATGTATACAGGAGATGATAGATGAAATGTACAATGCATTTGCATGCTGCCTAGGTCAAACTAGACTAAGTCAACACTTGGTCAACTCTAGTCAACCACACTAGTCAAACTAGGTCAACTAGGTCAAGTCCTAATCAAGCAAGTCTCACTAAGCCTAACGAAGCCTAGACTAGTGCAAGCCCCCTAAATTTTCGAGATTTATTTTTAAATTTTCTAAATGATTTATTCTCGATAATTTATTTTATTTAATTAATTTTGATCATTAAATGCTCTTTACCGTGACTTGGATTTCTAGAGCATCAGGGATGCCAGTCTCTGGAAACTTTCTTCTTAAAGTTTGTAGTAGACGAGATTATCTTCATGTTGATAATTCGTGTCCCACTTGAACTTGTTCCTTTGTGCTCCATTTGCTTCGCGCAACTTTTGGGTCAATTTAGACCAATTTGTCGTCTGCCGTAATTCGTGACTAAACTTCCAACTAAATTTCCGGGCCCGACATCGATCCAATCCAGTCGATCCAATATATGGGCCTGGCCTGTTTTGAGTCTACTATGCACGTGCCACTTGCGTACCACCGATTTGATCTTTCTTGTGCTCCCATTTCATTCATGATTTAATTTGGTTTAAAATTGTTATTTTAATTAAATCTTGACCCCAAGCTTGTCCAACTTGACCCAACACCCAATCCAAATTGGTGTGACCCTACCATGTCTACCTATACACCCCACTGATATTTTCTTATTTTTTTTCTACTCAAAAATTTCTATCTTTATATACAAATATCTATTTCTCTCTCTCCATTTCAAATATATATATATATATATATATATATATATATATATATATATATATATATATATATATATATATATATATATATATATATATATATATATATATCCGCTCACAACACTCTCACCTCACATCACACACTCTCTCACCCACACCAACAGCACACCCCCTCATATGGCCGAACAAACCTCCCCCCTCTCTCTATTCTCTCTCTAAATATCTCTCTCTCTCTTAATATATTATATACACACACACTCATATAATATCTCTCACTCCCAACAACACACACACTCACACAAATCTCACCCCTCCCATCATCCCACTTCTCCTCTCCTCCTCCTCCCACTCCAGCCGTGCACCGCCATAGTGTCGCACCGCCGCCCTGGCCGCGTGCGCAGCAGCGTGCACTGTAGCGACAGCAAGCAGCATTTACAGCAGCTGCAATAGCAGCATACGCTGCAGCAGCTGCCGCCACGGCGGCCGTCGTCGCCGGCCACGCACCGCCGTGGGCGCCCCCACTCCGATGAACTCCCAGGCTGCCTTTTCGTGGTGGCCACCATCCTCCGGGATGCGCCGTCTAGGCGATTCATGAGTTTTGCACGGAATCCCGTCGACGCGCGTGCGAACGAGATTCAGAAATGGCACCTCGTCGCAGCAACTTCACGCACATTTTTTGTAAAATCTGACCCTTGGATCGGTAATTTCTTTGCCCCGTCTCAATCTTGATATATATCCCTTCATTTCTCTCAAATTTCATCCGTTAATTTCGTCGTTTGATAGATCAAAACCGGCCACCAAGTTGACGTTTTAATTTGAACTATTTTTGGACAGTTTCGTGGAGCCAACTTCGCGGGATCGTATCTTCATCGTCACAGCTCCATTTGGTGCGCCGTCAGTTCTCGTCATAGCTGGTATAACCATCTTCCTGCCATTTCAATTTTGTTTTATTGTGAGCACGTTTGGTTGGTCGAATTTGACACCAAAGTTGGCCGTCCGAATTCTTAATTTTGTACTTGTAAAATTTTATTTTTGAACCCGGGACTCCGAATTTAATTTCTGACACCACCAGTAGACTCATGACGTCGTTATGGCACATTTTCATATAAAGTTTGCATGATTTGAAGGACGTGGATCCTGGCACGCATTTCGTTGCAAAGCGGGCCCAACAGTCCGGGTTAACAGGACTTTTTGACGTCGGCTCATCGGAATCTAATTCTGGATATACCGTTGGGTTTGTATCGTCATTCTGGACTCGTTGACATATAATTTGCTAAGTTTTGAGAACATTGGCTCCGACACGCTTTTTCGTGCAAATCGGATTCCAATATCCGGGTCAATGGACCAATCTGAGATCGGGTCATCGGAATCCAATTTCGGATATACCATTGAGTTTATATCATCATTCTAGATTCGTGGACATATAATTTGTTAGATTTAGTGGACTAGTATTCTTGCACGTTTTTTGGTGCAAAGTGGGTCCGACACAGACACCATTTTGACCCAAAATTATCTTTTTGCCCCTGTGTCCAAATTGGACTTATGGATAGGCTATCCTAGCTAATTTGACCATTATGGACACGTTGGTGATGGTTGTTTCACCATCCGACGACACCTGTAGGTTTTCACCCTATTATTATAATCTTTCTCCTTTTGTTGTATTTTGAGATCCATCGATTCAAGTGATTTCACAACCACTGAAATTGAATGTGTTGACCCTGTAGATGTTTATAGAGACTAGCCTTTACCCTATTTGACCATGGTTGACTGCTTGACTGAACGTCGAAGTAGAGTTAATATTTGACCTAGTTTAACCTAGAGTTGACCAGAGTTGACTAGAGTTGACCAGTTGACCAAAAGTCCACTGTAAGTCAACCTTTGACCTAGTTTGACCTAGTGTGACTCAATGCGACCTAGTTTGACTTAGTGGACTGAGATTGACCTAGAATAATCATGCCTAACACTGTTGAACCCTAATTGGCTTAAATATATCTCATCTTTAGGTCGGTGATTTCACTCTGAGCCAGATTACATAGTTGACATATTCCACCAGATCTCAGGCGAGTACATTCTTTGATAGTAGTTCCTTGTCTTGATATTTTCTGTATCCGATTCAGTTATAGTGTTTTATTGATTCTTGTCACGATGGTACACGGACTAGTATACGCCGGATCCTGGCATGGGATGTTATTCCTGGACTTTCTTGGTATATTGGTACATTTTTTGTCTTGTTTCTTGTACTTATATAGACACCGATTCCTGAGAGGGAGTAGCTATCCTCTTAGGGAATTCCGTGTCATGACATGCTATGTCCAGATCCATATACTACTCGGGGATAGGGAATTTTATAGATAGTGTGATCAATGCCATCTTGAGTTACTACTTGTATCGTAGCTACACCCTCACCTCACGATGCGTATAGCCTGACCTGTGCTACTACTTGTTCCATAGCTTGCCATCCCGGCCTGGCCGAGTTCACGTACTTGTAGCCGGTCGGCTGGAAGCCTGATCTTAACCCTTATCGATCACATTATGCTATAATATTCGAGACACATTTTATATTTAGTACATCAGTTACATATTACGGTTCAGCTTACTTTCCCTGTATGATTCACCTTGACATAATTTCCAGTTTATATATCAGTTTTACTTACAGTCTTGATATATCATCTTATATTCCATTATGATTGTCTCTTACAGCATTTGTCAATACTATGAAACTGTTGTTAGTTTATGTACTCGTTCCCATCCTGACTTGATATGTTGACAATATTTTAGGAGTAGTTGTGCCATTATTGGACTTCATGATGTTTCTAGCTGAGGTGGATCTCACTATTCTTCTATGTGAGTTGTCTGATAGTTATCCTTAGTTTGTCTTATTTTTCCTTCTTTATTTTCATATCTTATGATTCCTTCTAGTAGTTTCTAATTGTTCTTGTGCCTTATTTATCTTTCCTGTCTTATCTTCTTTAGATGTTGGGTTGTGATTGAGTACATTTGTAGTTCATGGACCTTCTAGATGTAGTGTATATTTATTGGATACTAGACAGCGTTCTATCGCTGATACTGCGGCATAGGCTGGGCGTGGCCCACGTATTCGTATCCGTATATCCGGGTGTGGGTCATGACATATTTTTGTGGTGGCCAATACAGGTCAGTCTTTGCAATTAATACGAAGTCGTGGTAGTACTTGAGCTTATCTGTACTACTTCAAGCCTTTTCTAGGATTAAGGTTGAGTCATAGAATATTTTAGGATTTTGGTACTCAGTCACATGTTAGGAACTCTTGATAGATTCCAAGGATGATCCCCGAGAATCTTATTTCGAATGTTTTCCGAATCTATTCTTATTCGTTTCTATCCGTCCTGATTCCTGAGATAATTGTTCGTATCAAATTTTATTCTTTCTTGGGATGAGTTATGGATCCCAGAGGGAAGGTATAAGTTGAACTTATATATCTTCTAGGTTGAGGCGAGAATATGATTTGCCAATCTTATATTAAGGTTGAGATTTATTTTAGATTATATTCCAAAATTTTCGATCTTGACCTAGATAGTACCTTTGGGACTTCTCTTGAGAAAATTTCCTAAATCATGTCTCGGAATCTGTTTTCGCTAGTTTATATTTACTTATCCTTGATTCGTTGTTGAATTTTAAATCTTGTTGTTCGTTCGTTGTTGACTTTGACTTTGATTTTGTATCTAAAATCAGTTTTTATGAATTGAGTTAAGATATTCTGATAAACATATTTGATGAGAACGATGAAAACGATAAATGTCTACTTTATTTATGGAGTTTAGAATTTATTGCAGTCATACAAGCTAGCATGACAAGGACATGGAGCCTAATTTTGATATACTATCATAGTTATGGAATTTAGATTTTTTTGCAGCCATACCAGTTGGCGTGGTAAGGAATCTAGATGACATGATTATAGGGTGTATATCTTAGTTATGGACTCTATCGTTATTTGCATCTTTGCTTACTGGCGTGGCAAAAATTCTGGCAACATGATTCTAGATAGACGTGTATGGTTATCAGGTCATACCTTAAATTAATTTACGTCTTTTGACCTATTGCTCAAGGACAATTCCTACCATTATTTCTTGTTCTGTCATTTTTTTTTCTCATCATATGATGATTTTCTTATCTTGTTATTACTCCCTTAATCTTGATTAATTATGTCTTGATTACACCAACTACCTGTCTTTTATCCATTCCTGTCAACTACACTATGAAGTCAATTAAAAATTTTATTTCTTTCACCTTGGAAAGGTTAAGGAAGTATCGTAAATCATCTCGTTCGGAAGGCGGATTATTATCGAGTGGTATCTTGATAGAAATATGAGATGTTGGATCTAGTGTAGAAAAATGAGATGTTGGATTTAGTGTAGAAATTTGAGATAGAAGTATGATTGAGGTTGAAACTGAAACCAAGGGATCGATATAATCAGTTTAGAACTGAGTTACTAGGGTATTTCGAGGATGAATTACTTGGAAAGCAAGTTCAAGGATTTCAAATGAGAAGGACAATAGTATGTACATTAATGGTATGAAAATTTATATTTTATGGATATAGTTTAGAACCTGACAATGATATCCGAGATTTAAACATTTTTTTTGAATTTGGACAATTTTAGGTTATTGGTTCTCGAGGTATTTCACACTGAGATTATGATGGAAGTTTAGAATTTAATAATGGATAATATATTTTAATTATATGTGGTGAAGGTAAGGAACTGGACAAGGCATTGGTAAGAGGATAGAGAACACAAAGATTTTGAGTCAAAAAAAAGAGAAGAAGAGATTTTGTGAATATAATTTATTAATTGAGATGGTTGATAATTGAAAGTGTATGACGAAGAAAATATGAAGGTTGATTTGGTAATGGAAGAATAAGTTTTATAAAGCCTAGTGGTATTAGATTGAATAACACCATGAGAGTGATTTGAACAAGTTCAAGGATATTATAAACTTGAATTAGAGGTTTCAGATCAATTTAGGACAAGGTGGAAGAATTCGGATTTAAGGATGATTAAGTGGATAGTGTGGAGTTCTAGTGAAGGGTGTACTTCTTGATTAAGATTTTAGAATTTGGATATGGCCTATGGTATCATGACAAGGCCCAATCTTTATGACGGAAGGGTAATTCTGGTAGTAGTTGTATAAGATTGCTTTTTATATTTAGACTTGTTATATTAAAGGTGTGATTGGCCAATGATGACCAGATAAACTTGGTAATATCAGAAAGAGATGATTAACTTGGCTTCCATATGAAACATTGCCTTTTGATTTTCTACTAAAGAGAAATTTAACCTATTCCATATCTTTGAATCGTCCCTTGAGTTTTCAATATCGTTAAATTATAATTTTCTTGATCGCGTCCGAACGACTTTGGTCATCTCTTCTATTCGTACCCGTATCTTGGGTCATACTCAATTGAGTTAAATTCAATTCTAACTTGGATTTCCATCCTTGGATGCTCGTTCCCAGACTTCGATGATCTTATACTCCATCTTGCCCAAATCCTGATTCACTCAAAATTGATCAACTTAGATTGTGTTGAAGCTAATTTTCTTATCGTGATTGAATTTCATGCTATTACCACTCGTGCTATAACTTTTCATTTTGAACCTGTTTGGATTTTAAATACTCGTGCCTAAACTCCTTTCGACCCTGATTTAATTTTCTGTTTATATCTGAACTCATTGTGTTTAGTCGTACCCAGATGACCTGGCGTGACTAAGTCGACTTGAATCCTTTGATCGTGATTTTAACAATCATAATTATACGTATTATCTTGCCTCTAAAATCGTGCCGATCTACCCTAAATCTAATTTCTTCGACCTGGATCATATTATCGATGTTTTGATCTTACTCTGACTTGTGCGTAATCGAACGATTCTTGATTTTTCTAGTCGCGGCTTCGTGCTTACTTACAAAGCTGTGACTATAAATCTCAACCATGCCAAACCTTGTTTTGGTCATGGTTAGCTTTTCATCTTGATCGGGCCTGTGCGACTTTCGGGTTGATTTCCATCAACCTAAGTCCTACAGATCACCCCATACTTGAACTTCATTTATATCTTCGATTCTCCTAATCGTCTCTAAAATTGTGCCCCAATGACTTGACTTATTTCTGAAATCATGCACATATAATTTTGTTCATATCATGATTCTATCGTGCCAAAATCCCTCATCGTACCTGAACAATTTTGAATTGATTATCTTGATCGCGCAAAACTCGTCATTCTTGGATCGTGCCTAAAATATTGCCAAAATCTTCTATCCTATTTTAACCCCACTACCAACCTTTAATTTCGAGGACAAAATTTTTATAAGGTGGGTAGGATGTAAGCCCCCTGAGTTTCCAGGATTTATTTTCGAATTTTCTAAATGATTTATCCTCGATAATTTATTTTATTTAATTAATTTTGATCATTAAATGCTCTTTACCGTGACTTGGATTTCTAGAGCATCAGGGATGCCAGTCTCTGGAAACTTTCTTCTTGAAGTTTGTAGTAGATGAGATTATCTTCATGTTGATATTTCGTGTCCCACTCGAACTTGTTCTCTTGTGCTCCATTTGCTTCGCGCAACTTTCGGGTCAATTTAGACCAATTTATCGTCTGCCGTAATTTGTGACATAACTTCTAACTAAATTTCCGGACCCGACATCGGTCCAATCCAGTCGACCCAATATATGGCCCTGGCCTGTTTTGAGTCTACTATGCACGTGCCACTTGCGTGCCACCGATTTGATCTCCCTTGTGCTCCCATTTAATCCATGATTTAATTTGGTTTAAAATTGTTATTTTAATTAAATCTTGGCCCCAAGCTTGTCCAACTTGACCCAACACCCAACCCAAATTGGTGTGACCCTACCATGTCTACCTATACACCCCACTGATATTTTTTCATTTTTTCTCTACTCAAAAATATCTATCTTTATATACAAATATCTATTTCTCTCTCTCCATTTCAAATATATATATATATCTGTTTTGAGTCTACTATGCACGTGCCACTTGCATGCCACCGATTTGATCTCCCTTGTGCTCCCATTTAATCCATGATTTAATTTGGTTTAAAATTGTTATTTTAATTAAATCTTGGCCCCAAGCTTGTCCAACTTGACCCAACACCCAACCCAAATTGGTGTGACCCTACCATGTCTACCTATACACCCCACTGATATTTTTTTATTTTTTCTCTACTCAAAAATATCTATCTTTATATACAAATATCTATTTCTCTCTCTCCATTTCAAATATATATATATATGTATATATATATATATATATATATATATATATATATATATATATATATATATATATATATATATATATATCCTCTCGCAATACTCTCACCTCACATCACACAATCTCCCACCCACACCAACAGCACACCCCCTCCTGTGGCCGAACAAACCTCCCCCCTCTCTCTTTATTCTCTCTCTAAATATCTCTCTCTCTCTTTATATATTTTATACACACACACTCATATAATATCTCTCACTCCCAACAACACACACACTCACACAAACGTCACCCCCTCCCATCATCCCACTTCTCCTCTCCTCCTCCTCCCACTCCAGCCGCGCATTGCCGCAGCACCGCACCGCCGCCCTGGCGCGCCATCGCCGACCTGGCCGTGTGCGCAGCAGCGTGCGCTGCAGCGGCAACAAGCAGCAGTTACAGCAGCTGCAACAGCAGCATACGCGGCAGCAGCGGCAGCTACGGCGGCTGTCATCGCAGGCCACGTACCGCCGTGGGAGGTCCCCCCTCCGGCGAACCCCCAGTCTGCCTTCTCGTGGCAGCCACCGTTCTCCGGGATGCGCCGTCTAGGCGATTCGTGCGTTTTGCACGGAATCCCGTCGACGCGCGCGCGAACGAGATCCAGAAATGGTATCTCGTCGCAGCAAATTCGTGCACATTTTTTGGGAAATCCGACCGTTGGATCGGCGATTTCTTTGCTCCGTCTCAATCTCGGTATATATCCCTTCATCCCTATCAAATTTCATCCGTTAATTTCGTCGTTTGATAGATCAAAACCGGCTACCAAGCTGACGTTTTAATTTGAACTATTTTTGGACAGTTTCGTGGAGCCAACTTCGCGGATCGTATCTTCATCGTCGCAGCTCCATTTGGTGCGCCGTCAATTCCTGTGCACATCTGGTATAACCCTCTTCCGGCCATTTCAATTTTGTTTCATTGTGAGCACGTTTGGTTGGTCAAATTCGACGCCAAAATTGGCCGTCCGAATTCTTAATTTTGCACTTGTAAAATTCTATTTTTGAACCCGAGACTCCGAATTCAATTTCTGACACCACCAGTAGACTTATGGCATCATTCAGACAGGTTTTTATTTAAAGTTTGCTTGATTTGAAGGACGTGGATCCCGGCACGTATTTCGTTGCAAAACAGGCCCAACATTCCGGTTCAACGGGACTTTTTGACGTCAGCTCATCGAAATCCAATTCTGGATATACCATTGGGTTCGTATTGTCATTCTGGACTCGTTGACATATAGTTTGCTAAGTTTTGAGGACATTGGCTCCGACACGCTTTTCCGTGCAAATCGGATTCCAATATCCGGGTCAACGGACCAATCTGAGATCGGGTCATCGGAATCCAATTTCGGATATACCGTTGAGTTCGTATCGTCATTCTAGATTCGTGGACATATAATTTGTTAGGTTTAGTGGACTAGTATTCTTGCACATTTTTCGGTGCAAAGTGGGTCCGACACGGACGCTATTTTGACCAAAAATTACCTTTTTGCTCCTGTGTCCAAATTGGACTTATGGATAGGCTATCCTAGCTAATTTGACCATTCTGGACACGTTGGTGATGGTTGTTTCACTATCCACAACACCTGTAGGTTTTCACCCTATTATTATAGTCTTTCTTCTTTTGTTGTATTTTGAGATCCATCGATTCTAGTGATTTCACAACCACTAAAATTGAATGTGTTGACCCTGTAGATGTTTATAGAGACTAGCCTTAACCCTATTTGACCATGGTTGACTGCTTGACTGAATGACGAAGTAGAGTCAACATTTGACCTATTTTAACCTAGAGTTGACCAGAGTTGACTAGAGTTGACCAGTTGACCAAAAGTCCACTGTAAGTCAACCATTGACCCAGTTTGACCTAGTGTGACTCAGTGCGACATAGTTTGACTTAGTGGACTGAGATTGACCTAGATTAATCATGCCTAACACTGTTGAACCCTAATTGTCTTATATATATATATATATATATATATCATCTTTAGGTCGATGATTTCACTCTGAGCCAGATTACACAGTTGACCTATTCCACCAGATCTCAGGCGAGTACATTCTCTGATAGTAGTTCCTTGTCTTGATATTTTCTGTATCCGATTCAGTTATAGTATTTTACTTGATTCTCGTCACGATGGTACACGGACTAGTATACGCCGGATCCTGGCATGGGATGTTATTCCTGGACTTTCTTGGTATATTGGTATATTTCCTGTCTTGTTTCCTGTACTTGTATAGACACCGATTGAGAGGGAGTAGCTACCCTCTGACGGAATTCCGTGTCATGACGTGCTATGTCCGGATCCATATACAACTCAGGGAAGGGGAATTTTATAGATAGTGTGATCAATGCCCATCTTGAGTTACTACTTGTATCATAGCTATACCCTCACCTCACGATGGGTATAGCCTGACCTGTGCTACTACTTGTTCCATAGCTTGCCATCCCGACCGGGCCGAGTCCACGTACTTGTAGCCGATCGGCTGGAAGCCTGATCTTGACCCTTACCGATCACATTATGCTATAATATTCGAGACACATTTTACATTTAGTACATCAGTTACATATTACGGTTCAGCTTACTTTCCCAGCATGATTCGCCTTGACATAATTTCCAGTTTATATATCATGTTTTACTTACAGTCTTGATATGTCATCTTGTATTCCATTATGATTGTCTCTTACAGCATTTATCAATACTATAAAACTGTTGTTAGTTTATTTACTCGTTTCCATCCTAACTGGATATGTTGACAATATTTTAGGAGTAGTTGTTTCATTATTGGACTTCATGATGTTGCTAGCTGAGGTGGATCTCACTATTCTTCTATGTGAGTTGCCTGGTAGTTATCCTTAGTTTGTCTTGTTTTTCCTTCTTTATTTTCCTGTCTTATGATTCCTTCTAGTAGTTTCTAATTGTTCTTGTGCCTTAGGTATCTTTCCTGTCTTATCTTCTTTAGATGTTGGGTTGTGATTGAGTACATTTGTAGTTCATGGACCTTCTAGATGTAGTGTATATTTATTGGATACTTGACAGTATTCTACCGCCGATACTGCGGCGTAGGCTGGGCGTGGCCCACATATTCGTATCCGTATATCCGGGTGCGAGTCGTGACAAATAACAATGAATACAAGCATAAGTCAAACCAAGCTATGCTAATCATACACAATATATATATATATATATATATATATATATATATATATATATATAGGGATAAGGGGTGAGTGAACATGTAGGTAAGTGCCAAGTGCAACATGCATCACTGTGAATTTGTATCACAGTGATAGTGTCAACATAGCGTAAGGGGGTACATGAGGTAATATAGGATTTGTGTTAACATAGAACATTGAATCTCATTTACTTATATATTTCATACATTCCATCCATTATTGCATTACATTCATGCTCGCATTTATACATGTATTCTTATATGCATTCATGCCTACCTACATATTTTACATATCATGTATACATTATACATTACCTATATTGCATAAGAAGAGGGAAGAACACGAGTGAGTGAGTGTGTGTGTTTGATGTGTAGACAGTGGTGTATGTGAAAGGGGCACATGTGAAGGTGGGGGGTTAGAACCCAACTCAAAACCTATATATCATTACCTATATACATGCATTTCATTCATACATATCATGTAATATACATTACATATCCGACCTTCCAGCTATCACATATGCATACATGCCTATAGATGGATAGCATACACATAACTTACATTTATATATGCATACCTACATGCATATATATCATATTTGCATACATTGATTTGGTTCATCACATACATACATCTAGTTTCCATTTTAACATGTAAAAATCTGATTTCAGTTAACCATATGTATCAATCTCAGGAAACACGGGATTTCCAGTTTTAGTGTATAGATGTGTATGAGTGTCTAGAGTACATGTGTGTGTGTGTAGATAGCTATCCGTGGTGTATGTGTATAGAGATGTAATGTGTTAACAGTGCACACATGTGTGTGTATAGGTAGATCAACATAGGTTCCAGGAAACAGGGTGTATGTGTGTGTAGCATGTTATCAATGTGTGAGTGTGTGTGTGGGTGCCAGTCTACATGTGACAGTTTACTAGTGTTCTCAGATTTCAAAATAGTGTACACAAATCAGGGTGTGAGTGTATAGGAATATCAATGATCCTCAAATCAGTGTTTGCAATCACAGGTTCTCAGAGTATACAAAATAGTTTATAAATTGATATCTTAACTGAATTCGAAAACCAAACTATCAATACAACCATGAATCCTATTGCAACCAAACTCAGATATACACAGGTGAAACATCATTGCAATCAAACCAACAACAAGTCAGTAAACTCATGACAATGTCCATTCTCAGATTTCAGTGCAAACAAACAGTTTAAGTTTTCAGTTTAGTAACAGTGTGCACAAATCAGCCCAAAATGCAATTCGAAAACTAAATTCCCATGCTAATATAAACCCCTAATATGTAGGTTAATTCTCAGATATGTGCAAGTGAACAAACATCACAAATTTAATCACACAAAACAGTTAAACACATATTAGAATCTCAGGGAAATCGATTACAGCCTAGGTATCAGAACTTTAGGGAAAATCTACATATTCGAATCAAAATAACAAGTAATAATTAAATTAATAGGTTGGTAATATATGTGTCATGTGAGAGTATGTCGAGAGTGTGTCCCAGTATCCATGAACTGGACACAATGTGTCCAAAACCCAATCTAACACACGAACATTGAACAGTGCACTAACAGCGTCGTGCACGTGTGTCGAGTGAGCTAGGGACACGTGTGTACCACCAAGTGTGTCGTGGTCGTGCACATAGGTAGAGGGGGTTTAGGGCTAGGGGTTGATCACCCTGAGACGTGTCCACATCGTGTCTTCGTGAGACACGAAGTATGTGTCAGTGGCCTAAGCTCGGCTGTGCACTGACAGCACAAAATCCATGCAGCCTCGATAACTTGCAAACCACACAACCAAACCCGGTGAAATTTCATACCCCACCTGTCAGTCATCTCACCTATGTGCCTATAAAATTTTGTGCCATCTCGTGCTGTGTCTATGGAGAAATCGGACACGGGTAGCAGGACACCCGACCGAGTCCCCGTGTAGCGTGTCCAGTCCAATTTTGGACACAAAAATAACAGAAAACCAACTCAGTCCTCACAAAATTTAATATACACATATAGATCTACAAATTCATGTAATTAGTTTAGCAAAATATGAAAATCCATTCCTAAGTGGCATTCTAACAAACACTTGCACATACACATTGACACGTGTCCGATACGGACACCAAATGGACACGATTTCTAACCAAATTTGAGGGACAGCTAGGGGACACCTAGATCTAGGCTAGGATGCAAAGAAATCAGAATAATAACACAATTTAAGGAGTTTACCTATAGGTTGTCCAATGGTTAGAAAAGCTCCAAAATAGAGTGTTCCTCCTTGCTAGCTCAAATCTCCAAATTGTTCAAAAGCTGGGATTACTCTCCATAATCAAAAAATAGAGGGGTATTAGACTCTAATGCAAGAAACTAGAGTCAAAAAAAAATTAAAATAGAAAAGTTATGGATTGGGGAAGAATGGCCATACCTTTCTTTTTCCAAGAGTTGTTTCAATACAAAAGAGACAAGAACCAAAGGAAGAGAGATTATATAGGGTGGGGATCCCTATGTGGTTGGTCATAAAAGGACAAAATTAGGATTAGGGTTATGACTAATGGGCTTGGGCCAAGTTTCAATAGTAAAGGAAATATCTCTTAAGGCGAAAGTCCATGAACCTAACCATTTATCCCCCTATATGAAACTTGATTCTAAATGACTTAACTTGGGTTAACTTAAGTTAGACTAGGGTCCCACCATGCTATTCAAGTCACCATAGCTAGAGTCAACATCTAGGTTAGTCTCTTAAGTCACAACTAGTAAAAGTCAAAATTAACAACCATCAATCCAATAATTAATCAAATAATTCTAATAAGTCAAAATGACCAAATTACCCCTAGGCTAAAAATGATAAATAGATATCCCAATCATATGGTTAGGCTCTAGGTCAGACAGTCTCTAGGATTTCACTAGCTGCACATCAAAATCACAAGTCATAATTTTTAAATAGTTTAAAAATGATTAAAAATCACCAAAAATCATATTACGAATTAAGTATCATAAATAAATAATTAAAATCACAAAATTTCAAAATTATCCTTATTTAAAAAACTGGGAGTTACAAGTCTACCCTCCTTAGAGAAATTTCGTTCTCGAAATTAAGATCGTAGTACTCCTTCTAGGTCAAATACCCCCACAATCATAGTCTCAAATCACACAGTTCGACAATCATATGCGTCTGTCCAAAATCATGATACTCAGAATCTTCGTCATGCTAGTGAGCAAGGCTACGATAATCACAGAGTCCTTGACTAAGGTACATACCTCTAGAATCATGGTATTTAAAATTTTTGCATTGCCGCATGCTTGACAGCGAAAATCTTAAATTTCTACACCCGAGAAATACGTCCAAAATCCGACTATATGTCCTCACTATGCCAGCTAACACGACTATCGAAGATTCTAGATCCCATAACTGAGGTGACCTAGCCCATATGATTTATCTCAGAAGAAAATTAAACATAACACAAGAACAACAAAATAAAATTGATCAATCAACAAGGAACAGATGGAATCGAATTTCAAGACAGTTATAAGAGGCAATTGCGAAAGTAGAATCTAGAAGAACGGAACCTACAACAAGATCTCCAATGGACTGTGCATCTTCGACTGTCCTGGCGAAAGCTCGCCCCTGCTGGCTTTCTCTGGCCTGCTGCTGATGCTGTATGTACCTCTGCTGCTGAGTTGGTAAGGGTAATCCCATCTGCTGGCCCACCGGAGCCCTAGCTCCTGCTCCCTGAACTATCCTTCCAAAAGACTCAGGAGACTCTCTCAGCCGTTGATCGAATCCTCCGCAAAGTAAACATCTGCCCAGCCTCTTTCAGCATTCGCCCTAATTGTTCCCTGGTTTCTTACAGAAGGGGCAAAGGATAACAAGCTGTTGTCCCGGGGCCTGCTGCTGCCTCTGCTGTCGCTGCACCTGCTGGAAGGGTACACGATCCTGAAATTGATGTTGCTGAAAGTAGACCCACGACTGCTGATACTGCTGTTGAATCTGTAAGTGGGGCCTCTGTTGCAGATACTGCTGCTGCTGAATCTGTAAGTGGGGTCTCTTGGCCGGGCCCGCACTGCCACTAGCTCCCTGAGTGTCTCGCGTCCTCTTCTCTTTCAGCCCAAGGTCGTCCTCCGCTGCCATGGCTCCTGCCAGAATCTGCTCAAAAGTGGCGTCACGGCTGCTCTTGGTATACGACCTGATCTCCCGGATCAAGCCCCTGCGGAAGCTCCTCGCTTTCCCGGCCTCAGTAAGATCTTCAACGAATCTACTCAAACGGCAGAACTCCCCGATGTACTCCTCAACGGTCTGGTTCCCCTAAACCAAACTCTCGAACTACGCCTCCAAGGCACCGAGTGCTGTATCAGGAAAGAATTTCTCCTTGAACAGTTTTTTGAAGGTTGCCCAAGTCTGACCGGCTGCTGCCTCGATATGTAATCCATCTGGTATCTGTGCCAATCGAAATATCTCCTTAATATGCTCTATCCAATCGTCAGCGTATATGATGCCCTTTGTACCTTTAAAGTCCCGGGGTCCCATCTTCTTCTAGGATTGGATATATGGAGTCTTCCGCTAATACTGCTGCATCTATCCTCCCACTGGCTGAGCAGTCACCAGCTCTACTGTCGTCCTGACCAACTGGTGGGTATCATGTATGCTCTGTCGAAAATCAGTAGACTGGCTCTGCTGTATCTGCTGCTGAGTCTCCAGGAATTGCTGGAAAAGGATAAACATCTGAGCCGCATCCACTGTCCCTGATGGTAACTGCTGCTGATACATATCCGAAATGATGAGGAAAGACCTACGGACAGGTGGAGGTGCACTCCCAAAAGCTGCAGACGCTCCTATATGAGCAGAAACAGGGGGTGTTGTGGTCCCAGCATCCATAATCGGACGAGGAGTGGCAGACCTCTCACCAGCGTCTGCTGGGCCAGAGCGATGCGATCGTGTCTCAATCACCATCCTGGAGACAGATCAATAAGGAATCAATACCGAGATAGAAACGATAATTTAAGGGAGGACAGTTATTTCAAGGAAGTAATCTTCGACCAGAATTTAGATGGAAGAAATTCCGTTAAGAGTTTTTCTAATGTGATTGAGTACCTCAAAATAATCATAATCCAACTGCAGGCTGTAGTGATACTCTAGTTCGAATACCACTACAAAAACGAGACCTACATGGGCCACCACTAAAAAACGTATCACGATCCGCACCCACTGTGAGGGTACGAGTACGTAACAACGCCCAACCTACGTCGCAGTGTCGGCGGTAGAACTCTGTTCTAGGTCATGAACATAACTAATACAATATGAAATACACTCCAACTGGAGGCCGAATCACAGAAGGTAAAACTCAATCACAATCTAGAGGTACAGTATAGCACGATGGAATAGATAAGGAAATCCTCAAAATTGAGGTACAAACAGAAGTGAAATAAATCAAAGTCAACAAACACAAGTCTCAACATCTCCATAATAATACAACTCTGAAATTAAAGATAACAACTAACATGAAAAGAAAGAACAGTCTAAACTAACTATACTATGCATGGGTATCATCCTCAACAGCTGCCTGAACCTTCCAAGGGTCCAGGTCGCGAGTGTCATCTAGGCAAGCTCCATAGTAAGGGGTACAGGGTTCCTCATCATCCTCTGTAAAAATTTTAACAGGTCCAATCAGGATGAAAGCGGGCACAATACATCTCACGCAGATCATAACAGGTTAAAAAATATAAACATGCAAGAGAGTGCAATACATGAAAACTGAAAGAATGTACATAATATAAAAGAGAGAACTGTAATAGAAATATCTACTATAAGTAGAGACTATTAGTGAATAGTGATGTACAGTACAAAGTCGACATTTGAACGGCTGGATTTGCACATGAATATACTAAAGAGGATCACATGGTTATACTACTTTGTAATTGTTAGCATGACTATTTATACTCCCCCATACCCCAATCAATACACAAGGATCCAGACAAGTTATGTTATGCACATAATTTTCACATGAAAGTCCATAGATGGGTGTACATGAAGTATACATGAGGGCTCAGAACTGAGTGCACATGAATTCCATATGAAGGCCCATGAAGGGATACACATAAAGTATAGGTTACACATGAAATACATGAGAAACATGACCGTACATGAGAGCACATGAGAGTACACGAGCGTACATGAACGTACATGAAGCACATGAGAAACATGAATAACATGAGAGCGAGGAATACATGATGAACATGAAATACATGACATGAAGTATCTGATGCTCCCGAGGAGGATAACATCTCAATGTAGGGATCCATATAGTACCAATCCATGATAATATCATGACAGCATCAAATAAGGTTATCTAGAGCAAGAATATAATCCTAAGCAAGTTACGAATTGATCAGAGAATGTGCTCGCCTGGTATCTGAATGTCTGAAGTGAATATACTGTCCGGGATTAGGTATCTGACTCCTATTTAGAGCAACACAAGTCAATATATATACAGGGGATGATAGATGAAATGTACAATGCATTTGCATGCTGCCTAGGTCAAACTAGACTAAGTCAACACTTGGTTAACTCTAGTCAACCACACTAGTCAAACTAGATCAACTAGGTCAAGTCCTAACCAAGTAAGTCTCACAAAGCCTAACCAAGCCTAGACTAGCAATCGAATACAAGCACAAGCCAAACCAAGCTAAGCTAATCATACACAATATATATATATATATATATATATATATATATATATATATATATATATATATATATATATATATATATATATATATATATATATTTTATATATATATATATTTTTTTTTTTTATATATATTTTATATATATTTATATATATATATATATATATATATATATATATATATATTTTATATATATTTTATATATATTTTATATATATATATATATATATATATATATATATATATATATATATATATATATATAGGGATAAGGGGTGAGCGAACATGTAGGTAAGTGCCAAGTGCAACATGCATCAATGTGAACTTGTGTCACAGTGATAGTGTCAACATAGTATAAGGGGGTAGATGAGGTAATATAGGATTTGTGTTAACATAGAACATTGTATCTCATTGACTTGTATATCGCATACATTCCATCCATTATTGTATTACATTCATGCTTGCATTCATACATGTATTCATATATGCATTCATGCCTACCTACATATTTTACATATCATGTATACATTATACATTACCTATATTGCATAAGAAGAGGGAAGAACATGAGTGAGTGTGTGTGTGTGTGTGTTTGATGTGTAGACTGTGGTGTATGTGAAAGGGGCACATGTGAAGGTGGGGGGTTAGAACCCAACTCAAAACCTATATATCATTACCTATATACATGCATTTCATTCATACATATCATGTAATATACATTACATATCCTACCTTCAAGCTGTCACATATGCATACATGCCTATACTTGGATAGCATACACACAACTTACATTCATAGATGCATACCTACATGCATACATATCATATTTGCATACATTGATTTGGTTCATCACATATATACATCTAGTTTCCATTTTAACATATAAAAATCTGATTTTAGATAACTATATGTATCAATCTCAGGAAACACGGGGTTTCCAGTTTTAGTATGTAGATGTATAGGAGTGTCTAGAGTATATGTGTGTGTGTATAGCTATCAGTGGTGTATGTGTATAGGGATGTAATGTGTTAACAGTGTACACATGTGTGTGTATAGGTAGATCAACATAGGTTCCAGGAAATAGGGTGTATGTGTGTGTAGCATGTTAATGTAACATCCCAGTCCCAAAATACGTAGGACTAGGAACGTAGATACGCCAGCTGTATTCATACGAAGTACATAGACCTCGTATGGATACATAAGCTGTAATTATAGTAAAACCAAGGCTAACTAATCTCATCCACATAATGTAAGAATAAAAGATATCATATAATCAACTATGAATTTATCATTGGTACATGTAGTTGGGCGGAGACAAATCTACTACCAACTATGAAAAGAAATACATGATATACAAAAGAATAATTTTTGGTGAGCGCAGCGAAGACAGTCAAAGTGCAATCATCCTCGAAGAAATAGAGATGGTCATGGCCATGGCTAGAACACCTGCGAAGATAAGAGCACACACCTGGCGAGATAACCAGGTCCTCAGAGGGACGTAACAAGACACATAATATCATGGTAATATAACTGAATATAAATTGCTCAAATAAATAAGTAAATTGAATTATAACGTGGTCCAATACACACCTATTGAACTAGCTTACCATCCCTCCAACCAAACAAGGACAGGAGATGGTAAATTAATTCACGATGACGTATCTTTCCATGCTATGAATCCAATATGGTATCCGGACCCCAACAAGGTTCAATACCTTCTCATCGAAGTAGTAAGCCACACCTACAACCAAACAAGGACAAGATGTGACGAACTAATTTGCGACAAGTTATTGTTCCAAGCCACGGTCAGATACAAGCACCCAAACCAAAAGTACTCGTACCTAAAGGATAAAGGAGCCTAACCGTTCTAAGTGAAATATAGTTAAGAACAATCCTTCTTATGCATGGGCCCTGGCTAAACTAGGATCGGTATGGTCCCTCCTTAGGGCACCAGAGGCCCAATCAATAAGAGCATAACGTTCCGCAGAACGTCAGTAGCCGTCAGTAATCATGGGTCATCAACCCCGTATCTCCAACGGAGCTTCCGGGTCACAAGGGAAAGTGCATCGAAGCCCATACGCTAAGGAATTGTCCTCCCCGCCCAATGCCTACTATGTTGTATACGCAGCAGAAACCTCTATAACTGCTAAGTCAAACTAAGCATGCAATTCTATTAGTGGTTAATCCTATCACACGGCTTGTACGTACTGGTGGCTAGCCAATCATGTATGTCCGTATTCTACATGCGACACACAACTTCGTGGTACAACGTGTCAAGGCCAATGAATGCAACACACAAGGTGGTCTCTTAAATCTAGGTTTAATGTGTAAGAAAAATAATACATAGCAGGAAAAATAACTGAACAGTAAGTTCTAGCAGGTTATGCCATGTATCACAGTTTATTTTGCATAAAGAAAATAATAAATAATACATAAAATATGAGCTAAAATAAATAAACAGCAAATGACAAGATGTCATGCTTGGTAGAACGCCTGGTGTACTGTAATGATCAATATGGCATGAACTGCGACTTCGGTGTAACCACTACACAAGGTGACCTCTGATGGTGGCACGGACAGTTCCATTGGGTCCAGAAGGGTCAAATTAGTTAGGGTGGACATAAGATAAGCTAGAATTGGTGAAGGAATGACTTGGTTATCGACAGAAAAAAAAATGTCTAAAGAATGGGTTAAATAATATATATGTTTTTATAAAACTTTTCTTAATACTTAAAAATAGTTTTATTTAGTAAAATAATTAAATTAATTACTTGAAAATCCAAAATATTTTTAGGGAGAAAAACTCTAAGTTTTGACAAAATAATATTTCTAAGTACAAAAACTATATTTTATATATGAAGATATTTAAGTACTTATTCAAAAATAATAAGGAGTTATTTAGGCCAAAACTATAACTTGTCAACTATATTTATATACATATAATTCGGAAAAAAAATTTAGAGTCAAAAATTTAGTTTAAAATTAGCTAGAAAATATTTGTAAAATTTTCTAAAATGATAATAATAATGCAAGTAATAATATTAGCAAGACAACAAAATAATAATAACAATAATAACAGTATTAAAATTATTAAGTATGATGCTAGCAATAATAATAATATAACAAAACAAAAATAGTAATAATCAATAATAATAATATTAATAATCCTAATAATAATAATATATATAAATAATGATAATAATAATACTCATAAAGAAAAATAGAACAAGACAAGAAAACTGATACACAACACCAATCAACAAAACAACACCAACCACAAAAAAAGAACAATAACAAAACAAAAATTTAAAAAAATTAAAAAAATTCTATAGCAGCTGATGCTGCTCCTTAAGAGGCGGATTAGGGATTTCGGGGAGAGAAAGGGGAGAGCGGATGAGACAGAGGGAGAGAGAGAGACGAAGGCGGGTTCCGGCTCGGTGGCGCCGAGCGAAGAGAGGGGGAGACGGAGAAGAAAAAGTCGGAGGAGAGAGAGAGGGATCGTCGGGGCTCACCGCTCCGGTGGCGTTTGTGGCGGAGGAAAGAGGTTTTGGCGCTGGACGGCAGCCAGGCTGACGCGGGTGGCGGCTTTGAATGGGGAGACAGAGAGGTGGCGGCGGTGGCGCGACATCCGTCACCGGAGCAAGTGCGGTCGGCGTAGCCCGCGGAGGCGGTCGCGGCAGAAGTGGCGCTGATGGTCGGCGCCAATGGGCGCACGATGGAGTCGCCTAGCGGCGGCGTTACCAGAGGGAGAGGTGATGCGGAAAGGACCACCGGGCTCGGCGGATCTCGGGCTCGACGGAGATCGGGCTCAGGTTAGGGTTTGCTTCTTTGGTGTTTATGTGATGGGATCGGTAGTGCTGATGTGATTTGGGCTGCCGTGGCGGTTGTCGGTGGTGGTGGCATTGGGATGTTTGGGTCGGTGTCGGTAGCGGTGGTGGTTGGTGGCTGTGGCCGTGGTGGCGGTGGCAGTGACGGTGGCAGTGGGTTTCTCGGGTGGGGGTCGTCGGAGAAGAGATGACAACGGGGATGAAACGGGGTCGGATGCTGCGGCGAGGACGGGCATGTTGGTTCTGACGGTGGTGGTGTGGTCGGGAAGACAATGTTAGGTCGAACAGCGTGGCTGCGGGGATGGTCGAGCTAGGTTTAGTGTTTGGGCTAGGGATCGTGTCCAAGTGTCGGACACGGGGACGATGATGAGGTCCGGGATTGTCGGACACCAAGAAGAGGATGAATGTATATGTAAAAGAAATAACCTATTGGAAAGACCCGGGGTCGGACCCTAGGCCAATCACGGCTGACACAGAAAGGATTAGACACCGACACGATACACTCACTTTTGTGGTAGAAATTTGTGGAAGAATAATTATGGAGAAATAATGGATGAGTACCTCTCCTTATATAGGAGGTGGAAGTTCCCAGTTAGATAAGGATGTAGGAAAATTTAAATCCTTAATAGATAATTCAATTATTAATTTAAATCAATAAAATCAATTCTAAATCCAAATTAAATTCTAATTTAAATCTAGGTAATCTAAACTCAATTTAAATATAAATTCTATCTTTTAGTTTAAAATCCAATAAGATAAATCAAATTTCAAATATAGGTGTTAATTTACTATTTAAATCAATCCCTGAACTCAAATCAAGATTTAAATTGCTGCAATAAATTCAAAATATGTTTTCCAAAATACTAATAATAATAATTTCAAAAATAATAAATATTTTTAAATATCTTTTTGAATAGTAAAATATTAATATTAATAAATTTTGAAAAGGGAATTATATATATGAATTCAAATTCATGTATCTCATATGCAAGGAATATTTGCATAAAAATAGTTTTCTAACTTACCACTATTAAATAAGAGTAATAAGTTTTGGCCATCCCGATACTTTTTCACAACTTAAAGTAAAATACAAATACAAATAATTATTATATATATTATTTTAAAACCATAAAAATAGAAAAATATTTTTCTAAAAATATGTACGCTTGCACATATTCACACTCGTCCAGCAATTACGAAAAATGAAATTTCGCGCACGACGTATAATAAATGCAACTATGCGACGTACAAATAAAAAAATAAAATAATTCGATACCAATTTATAAAAAGATATATAGTAAAAATTTAGGGATTTTACATCCTACCCAACTTAAAAGAATTTCGTCATCGAAATTAAGAAGTAGCAGGGGATAAGAAGGCACAAAGGGGTAGCGATGAGGAAAAATCAATTCACAACGTTCAACACAAGATGCATTAGGAAATCGCGATTTCAATAATGGCGAGGATAATCACGGGTTAGCGCAAGAAGGAAAATGAGTAAAGGTTAAGGTTAAAATAAAGAATATTATGATAACAAGAGAAAATAAATTAGAGACCTTAAAGTTATAGTTTTTTGAGAGTAGGTTGAGGGCACGATTAAGAGAACGAATTAGATTCACCCTAAATTAAGCGATTAAAAGGTCGTGATAGGGCCGAGAAAAGGACGAGTAATTTAGGATGAAGATATAGCAACATCTTGTGATAACGGTCATAATCGATAGGAAGGTTAGAGGAAGTTCGGGTATAACGCCTTCGTCCTTCTAAAATAGGTGAAGGCGAAAGCAATAAGGAGTTCAAAGGACGATATTATCGAGTACGAATACGTGGTTCAAAGACGACCGAATAATTTCAAAGGAATTGTCAAGGCAGTCGTGGATAAGATTCTAAAGGCCAAATTTAATTATGTTCCATCCACGTAGAATAATAGACAACAGCGAACCAAAGTGCACTAGGTTGATCAGACCATCATGCACCAGTTCTAAGTAGACAGTACGTTAGTAGAGGCCTCCAATAACATATGTCATGAACAAGCTTGATAAAGAATTGAGCTTGCAAAAACTAGGCTACATTAGCATCATTAGTCTAGATAGTAAAAATATAGGCACGTGAGATTAAGATTGAAATAAAGTAGAATTTGTTCAAACTCCTCAAGACTCTAAGTTATATCCTATGTTAGTCTCTACACAGTCGTCTATAGTCTTCTTGTCCAAGTCCTTGGTTGGCTAGATGGGTTAGGGTTCTCTAAATTCTAGAATCTAAGTAAACTTATGAATATAGATCACAAGGACAAAGGGATTGCTAGGTCACAAAGTATTCTACCCAACTTAAAAGAATTAAACTAATAGTGTTTTGGGACAAGAGAGTCATGTCTACCTAGTATAGGTATCTTTCTAACCAATATCGAGCACCAAAGAAGGATAAGAGTTTATGGTAGAGAGGATCAAGTAAGATGCTAATCATGGAGTCAAGCGAGAGTTTCAAAATCGAAATCGAAGAAGGAGGTCAAGCATGTGGATGAGATCCTAAACTCTAATCCTATTTGCAGGATTGCTTGGTATGGTAAAGCAACCAAACAATTCATCTCGACCTGCATGGGCCACCACAAAAACATGTAACGCCCCAGTCCCAAAATATATAGGACTAGGAACGTAGACATGCCAGCTGTATTCATACGAAGTACATAGACCTCGTATGGATACATAAGCTGTAATTACAGTAAAACTAAGGCTAACTAATCTCATCCACATAATATAAGAATAAAAGATATCATATAATCAACTATGAATTTGTCATTGGTACATGTAGTTGGACGGAGACAAATCTACTACCAACTATGAAAAGAAATACATGATATACAAAATAATGATTTTTGGCGAGCGAAGACGATCAAAGTGCAATCATCCTCGAAGAAATAGAGATGGTCATGGCCATGGCTAGAACACCTGCGAAGATAAGAGCACACACCTGGCGAGATAACCAGGTCCTCAGAGGGACGTAACAAGACACATAATATCATGGTAATATAACTGAATATAAATTGCTCAAATAAATAAGTAAATTGAATTATAATGTGGTCCAATACACACCTATTGAACTAGCTTACCATCCCTCCAACCAAACAAGGACAGGAGATAGTAAATTAATTCACGATGACGTATCTTTCCATGCTATGAATCCAATATGGTATCCGGACCCTAACATGGTTCAATACCTTCTCATCGAAGTAGTAAGCCACACCTACAACCAAACAAGGACAAGATGTGACGAACTAATTTGCGACAAGTTATTGTTCTAAGCCACGGTCAGATACAAGCACCCAAACCAAAAGTACTCGTACCTAAAGGATAAAGGAGCCTAACCGTTCTAAGTGAAATATAGTTAAGAACAATCCTTCTTATGCATGGGCCCTGGCTAAACTAGGATCGGTATGGTCCCCCCTTGGGGCACCAAAGGCCCAATCAATAAGAGCATAACGTTCCGCAGAATGTCAGTGGCCGTCTGTAATCATGGGTCATCAATTCCGTATCTCCAGCAGAGCTTTCGGGTCACAAGGGAAAGTGCATCGAAGCCCATACGCTAAGGAATTGTCCTTCCCGCCCAATGCCTACTATGTTGTATCCACAATAGAAACCTCTATAACCGCTAAGTCAAACTAAGCATGCAATTCTATTAGTGGTTAATCTTATCGCACGACTTGTACGTACTGGTGGCCAGCCAATCATACATGTTCGTGTTATACATGTGACACACAACTTTGTGGTACAACATGTCAAGGCCAATGAATGCAACACACAAGGTGGTCTCTTAAATCTAGGTTTAATATGTAAAAAAATAATACATAGCAGGAAATATAACTGAACAGTAAGTTCTAACAGATTATGCCATGTATCACAGTTTATTTTGCATAAAAAAATAATGAACAATGCATGAAATATGAGCTAAAATAAATAAACAGTAAATGGCAAGGTAACTTGCCTGGTAGGACGTCGGGTGTACTGCAATGATCAATGTGGCACGAACTACGACTTTGGTGTAACCACTAGACAAGGTGACCTCTGATGGTGGCATGGACAGTTCCATTGGGTCCAAAAGGGTCAAATTAGTTAGGGTGGACATAAGGTAAGCTAGAATTGGCGAAGGAATGACTTGGTTATCAACAGAAAAAAATATCTAAAGAATGGGTTAAATAATATATATGTTTTTGTAAAACTTTTCTTAATACTTAAAATATTTTTATTTAGTAAAATAATTAAATTAATTACTTGAAAATCCAAAATCTTTTTAGGGAGAAAAACTCTAAGTTTTGACAAAATAATATTTTTAAGTATAAAAACTATATTTTATATATGAAGATATTTAAGTACTTATTCAAAAATAATAAGGAGTTATTTAGGCCAAAACTATAACTTGTCAACTATATTTATATACATATAATTCGAAAAAAATATTTTAGAGTCAAAAATTTACTTTGAAATTAGCTAAAAAATATTTGTAAATTTTTTTAAATTAATAATAATAATGCAAGTAATAACATTAGCAAGATAACAAAATAATAATAATAATAATAATAACAGTAATAAAATTATTAAGTATGATGCTAGCAATAATAATAATATAACAAAACAAAAATAGTAATAATCAATAATAATAATATTAATAATCCTAATAATAATAATAGATAAAAATGATGATAATAATAATACTCATAAAAAAAAATAGAACAAGACAAGAAAACTGATATACAATACCAATCAACAAAACAACACTAACCACAAAAAAAAGAATAATAACAAAACAAGACAAAAAAATATAAAATAATAAAAAATTTCTATAGCACCTGATGCTGCTCCTTAAGAGGGGGATTAGGGATTTCTGGGAGAGAAAGGGGGAGAGCGATGAGACAGAGGGAGAGAGAGAGAGAGACGGAGGCGGGTTCCGGTTCGGTGGCGCCGAGCGCAGAGAGGGGGAGACGGAGAAGAAGAAGTCGGAGGAGAGAGAGAGGGATCGTCGGGGCTCACCGCTCCAGCGGCGTTCATGGCGGAGGAAAGAGGGTTCGGCGCCGGGCGGCGTCTAAGCTGATGCCGTGGCGGCTTCGAATGGGGAGACGGAGAGGTGGCGGCGGTGGCGCGACATCCGTCGCCGGAGCAGGTGCGGTCGGCGTGGCCTACGGAGGCGGCAGCGGCTCCGGTCGCGGCTGAAGTGGCGCTGATGGTCGGCGCCGATGGGCGCACGACGGAGTCGCCTAGCGACGGCGTTACCAGAGGGAGAGGTGACGCAGAAAGGACCACCGGGCTCGGCGGATCTCGGGCTCGGCGGAGATCGGGCTCAAGTTAGGGTTTGCTTCTTTGGTGTTTGTGTGATGGGATCGATGGTGGTGATGTGATTTGGGCTGCCGTGGCGGTTTTCACGGTGGTGGTAGCATTGGGATGTTTAGGTCGGTGTCGGCAGCGGTGGTGGTTGGTGGCTGTGGCCGTGGTGGTGGTGGCCGTGACGGTGGCATTGGGTTTCTCCGGTGGGGGTCGTCGGAGAAGAGATGACAATAGGGATGACAACGGGGTCGGATGCTGCGGCGAGGACGGGCACGGTGGTGCTGACGGTGGTGGTGTGGTCGGGAAGATGACGTCGGGTCGAACAGCGTGGCTGCGGGGATGTTCGAGCTAGGTTTAGGGTTTGGGTTAGGGATCGTGTCCAAGTGTCGGACACAGGGACGATGATGAGGTCCCGGATTGTCGGACACCAAGAAGAGGATGAATGTATATGTAAAAGAAATAACCTATTGGAAAGACGCCCGGTGTCGGACCCGATGCCAATCACGGCTGACACGGAAAGGATTGGACACCGACACGATGCACTCACCTTTGTGGTAGAAATTTGTGGAAGAATAATTATGGAGAAATAATGGATGAGTACCTCTCCTTATATAGGAGGTGGAAATTCCTAGTTGAATAAGGATGTAGGAAAATTTAAATCCTTAATAGATAATTCAATTATTAATTTAAATCAATAAAATCAATTCTAAATCCAAATTAAATTCCAATTTAAATCTAGGTAGTCTAAACTCAATTTAAATATAAATTCTATCTTTTAGTTTAAAATCCAATAAGGTAAATCAAATTTCAAATATAGGTATTAATTTACTATTTAAATCAATCCCTGAACTCAAATCAAGATTTAAATTGCTACAATAAATTCAAAATTTATTTTCCAAAATACTAATAATAATAATTTCAAAAATAATAAATATTTTTAAATATCTTTTTGAATAGTAAAATATTAATATTAATAAATTTCGAAAGGGGAATTATATATATATGAATTCAAATTCATGTATCTCATATGCAAGGAATATTTGCATAAAAATAGTTTTCTAACTTACCACTATTAAATAAGATAGCCTATAAATAAATAAAAGTAATAAGTTTTGGCCATCCTGATACTTTTTCACAACTTTAAGTAAAATACAAATACAAATAATTATTATATATATTATTTTGAAACCATAAAAATAGAAAAATGTTTTTCTAAAAATATGTACGCTCGCACATATTCGTACTCGTCGAGCAATTACGAAAAATAAAATTTCACGCGTGACGTACAATGCAACTATGCGACGTACAAATAAAAAAAATAAAATAATTCGGTACCAATTTATAAAAAAATATAGTAGAAATTTAGGGGTTTTACAGTTATCAATGTGTGAGTGTGTGTGGGTGCAGTGTACATGTGACAGTCTACTAGTGTTCTCAGATTTCAAAACAGTATACACAAATCAAGGTGTGAGTATATAGGAATATCAATGATCCTCAAATCAGCGTTTGCAATCCCAGGTTCTAAGAGTATACAAAATAGTTTATAAATTGATATCTCAACTGAATTCGAAAACCAAACTATCAATACAACCATAAATCCTATTGCAACCAAACTCAGATATACACAGGTGAAACATCATTGCAATCAAACCAACAACAAGTCAGTAAACTCATGACAGTGTCCATTCTCAGATTTCAGTGCAAACAAACAGTTTAAGTTTTCAGTTTAGTAACAGTGTACACAAATTGGCCCAAAATGCAATTCAAAAACTAAATTCCCATGCTAATATAAACCCTTAATATGTAGGTTAATTCTCAGATATGTGCAGGTGAACAAACATCATAAATTTAATCACACAAAACAGTTAAACACATATTAGAATCTCAGGGAAATCGATTACAGCCTAGGTATCAGAACTTTAGAGAAAATCTACAAATTCGAATCAAAATAACAACTAATAATTAAATTAATAGGTTGGTAATATATGTGTCACGTGAGAGTGTGTCGAGAGTGTGTCCCAGTGTCTATGAACTGGACACAATGTGTCCAAAACCCAATCTAACACATGAACACTGAACAGTGCAATAACAGCGTTGTGAACGCGTGTCGAGTGAGCTAGGGACACGTGTGTACCACCAAGTGTGTCATGGTCGTGCACATAGGTAGAGGGGGTCTAGGGCTAGGGGTTGATCCCCCTGAGACGTGCCCACATCATGTCTTCGTGAGATACGAAGTCTGTGTCAGTGGCCTAAGCTCGAGTGTGCACTGACAGCACAAAATCCGTGCAGCCTCGATAACTTGCAAACCACACAACCAAACCCGATGAAATTTTATACCCCACCAGTGAGTCATCTCCCCTACGTGCCTATAAAATTTTGTGCCATCTCGTGCTATGTCCATGGAGAAATCGAACACGGGTAGCAGGACACCCGACCGAGTCCCCGTACAGTGTGTCCAGTCCAATTTTGGACACAAAAATGACACGAAAACTATCTCAGTCTTCACAAAATTTAATATACACATATAGATCTACAAATTCATGTAATTAGTTTAGCAAAATACAAAAATCTATTCCTAAGTGGCATTCTAACAAACACTTGCACATACACATTGACACGTGTCCGATACGGACACCAAATGGACACGATTTCTAACCAAATTTGACGGACAGCTAGGGGACACCTAGATCTAGGCTAGGATGCAAAGAAATCAGAATAATAATACAATTTAAGGAGTTTACCTATAGGTTGTCCAATGGCAAAAAAAGCCCCAAAATAGAGTGTTCCTCCTTGCTAGCTCAAATCTCCAAATTATTCAAAAGCTGGGATTACTCTACATAATCAGAAAATAGAGGAGTATTAGACTCTAATGCAAGAAACTAGAGTAAAAAAGGAATTAAAATAGAAAAGTTATGGATTGGGGAAGAATGGCCATACATTTCTTTTTCTAAGAGTTGTTTCAATACAAAAGAGGCAAGAACCAAAGGAAGAGAGATTATGTAGGGTAGAGATTCCTATGTGGCTGGTCATAAAAGGATAAAATTAGGGTTAGGGTTATGACTAATGGGCTTGGGCCAAGTTTCAATAGTAAAGGAAATAACTCCTTAAGTCAAAAGTCCATGAACCTAACCATTTATCCCCCTATATGAAACTTGATTCTAAATGACTTAACTTGGGTTGCCTTAAGTTAGACTAGGGTCCCACCATGCTATTCAAGTCACCATAGCTAGAGTCAACATCTAGGTTAGTCTCTTAAGTCACAACTAGTAAAAGTTAAAATTAACAACCATCAATCCAATAATTAATCAAATAATTCTAATAAGTCAAAATGACCAAATTATCTCTAGGCTAAAAATGATAAATCGATATACCAATCACATGGTTAGGCTCTAGGTCAGACAGTCTCTAGGGTTTCACTAGCTGCACATCAAAATCACAAGTCATAGTTTTTAAATAGTTTAAAAATGATTAAAAATCACCAAAAATCATATTACGATTTAAATATCATAAATAAATAATTAAAATTACAAAGTTTCAAAATTACCCGCATTTAGAAAACTGGGTGTTACACAAAGCAAGAGTTACGCCTCATTAATAACGATTATCCTGAAGGAATGAATGGTGATTTTGTGTCCCGCGTGGATGATCAGACTTGCGTGGGATTAGGGCGTGACATATTATTAAGCTAGACAACCTTATGATCGATTACATGAATTGTGATAAAACGACTTAGGGAATATGTAATGAGAATTATGGTTTAGTGATAAATTGCATCGCAGCGTGCTTGCCTTAGGACGAATGGATAGGTAGATTTTATCGAACGTGTTCGAAGAGATAGATTATGCGAATTGCTTCTTGGACGAGCGATATTGATATGTCGAGGAATTGGTTAAACAGGACTTACCATAGGATGGCTTTGTTGAACGACTCGAACCCCTGGGTTTGAACATTGCGAGTGCGAATAGGAGAAATCTATGCTCGAAGTTAGAAATTAGAGTGATGCGAGCTTGGGTAGAAAACCTCGTGTTATCAACTTTGGTTTGACCTTAGGTTTGGGGTCAGTGTTGATATTATTGTTTAGGAACTATGATTCCAATGCTGACGGTTGACTACAGTCTGGAAGGATATCCTAGCGGTTAGGCAGACATACCGATACGAAGAGATAGGAATTGTGGAGACACCGCTCACGAAGTTTTGGCTAAAATGCATATATTTCAAGGATGCTTGAATATGTGCACGATCCAACTCGAGTGTTGATGGCGAATTCTCTATCACGAGGCTTGGCTGAAATACATGTATTTTGGGATGCCTGGAATATATACACGATCCAACTAAGTGATATGTTGAATTCAAATAAGACTAGAGGAACGAAAAAGTATCAAGGATTTTGAAATCGTACTTCGAAAAAATATTGATGGTAGTGATGCGGAAGAAGCACGTTGGCGTACGTGGACGCGACAGGGGCGCTGGCGCACGAAAGGCACGCTAGATCGCTGGCACGCGGGAGGTACACGGGACAAGGCTGGCTGGCTGCGAGGGAACGCTCGTAGGGATATGGCTACTGGCTGCTGGCGCATCGGAAGCGCGCGCAGGACGCACGCTGGCGCACGGGGTTGCTGCTGGCATGGCGGGAGGCTAATCCTGTATGTCCTTCTCCTTTGGCTGATGCTACTGCTGACCTGCCGGAGGCTGAACTGTAGCCCTCTCAACTGACGTCAGGGCCAGATCGATGCTCCGACTGAACTCCGTCGTCTGACGCTGCTGCTGAGCCTGCTGAGCCTCCATAAACTGCTGGAAGAAGGTAAACAGTTGTTCTACGTCGACGGATCCTAAAGGCGGCTGCTGCTGCTGAAGCATCTCCGAGATAACTGGGCTCTGCCTGCGTACTGGTTGAGGGGCTCCTCCGAAGGTAGCTGAAGCACCACCCCAGCTGGCATAACTGGTGCTACGATATCGGGGACTGGCTGCTCAGGACGAGAGGTGGCAGACCTCTCAGCAGTGTCCTCCGGTCGGGACGATGAGATCTAGTCTCGATGACCATCCTGGAGACAGTTCAAACAAGAAACAATTTTTGAGAATGAGTCAAAATATCAAAGGAGGATAGTTTATATTCAAGGGAAGACAACAAGCAGCAAAATTTAGATAAATGAAATCTGATTAAGAGTTTTTTCTAATGTGATTGAGTACCTTTAAAAAAAAATCCTAATCCTACTGCAGGCTGTAGTGATACTCTAGTTTGAATACCACTACAAATCTAGACCTGCATGGGCCACCACTAAAAATGTGTCACGACCCGCACCCTAGTATAAGGGCAAGAGAAGTGGGTACGTCCAGCCTACGCCGCAGTGTCGACGGTAGAACGCTGTCCTAGGTTACATGCATCTAACAATTTAAGGTACAGTGCACAGTTATACTCTCCGAATGGAGGAATAATATAAGTACAAATCTTAATCACATCTAAGAAAGATGTACGATAAGATAGATAGGAATATCAACAGAAACCACATATGAAATAAGATAAAAGAGATAATCCAAAGTGTCTAAGATAAACATCTAACAACTCCACATCATCACAAAATCTCAAATACAAATATCCAGATGAGATACAACTGAAATAAGGTAACTAAACTATGGGAGTATCGTCAGCAGGTAATGGATCCTGCTGGAGGTCCAAGTCACAGATGTCCTCTAATGTTGCCCCGTAGTAGGTGGTACAACACGCCTCATCCTCGTCCTCTGTAATATTTTCAATAGGTCCAGTCAGGACAGGAGCGAGCACAATACATCTCACGCAGTTCATATCATGACAGGAATATAAAGCATGCAATAGAGTAAGATACATAAATCGCTGAAAGAAAGGACATAAAATAAAGAGATGACTGTAATAGAAATATCTACTATAAGTAAAGAACTATCACTGACTAGTGATTTAGAGTACAAGATAGACATGTGAACGACTTGATAATAAACATGAGAGTTTGTATATGGCTACACTACTTTGGAAATATTCACATGACCATTTCTACTCCCCCATCCCCAATCAATACACAAGGATCCGTTCAAGTTATGTTATTATACATGATTTCACATGGGGGCCCATAAATGGGTGCACATGAATGTAAATATAGGGGCTCCGTGAACATGAGAGTACATGAATCATAAGAGTGCACATGAATGGTGAAAGCACAGGAATACATGATGAAAGTGAAAAGCACATGACATGATGTACCCGATACTCCCGAGGGAGATAACATCGCATAAAAAGATCCATATAGTATTAATCCATGTTACCATCGTGACAGCACAAGTAAAGTAATATAGAGCAAGAATATAAGTCCTAGCAAGTATGAAACGGTCAGAGAATGTACTCGCCTGATATCGGAAAGTCCGAAGTGAATATACTGTCTGAGGAGAGGTGTCTAACTCCTATTTAGAACTGCACAAGTCACAAAATGTCCAGAATGGTAATAAAGAACATTATAATGCATTCTACATGATATTTGGGTCAATCTAGACTAAAGTCAACCTTTGGTCAACTCTAGTCAACTACATTAGTCAAAGTATGTCAACTAGGTCAAGTCCTAATCCAGACAAGTCTCACTAAGCCTAACCATGTCTATCCTAGCATTCACACACATCCACAATGCTACCAAGCTATCAAACATATACATTTCATATATGTATATATATGCATATATACTCAATGTATATAGGCATACACATAGGAAATCATATATAGGCTATTATGCCTACATACAAATACACATAATGCATACAAGGCACACATTTATATTATGGGCATAACTCATCACACTATATGCATACATTATGTATTACATATTTTACATAACATACTTTAGCACCCATATATATATATATATATATATATATATATATATATATATATATATATATATATATATATATATATATATATATATATATATATATATAGCACCCATATATATATATATATATATATATATATATATATATATATATATATATATATATATATATATATATATATATATATGGGTGCTATATATATATATATATATATATATATATATATATATATATATATATATATATATATATATATATATATATATATATATTGCATTCCTTTCGTACATTCATATTTTTATTACCCTCATGTATATTATACTACATAACTATCATCCCATTACATATCATACATATGTTATCAATTAGAGAGAGGGAAAAGGAATGAACAAGGGACTGTGATCTCAGTCACAAAAGTGAAGGTGCTTATGCAAGTGAGTGATGTGAAGTGAATGCTGTGGCATTGTGAGTGTAACAGAGCAGTGAGTGACAAAGTGAATGTGAGTGAGTGTTACATAGAGGGAAAAAGTGACAGTGGCATGAGTGTTCTCAGTGAATGAAGAATGTGATGTGGGTGAGACAGTGAAATGAAACCCAGGTTCAGTCAACTAGCATATCGTAATTCTCAGGTTAATTCATCATTCCAGTTTCAGTTTAACATACATGTATAGATACACACACACACACACACACATACATACACATATATATATTATATATATATATATATATATATATATATATATATATATATATATATATATATATATATATATATATATAACATGTATATAATATATAACATGTATAATTATAGAGATGGGAATAATGTGTGATAGGTAAAGTGTGAGGGTGAGTTTAATAAGTGTGTCACATGGTAGCTGTGACAGGGTGTAGTGATAGAAAATACAGGTTCAGTTAATACAATGTATATGAATCTCAAGTTCTCAGGATCACATGTGTAATCAGAAATTTCAGGGTATTCAGTGTCACACAGGCTCGGAAAAACATAAATCGAACAAACCAACATCACACATGAACCGAAACATGTAAACCTTCATCTCAAACATAATAATATGTTCAAACATTATTAATTTAGCATTTAACATTAGTTGAAAACATAATTGAATCTCAGGAACTCATTAACCGAACATGGTATCAGACATTTGGGAAAAATCCTAAAATCATAACTCGAACCGAATGAAAAACAAAAATTAACAGTTGGTAAATGTTCATGGACATGTATAGGTGTCACAGATGTAGTATCGTGTCCATACAATGGGCCACGACGTGTCGAATAGGGTTTAAGCAGGCACGGACATAGACTGCACTAGGCAGCGTCGTTCAGTGGGTTCGGGGACTCATAGACACACCACGATCTACGACACGCCACGTGCTCACACCCACGTGTAGCCCACGTGTAGGGCTACACATTCGACACCACATGAGGTATCCACGATGTGTCCAGTGTGGACACGAGGCCCGTATCAGACTGAGTTTTTGCGTGCATATATGTAGTGTAATTTCGATGTGATGGTTATAACGTGTCCGATATGACACGATGTGACTTGGTACTTGGGAGGTGCTATGTCAGTCACGTATCCTAGCCACACACCAAGTATTGTGTCATAAAATGCTGTGTCGCGTCCTACAGGACACTCGAGTAGCAGGGGATTCCAGAATCCCTGTACTGTGTCAAAATAGTAAGTTTGTGTCCGATTTGGACACGAACAGCACACAGATTTTAGCTCAGTCACAAGCAAATCAAAACCCTACATATAGGGCTACATATTAGTGAAATTAGTTTTTGAAAATATCGATAGAAATTCTATTGAGGCATTTTATCGAACACCTAGGTACATACACTGATACGTGTCCGATATGTACACAAAAATAACACAAAAACATCCAAGACTCACACCACAGATAGGGGACTCCTAGATCTATGCAACCATGCAAAGAAATCAAGAAAATGAAGTGGTTTGAGGGGTTTACCTATTGAGTGTCAAACTCAATGAAAAGCTTCAAAAATGAAGGATCCTTCTTACAACACAAAAGCCCCAAATTGTTCAAAAGATGAGATTTCCCATCATGAACAGTAAATAGGCAATAATTAGGTCCTATTACAAAAGACTAGGGTTAAAAAGGAAGAGAAATGAATAAAATTGGAAGGATTGAAGAATGGACAAACCTTACTCTTGCCAAAAATGGATGTGGTGTAAAAAGAGGAAAGAAAGGAATAAGAGACATTAAATAGGGGGATCCCTAGGCCGGCCAAGAATGGAATATTAGGGTTAGGGTTTATGACTAATGGGCTTGGGCCAAGTTTAGATGCTAAATGGATTAATCTCTTAGGCAAAAACCCATGCACCTAAAACACTTAATCTCTTCATGCAACTAAGTCCAACAAGTCATCTTGGGTCGACTTAAGTTAGACTAGGGTCCCACCATGCTAACCAAGTCACCATAGTCAAAGTCAACATCTAGATTAGTCTCCAAAGTCTCAACTAGCAAAGGTCAAAAATAACAACCATCACTCCAACAATTCAAAATAAATCCAAAAATTTCAAAATGACCAAATTACCCTCAAGCTAAAATGTGGTAGTGACAATATTATTACCATGACATGCTCACTTGATTTCTCTAGTTTTCACTATTCAGTTCTACTTATTCATCATGTATTTCATTGCTTACTGTTATTTATAGTTTTTGCCAATTTAATAGAACTGCTATTAGTTTATGTACTTCGCTCCAATCCTGACTGGATAACCATATTTTTAGGAGTGGTTATTTCCCACATATTTGGAATACGTAATGATGCTAGCTGAGACAGATATCGATGTTCCATTGACCGTGAGTTAATTTCTGGGAGCTCTAGGTCATTTTTCTTATCTAGATTTGTGTTTTTGTTATCAGATTTTTCTTCGATACATTCTTGTAATATATGATAATTTGTTGATTCTTTGATTCGGTGTTACTGCTATATTTCCTATTTTATATCCTTCTTAGCTCTATGTGATTTAAGTACTTGATGTTATTATGGATCATAAATGTTGTAGATATTTATTGGATACTTGACAGCGTTCTACCGTCGATACTGCGGCGTAGGCTTGGCGTGGCCCACGTACTCGTACCTAAATATTCGGGTGCGGGTCGGGACATGGGATGTGGATAAAGTGCCCTGAGAACGTCTCCACATCTCTTCATTCATTACCCCGCTTTTGATAAACTCCAGACTGACTACGCCTTCTGGAGCAGAAGCGATCATAGATACTCGTACGGTCTCCCACGAGTCTGGAAATGTACATAGCAACCAAAGTCCCTGAACCTTATCGTCGAACTTGACTCCCATCGAGGATAGCTAGTCCACCATGAAATAACTTGTAGGCAACTCTAGAGGGGGGTGAATAGAGTTTGTGTCGATAATCACAAAATAAAAATTAACTCTATATCACCTCCACAAAACAACTATCAAGATAGTAAATAAATTCGAGAGAAATACGAAAGTAAATAAAGATCATAAGAGCATACGCAAACACATTAGTTTTAACCAGGTTTCCCTCGTGGAGGACTAGTCCAGGCCTGAGAACTCTAGCTCAAGATTAAAATCCACTATTTATGAAATAGTAGTTACACCACGTGCCTTTACTCAGAAGAGCATATCAACTTCTTACAAAGATCGCTGGGGCGACACTTAGAATTTTTCTAACCAAATTTATCTGACTCTTGCACAAACTTCTAACTGAATAGCACTGAGCACGTTTAGGCTTAGGAAGCTTGGCTAGTAGATGGGAAGGTTTTGGCTTGTATGAGGCTATAGGAGAAGAGAAAATGAGATGAAGAGATTAATAAAATGGTTGAAATCATGTCCTATATATACTAATCTGGAAGGCAAAATTCGGCCAGAATTCTGTCCTCAAAATTTAAAAATATGGCCATTGTACCAGCTAGCAATTGGTAACCCTAAAAATCAGCTCCTAAAAATCAGGGGACAGAGTTCGGCCCGAACTCTGCCTCCTAGGTGGCAGAATGGCCTTTGAGCTTCGTTTGGCTTGGTTTATGTCATGCCCCAGAACTAGAATACTGGAGAGCGGGGGACAGATACAGCCAGCTACGTACATTGAAGTGAATCCTACCTCGCAATACGGTTACGGCTGTCTAGATGCATGAGGGTTTACTACAAGCCATCAGTCTTTTATGGTCAATAATAAGCCTAGTGTCTCAATCTCAAGCAAGCAAGTAAATATAATAAGATGGTAGATCATCAGACATACAAAGTAAGGCATCTCATACATTACATATTCAGATGATCATGAAGCTAGTCATACAAAATGTGAGGACTAGCAAGAGTTTAAGTCATACATGATCAACCCTAGGATTTGTCAATCATGTTACAGCCCGTATGCAGACAGTAAGTAAAGTTGCAAACGAGCTAACACTTGTTCGGCGGCTAAACACCTTAAAAGAATATTTTTACGAGGAAATGGGAGAGCAAAATAAGAACCCACTCGTTGCCAGGATTCCTTCTAGTGGTCACCATCTGGGAGAAAGGCTAGGAGATCCTCGGAAGTTGCTCCAAAATCTAGTCAAACAAAACCAGCTGGGTCAGACCCCAGGAAGAGCAAGTGCCACAAAGGAGGCTTCACTTAAGAACTAAAATCAGCATATTAGCACATAAGATTATAGATGAAATAACAATAGACATCAGTTAAATAAAAACATGGTGATAAACGATTAAGAGATCTAAAGGACTATTCCGGTAACCAAGTTACAACCCGTAATCCAAACAAGGATCGGGGTTGTAACCCTTCACCTGAACGAAACTTAGTCTCTAACCAATTATCAGAAAGGTAAAGCATACATAATCATGTCCTGAGATAGCCATGTACTGGGTCTAGACAAGACTAGACAATTGGGACTCCATTCAATTAGTCACGGCCAAGCAAGAGTACAGCTTGATACTTTAACTAACTAGGGTTATCACAAGCCTACTTACTAGCAAGATGCAATAAGGATTCCTGCAGCCACAAGCCCTATAGACTATCCAGGTTATCCAGGCGTAAGGTTCATGTTAAGAATTATCATTACATGTTAGGTGACTTGAGTACAACACATGACAGTGTACTTAGTAATCGTTGCTTGCTTGAAGTACCCCACATAACAGTGAGCTAGAAATGTGCCCTACTCGTCGGCAGGCTACAAGTCCATCAGTAAGACGCCCAGATAACGGGATTGCTTGTAGCCGGAATACCTCTCTATATGAACTACTTGATCAATCTAGTCATTAACCTAGTCAGATTCAGTATAAATCCCTGACCGTGGTAACCAGGGACACATGTCCTAGACATGATGTGAAACAAGACTGGTAGCTTATACAAGCACATTCAATACAATCACCTACGGTGTCATGAGAGTTCTCTAGCATGTTCAGTTAGTCGTCGCAACAGCGTTCATGAGTTATCTGTCAAGATTACTTGTTAGGGGTGCACCACAACGGGTCACCATCATGTCATGTTCTTGTCTGGAGTGCACCACAACGGGCCACTGTCATGTTACGTTACTTGTATTTGTTATTTGTTAGGAGTGCGCCACGACGGGCCGCCATCATGGTTCATTACATATCATTCATCATTTCGTGTTCATATATCATGGTTATGTTGTATATCATCATGTAAGCAGAAAAGACATATCCTGAGTGCACCCTAACGGACCACCGATGTAAAATGCCGAATCATTGTGTGCCCCAAGGCTATGCGCCATGGGGTTCTATGCGCCTTCATGAAGGCCATATATATGCCAAATTGTGCTAAGCCATGCCACGGCTTGCACAAGTCGTGTCATGTTTCTATATTAGTAAAATCATAGAAAGCCATGCCACGATCAAGCAAAATCGTGCCAAGTCGTGCCAAGTCGTGATGCGACTTGCACAAGCCGTACCGTGTCGAGTCGTGCCATGCCTAGCCGTGGCATGCACGATTCATGTCGTGTCATGAAGATCAATTTCAAGAAATCGCATAAAATTACAAGTCTCACAAGATGCAATAAGCCGAAACATGCAAAAGCCAAAGCATGAAGGTCATGGGCTTCCATGTGCCCAAGGGAAGGGGTTGTATACGCCCACATGAGAGCCCCTATATGCCCACATGAGGGAGGCTATACGCCCAAACATGGGTGCCAATATGGCCAAGGCACTTGCATGGCCAAGTGCCAAGGAATAAAAATAGTGTTAGTGCATTACGTGTGAAGGCCATGTGCCATACACAAGTCATGCACTCACCCTGATTACTAGTATGCGCCCACATGAAGAGAGGAACACTCTATGCGCCCACTAGGGGGATGCCCTATGCGCCCACATGGGTTGAATCCCCCTTGGGCCAAAGGGTAAGGTGAATGGATGAAAGGTGACAAGTCGTGAAGGCTTTATGCGCCAACACGAGTCTGTGCGCCCACATGTGGCACACTATGTGCCCACATGATGCTCTATGCACCCACTAGAGTGGGGTGACTGCTTTGGGCGTATGACAAGTCCATGCGCCCAAGCAGTGTACTGTTCGTCTTCCCGACGAATCCGGGAAGAACGAACCATGGCCGAAAACTTCAAAACTCCGCCATTTCTCCGTCCGGAGTCCAAATCCGGACTTCCTTAGGTCAAAATGGGGTAGAACAAAATTATCTACCACATAAAACCATCAAAACATGCAAATGAAGAAGTTAAATAGATCAAACCTTCAAAAATCCAAAGATGGCAATTTCCTAGATCTACAAAAACCCATGCACCAAAATGAAAAATTCCAAGATCTAAAGTGGTTTAGAATCATGCTAGAAAGCCATTGGAACCATCAAAATGGGTTCTTGAGTGAGAGAAAGATTGCACTTGCCTATGGAGGGTGGGAGGTTTTAATGGAGATGGAAGAGGAGTTATGAAGAATAAGGAGGAGACATAAAAAGTGGGTAGGTTTATAAAGGGGGATGGTGGTAGGTAGGGGGTTTTCTCATGATGAACCCAAAAATAAACCAATCCAATTCCAAAATGAACCAAGCTAAACCATTACATGCCATGATGAACCTAAACAAGATTAAAACAAAATTTAGCTAGCTAGGAAGAAAAAATAAAATATATGTCAGGATTCCGTATACGTATACTGGAAATACATAGAACGAAAAACGGGAGTGACAACTCTACCCACCTTAAAAGAATTCCGTCCTCAGAATTCAATCAAGAGGCTAGAGGTTTCAAGCAAGCTATATTAATCATAAGCAACTACGACTAGTAGTCAATCATTCAATCGTTCATGCAAGCAAGGAATTTAAGCATATGGCATAAGAAAGACATTATACCTTACGAGTCAAACAGGTCAGGATATCGCGATCGGATATCATCCTCATGCTCCCACATTGACTCATCCAAATAGTGATGTCCCCAAGTAACACGGACTAATTTAATAGTCTTGTTCTTGAGTATCTTCTCCCTTTGGTCCAATATGGACACGGGTCTTTCCTCATACGAAAGGTTGGTACCAACAACCAATTCCGAATGATCAAGGACATGACTCAGATCCGGGATGTACCGTCGTAATTGGGATACATGGAAGACATCATGTACCACACATAACGACGGCAGAAGAACTAGACGATAAGATATATCACCTACTCGCTCTAGAATATCAAACGACCCTATATACCTAGGACTGAGCTTTTTTCGTACGCCGAATCGAATGACGCCATGGGTAGGCGAGATCCTAAGGAATACATGGTCGCCGATAGAAAACTCAAGGGGCACCGATGAGAATCGGCCCAATGGCGCTGACGATCTTGTACAACTCGAAGATGATCTCTGACTTGTCTGACCACCTTAATAGTCCGTGTTACCATCTCTGGTCCAAGCATTTGCCTCTCACCAATATCATCCCAAGCTAAGGAAGATCTGCACTTCCTGCCGTACAAGGCTTCAAAGGGTGCCATCTGGATACTAGCCTGGAAATTGTTGTTGTAGGAGAACTCCACGAGATGCAGGTTATCTTCCCATGAACCACCGAAGTCGAGTGTACATGACCGCAACATATCTTCAAGAGTGGATCGTACGTTCTGACTGACCATCTGTCTGTGAATGGTAGGCTGAACTGAACTTGAGGCGAGTCCCCAAACTTTCTTGAAGACTCCGCCAAAAGTGAGATATGAATCTCGAATCTCTGTCGGACACAATACTAACTGGTACTCCATGCAATCTGACTATCTGCCTGAGGTACATCTCTGCAAGCTGATCCGTCGACTGACCGATTCTGAAAGGGATAAAATGAGCTACCTTGGTGAGTCCGTCGACTATAACCCAGATAGCATCTCTTCCAGCTGAGGATTTAGGTAATCCAGTTACAAAATCCATGGTAATGTGCTCCCATTTCCATTCTGGGATCGATAAAGGTTGAAGAAGTCCAGCTAGTCTCTGATATTCAGCCTTAACTTGTTGGCAAACTAAACAATGAAAGACAAACCGGGCTATCGAGGATATAAACATGTGATCAGGTCAAGATTCCCGATAGATGAAAAGACACGAGTAGAGATCAAGGGCGAGTGCTGATTGAGACATCTATTCAGTGAAACCCTCACTCAACTTGATTTACAAGACCTGCATGGGCCACCACTTAAACCGTATCACGCCCTAGAACCAGAATACTGGAGAGCGGGGGACAGACACAGCCAACTACGTACATTAAAGTGAATCCCACCTCGAAATACGGTCACGGCTGTCTAGATGCATAAGGGTTTACTACAAGCCATCAGTCTCTTATGGTCAATAATAAGCCTAGTGTCTCAATCTCAAGCAAGCAAGTAAATATAACAAGATGGTAGATCATCAGACATACAAAGTAAGGCATCCTATACATTACATATTCAGATGATCATGAAGCTAGTCATACAAAATGTGAGGACTAGCAAGAGTTTAAGTCATACATGATCAATCCTAGGATTTGTCAATTATGTTATAGCCCGTAGGCAGACAGTAAGTAAAGTTGCAAACGAGCTAACACTTGCTCGACGGCTAAACGTCTCAAAAGAATATTTTTACAAGGGAGTGGGAGAGCAAAATAAGAACCCACTCATTGCCAGGATTCCTTCTAGTGGTCACCATCTGGCAGAAAGGCTGAGAGATCCTCGGAAGCTGCTCCGAAATCTGGCCATACAAAACCAGCTGGGTCAGACCCCAGGAAGAGCAAGTGCCACAAAGGAGGCTTCACTTAAGAACTAAAACCAGCATATTAGCACATAAGATTATAGATAAAATAACAATGGACATCAGTTAATTAAAAACATGGTGATAAATGATTAAGAGATCTAAAGGACTATTCCGGTAACCAAGTTACAACCCGTAAACCAAACATGGACCGGGGTTGTAACCCTCATCTGAACGGAACTTAGTCTGTAACCAATTATCAGTAAGGTAAAGCATACACAATCATGTCCTGAGATAGCCATGTACTGGGTCTAGACAAGACTAGACAATTGGGACTCCAATCAATCAGTCACGGCCAAGCAAGAGTACGGCTTGATACTTTAACTAACTAGGGTTATCACAAGCCTAATTACTAGCAAGATGCAATGAGGATTCCTACAGCCACAAGCCCTGCAGACTATCCAGGTTATCCAGGCGCAAGGTTCATGTTAAGAATTATCATTACATGTTAGGTGACTTGAGTGCAGCTTGATGTGCCCTATATAACAGTGAGCTGGAAATGTGTCCTACTCGTCGGCAAGCTACAAGTCCATCAGTAAGACGCCAGATAACAGGATTGCTTGTAGCCGAAATATCTCTCTATATGAACTACTTGATCAATCTAGTCATTAACCTAGTCAGATTCAGTATGAATCCCTGACCGTGGTAACCAGGGACACATGTCCTAGACATGATGCGAAATACGACTGGTAGCTTATACAAGCACATTCAATACAATCACCCACGATGTCATGAGAGTTCTCTAGCATGTTCAGTTAGCCTTCGCAACAACGTTCATGAGTTATCTGTCAAGATTACTTGTTAGGGGTGCACCACAACGGGTCACCATCATGTCATATTACTTGTCATGTTCTTGTCTGGAGTGCGCCACAATGGGCCACTGTCATGTTATGTTACTTGTTAGGAGCATGCCACGACGGACCGCCATCATGGTTTATTACATATTATTCATCATTTCGTGTTCACATATCATGGTTATGTAGTATATCATCATGTAAGCAGAAAAGATATATCCTGAGTGCACCCTAACGGGCCACCGATGTAAAATGCTGAATCATTGTGTGCCCCAAGGCTATGCGCCCACAGGGTTCTATGCGCCTTCATGAAGGCCACATACATGCCAAATTATGCTAAGCCGTGCCACGGCTTGCACAAGTCGTGTCATGTTTCTATATTAGTAAAATCATAGAAAGTCGTGCCACGATCAAGCAAAATTATGCCAAGTCATGCCAAGTCGTGCTGCGACTTGCACAAGCCGTACCGTGTCGAGTCTGTTAGGGTTATATACTAAAAGCATCACTTTTGTAGTAACCTTATTTCCTTAAATTTTGAATGAGAATCATATGGCAAATATTTGCATATTGTATTTGTTGCAAGTGTTAATGCAAATGTCTGATATTCTATATTGTAGATAATATGGTGTGTGGTGTCACACAGAAGATCATATTATCAGTTCCCTATGGAGTATATAAATAGTTCACAACCTAGATGGACTGGGACAATCTATTGGAAAGGTTGTAGTGTAATTTGGTATTAGTCTATCTTGACTATAGGTTTACACTAGTTCACTTTGTGTGTATTGAACAGGACCACTTGAGGTTGTTCTCTTTGTACTGACTACATAAGAGAACAAACACCTCTGTTATTATGGATACTTGTGCTCTTAATTCGGATATAATAACGGACATGTATATGCAGTATGCATTACTTTGACTCATAAAAGAGTGAGATTCATTATGGATCAACAACCTCTATGAATTGGGTAATAACATTGTATGTATGATGGGCTGTTGATTATAAATGGAATCCATGTCCCGATACATCGGGTTGATGATGTCCCCTTAAGGAGCTCATGAGGATTGTCATGTAAACCCTGCAGGTGGATTATATCCGACATGACAAATAAAGTTGAGCGGTACTACTTAAGGATAAAAGATGTCGAATCAATATAGTTGTCAGTAACTTAATTTGATCGACAGACATACGATATCTTAACATGGGAAGCCAAACGATCATATAATAAAAGGAGCCCACAAACATAATTTAGGATTAGGGAGGTAGTGCAACAATAGCTCATTAGTGGACCGAGCTATTGTTAATGGGCCTGGATTGTGTGTTCAGGCTGAACACGGGATATCCAGATCCGTTAGGAGGCCTAACCCTAATTTTTCCTCATGGTCCCTGCCATAGCCTATATATATCCTCTATTCTCTGGCCGCCAGATTACTGATCAGAAATCTGAAATTTTCTCTAAATTCGTGATTCACGTAAGGAGAGAAAGAGAGGGCTGCCAAGGAGAAGAAAAGGTTGGGAGATCGTCGCCCACACGACGTCCAACTCGAGGAAGGAATACGTGCAGAAGATCTTGGGGTCGTCCGCTCGAGATTGACAGGAATTACTTGTCTCCTTTCCGTCGCAGGTATAATTTGTGAACCCTAGTTTTTGCCTATGACGGGTTAGAACACGTATTAGATCTGTTTAACTTTCTATCGATCAATACGCACACCAAAGGAAGGGTCCTGGGAATCCCCAGTTCCATCAAAGTCGTGCCATGCCTAGCCGTGGCACGCACGAGTCGTGTCGTGTCATGAAGATCAATTGCAAGAAAATTGCATAAAATCACAAGTCTCACAAGATGCAATAAGTCGAAACATGCAAAAGCCAATGCATGAAGGTCATGGGCTTCCATGTGCCCAAGGGAAGGGGCTGTATGCACCCACATGAGAGCCCCTATGTGCCTACATGAGGGAGGCTATACGCCCAAACATGGGTGCCAATATGGCCAAGGCACTTGTATGGCCAAGTGCCAAGGAATGAAAATAGTGTTAGTGCATTACGTGTGAAGGCCATGTGCCATACACAAGTCATGCACTCACCCTGATTACTAGTATGTGCCCACATGAAGAGAGGAACACTCTATGCGCCCACTAGGGGGATGCTCTATGCGCCCACATGGGTTGAATCCCCCTTGGGCCAAAGGGTAAGGTGAATGGATGAAAGGTGACAAGTCATGAAGGCTTTATGCGCCAACACGAGTCTGTGCGCCCACATGTGGCACACTATGTGCCCACATGATGCTCTATGCACCCACAAGAGTGGGGTGACTACTTTGGGCGTATGACAAGTCCATGTGCCCAAGCAGTGCACTGTTCGTCGTCCCGACGAATCCGGGAAGAACGAACCATGGCCGAAAACTTCAAAACTCCGCCATTTCTCCGTCTGGAGTCCAAATTCGGACTTCCTTAGGTCAAAATGGGGTAGAACAAAATTATCTACCACATAAAACCATCAAAACATGCAAATGAAGAAGTTAAATAGATCAAACCTTCAAAAATCCAAAGATGGCAATTTCCTAGATCTACAAAAACCCATGCTCCAAAATAAAAAATTTCAAGATCTAAAGTGGTTTAGAATCATGCTAAAAAGTCATTGGAACCATCAAAATGGGTTCTTGAGTGAGAGCAAGATTGCACTTGCCTATGAAGGAGGAGAGGTTTTAATGGAGATGAAAGAGGAGTTATGGAGAATAATGAGGAGAGAGAAAAAGTGGGTGGGTTTATAAAGGGGGATGGTGGTAGGTAGGGAGTTTTCTCATGATGAACCCAAAAATAAACCAAGCCAATTCCAAAATGAACCAAGCCAAACCATTACATGCCATGATGAACCTAAACAAGATTAAACCAAAATTTAGCTAGCCAGGCAGGAAAAATAAAATACATGTCAGGATTCCGTATACGTATACTAGTAATACGTAGAATGAAAAACGGGGGTGACAGCTTGGGCTTGGTTTAGGAATTGGTCCATTTGTATGGTAGAGTTTGGAGAGATATTTCTAGGGGTTGAGATGACACAGTGCGACTCAACGTACACATTCTCCTAAACTCAATAAATTGAAGATTACAGACTTGGAATAAATAGGAAAACCAAGAGCCTTTTAATGACGCATTTCTTCTGATATTTGAGCAGACCTGAAGACGTCTTTTTTTTTATAGCAGTCGTCCAAATATAAACAGATCTGTCCCCTCGACCCCTGTCCGCTGACCGGGTAGCGGAACCCCCAATGCGAGGCCCCGGATAGGTCGCTAGGCGGTTTAGAGAAATCTTTTTGTATGACGCCATCTTTGGTCCATCATTAATTCTTCATTACCTATGTTCTTGTTTGATTATGCTTACTGCATGTCTACAAATACATATTAGGCGAGCAAAATATATTGCAGTACGATACAAGCATGGCAATATGATATAGGACAATGCTAAGTTTAAGTAGCAACATGATAGTAAGTATATGAATATTAGTGACATTATTTTATTAAACTTAACTGATTAGCCATATTCAAAAACACGATGTAATCATTGGGCTAACACACCCGCCCTAGAACTCACTCAAGAGATCCGTAATGGACCCACCATCTTTGTACCACAGATCCATCATTATCCGGATCAGGAACAGTTTGTTTACCCCGGTCCTTTTCGCGTACAAAGATTCCAGCTTCTTCCACAGCGTCTTCACATGCTCAATATTGGCAACGTGGTTGTACATGTTCTCGTCAACAAACTACCTCATGTACCCATGGCCACACACCTGTATATGCTCGAAGTTCCAGTCCTCATCGAATTTGTCACTGGACTTCTCGAACGCAAATACTGGAAGATGCAGCTTCTTGACGAAAAGCAAATCTTTCATCTTGTTCCGCCAATAATGATTGTTGGTACCGTTCAGGTTTACCATGCGCACCGACTTCGCATCCATATACTTTTTGATTTGACTGTCAACTCTGACACCTCTTTAGAACCTGGCTCTGATACCACTCTGTTGGGAATGAAACGCGAAAACCGTTCCCCCAAACCAGAAAGTCCTTCGAGAGAACCGAGCAAAAGCACACAAACCAAAACGCCAAACACAATCGCAGACACAAAGATTTTTGACGTAAAAAAACTTACGAAAAAAACCATAGGACGATCGGAGTCCAACCATAAAGAACCTCCACTAATTGAATACAAAGAATACACCCTCTACAAGCTCCTCCCGATCTAACATGGTTCACCATAACTCACTTGAAAGGAGAAAATTTGATTGCGGACTCCGAAGAACAAGAGATGTCGAAAAATTATTCAAAACAATCTCTCCTTCACAATAGTCGTCAATCCTCTCTCTCTCTCTCTCTCTCTCTCTCTCTCACAAATATTGTAAAGCACTCTAGTTTTCTATGTTTTTCAACTTGCATGCATCAACTTTCTATAAGCCCTTGGTAATCTATACATAGAAGGTTAATATATATGGAAACTTTCAATATGTATCAATCATATATTTAATGAAAATTCAATCATAATTGGCTTGTCATAATTAGAAGTCCAATTATATGGAAATCCCTTATATGAAAGATCTAATTATAAATATATGATCAAAGTAAATATGGAAATCTAATCATATATTTGTTTACCATATATATTCCAAACTAGGCGATCAATGCACTCTCCGAACTTCTCCGATACACGGATGGCGCTCGTTCCATTCCGAAATATTCTTCACATAGGGTGGAAACTCCACCCACTCCAACACAATCCGGTTTGTGGAATGGGCTTTCTTCTTCAAATCCGTCTTACTTAGACCGGTGGCATCCAGAGCTCATTTAATGTTGCTGTCTGTTTGAACAGGTGATGAAGACGACACTCATTAACTGTGACACGAACCACATAACCCGTTTAAGCCACTCCTTTGGGAGTCCAACTAAGAAATTTCATCAATTGTGACACGAACGAATCATAGAACCCGTTTGAGCCACTCCTGTGGGTCCAACTAATAAATTTCCATGCGGTCAAGCCAAGTCGTCCCTCTCTAAGTCTCTGCACTATTCCGATCAAGATGCTATGCTAATAGGAGGAGGAGGAAATACAATCACGACTCATCCTTCTAAGTAGCCATTCTGCATCTAAGAGCCTAAGATTCCATGGAGTTGCTTCCTTCGCTCTTCAGAGCTACCAAGTTCATAATAGTCCTCTTCATCTTCTCTTATTATCCCCAGCCAGCCCTGTCAAAGCCACGCCACAACAACCTGACAGACCTGGAATCGTTGTTAGCCTTCAGAGCCAGCGCTTCCGATCCATACGGCATCCTGGCCACCAACTGGACCACCGGCGCCTCCTTGTGCAGTTGGATTGGAGTTGTCTGCAGCCAGAGGCGGCAAAGAGTCACAAAGCTTGCACTCAACAGCTTCTCCCTCGAGGGCACCATCTCTCCCCACATTGCCAACCTCTCCTTCCTATATGTAATCCGCCTAAGCAACAACTCTCTCACCGGCACCATTCCTGACAGCATCGGACGGCTGCCTCGCCTCGCCAGGCTCATCATAGAGAAGAACTCCCTCTCAGGTCCCATACCTCGCAGTATCTTCAACATGTCTTCCTTGACCACATTGGCCCTGACCTACAACAGTCTAACCGGTCCTTTGCCCTCCAAAGACAGCCTTGTGCTCCCTCAGCTCCGGATCATGTATCTTTCGAGTAACATGTTGACCGGCAGGATTCCATCGGGCTTAGGCCGGTGCACGCTCCTACAGGGCCTGTCACTATCTATCAACGAGTTCAGCGGAAGCATACCTGCCGAGCTCGGAAACTTAACGGCTCTCGATGAGTTATATCTCGGAAGAAACCATCTCACTGGAACAATCTCGAATACCATAGGCAACCTCACTGGGCTTTATGAACTCGACGTGAGCATGAACCGTCTCCAAGGAGTGATCCCGGAGGAGCTGGGGAATCTACTACATCTCCAAAGGTTGAGTCTAGATAACAACACTTTAACTGGCTCCATACCATTGGCCCTCTTGAATGCTTCAAATCTCGACTTTGTCCAGCTCGCTGGAAACCACCTCACTGGAAGCGTACCAGCAGCACTAGGAAAATATTGGCCTCGACTAGCCATTTTGACAATGGAGCAGAACCAGCTAACCGGAGGTCTCGATTTCATCACCTCTCTCACAAACTGCAAGGAGCTCAAACTTCTCGACATGTCAGATAATGGGATTCGAGGAGTTCTTCCCAACTCCATCGCAAATCTCTCCGCCGCCAATTTGGAGTACATTTATGCTTGGCAGAACTTTATAAGGGGAGAAATCCCTGCTGGAATTGGCAACTTAAGTAACCTTCTCCGGGTAGAATTGGGACTTAATGAGCTTGATGGATCCATACCAACGACTCTTTCCGGGCTAAAGAGGCTTCAGGGATTGACACTGCAGGATAACAAGCTAAGCGGATCCATCCCTTCCGAACTTGGTATGATGGTGAGCTTGTCTGAGTTGCATCTAGAAATCAACACACTCTCGGGTGCAATACCGCATTCAATTGGTAATCTCAGCAAGCTACAGCACTTGGTACTAGGTGACAACAAATTAGTATCAGAAATTCCCAGAAACCTGTGGAGCTTGACTGGCCTCATCGAACTAAGTTTATCAGGTAATAGTCTGAGTGGCATACTTCCCCAGCAAGTTGGCAATTTGAAGGCCCTCGACACATTGTATCTATCCGGTAACCGGCTTTCGGGTAACATTTCCAGCGCGTTAGGGGAGCTCCAGATGATTCGGGAGCTAGATGTTTCTAAAAACTCTTTTCAGGGTGAAATCCCGCAATCATTGGGTAGGCTGATCAATGTCGAGTACTTGAACCTGTCGTATAACTTCCTCTCCGGTTCCATACCCAAATATTTAGCCAACCTTCGTTATCTTGCTAGTCTTGACCTCTCTTTCAACGAGCTGGAAGGAGAAATACCTCAAGGTAGAGTATTCTCAAATCTCAGCATCCCATCTTTGAAAGGGAATGTTGCACTTTGTGGTGGTGCACCTGCACTGGGGTTTCCACCTTGCTCTTCTAGTGTCCTGCCTTCTTACTCAAAGATGAGTAAACTAAGTCTGCTTAAATATACTCTCCCACCTCTTCTTTTCATCTTTCTGCTTTCTTCCGTCTATCTTATATCAGTGTGCTGTCGAAGGAGCACCAAACCTATGGTTCCAATATCTAACGATACATCTTTGAATAACCATAGAGTAATTTCGCACCATGAGCTGGTGCGCGCCACTGATAACTTCAATGATGCCAACTTAATTGGGAGGGGAAGCGTTAGCTCGGTGTTCAAAGCATGCCTAGACGATGGGTCTCTCGCGGCAGTAAAAGTCTTAAACGCACAAGTTCAAGGAGCACTGGGAAGCTTTGATGCAGAATGCCACGCCTTAAGCATGATTCGTCACAGGAACCTTATTAAAATCATCAGTGTATGTTCCAACTCCGAATTCAAGGCCTTGGTGCTAGAGTACATGGCCAATGGAAGCCTTGAGATGTGGCTGCACTCTCCTGCTTTCTACTTGAATCTACTCCAGAGAATAAATGTAATGGTCGATGTATCATTAGCATTGGAGTACCTACACCACCACCACCCTCATATTGTGGTCCATCGCGACGTCAAGCCGGGCAACGTGTTATTAGATGAAAACATGATGGCGCACGTAGGAGACTTTGGAATCGCCAAGCTATTCCTCGGCGACAGCACGACTATGCTGTCAGCAAGCGCACAAGGCACCATTGGTTATATGCCTCCAGGTACTAGTTTGTTTTCCTCCTCTATAGTTTTATAGTGTAAATCAATTTGCAATTCTAGTTGAAAGGGATATTTAGACTGGTCAATATGGCAAACATTCCTAATCGTCAAATAGCTTTTATATTTATAAATAATCTGGTAAATATCTCTTAAAAGTTATGCTCCGTTTATGTTGGAATGTAAAGGATTTCAACCCATGACCAATCTGAACCCGTTGTGTTTTATTATGATTACTAATGCCAGTTCTTGTTTTGGTGGCTATAATCTTTTGCATGCTAAAGAGTATGGATATAGGGGGAAAGTCTCAAGAAAGGGCGACGTCTACAGCTTTGGAATTCTGTTGTTGGAAACATTTACTAGAAGAAGGCCAAGTGATGCCATGTTTGGTGGAGACTTAAGTTTGAAGAAGTGGGTAAGCGACGCATATCCTCATTCAGTGTTAGAGATTGTAGATTCCGATATATTCATGGAAGGCTCTACAGACGAACGGCCTGAAGTCCTGGACACTGTCCAACATTGCCTATCATCGATCATAGAATTGGGACTGTTGTGCTCAAGGGATTCGCCAAAAGAGAGGCTTCTCATGAGTGACGTTGTCCCGATATTGCACAAGATAAAGATGGAGTACTTATCAAAGTTATCTGGTTCTTGAATCATGCAAGCAACCACCATAATTCCTACATGCCCATGAACTAGTCTTAGGATTGTTGCGTTCTTGTTTGGAGTCTGTATATTTATTTTAACTTTCATGCATCCTGTTATTGAAGTACTCTTCTTTTGTAATTAGGACTTTGTTTCGTTAATGAGCTTTAATAAAATGTGTGCAAGTCTTTACTTGGTATTGCAACTTCGAAGTTACAACACATCTGATAACTTTCCCTTCAACTTTTACTCAGATATCTATTTTTGTTCCTTGCTGTTAAAGTAATACTTTATGGCATAATAGAGGGCTACAGATGAACTAATTCCGATAGAAACGGTTAGTTTTCAATACAAACTTAGTATACGATGTCTCTTGAATTCCTAATGGAAGAAAATATGATCTCATGCAAGAATGTGAAACATATAATGTCCCTAAGGCACTAGTCTAGTGGTAGTGCGGGGGCCGTCCGAGCACAGGTCTCGGGTTCGAACCCTCCTTGGGCGGCTAGGTGGCTTTGAACCACGGCCCAACTTAGAGAAAGGACACCTAAAAAAAATATTGGATGATAATACATATCTATAATATAAAGCACAGTGAGTTTTTGGTCCGACCCATGTGCTTTGGTTCAACGATGATGAAAGGACTAAATTGCCCCTCTCTCTATAAGAGAGGAAGAGGTCCCATGTTGGGTGCGGAGCAACCGGTTGTTCCAACGGCACCCCCGTCTCCAGCTCCTCTTGCACCGTCCCTTCCTCCGCCGCCTCCACTCCATCCTCGCCCACGCCGTCATCGCCGGCCTCTTCCGCAACCCCTTCGTCGCAAGCAGCCTCCTCCACCGTGCCATCGACGCCGACCCTTCAGCTTCGCCGCCTCCCTCTTCTCCGCCATGACCAACCCCAACCCCTTCTCCTTCAACACCGCCATCGCCATCTCCGCCGACCCACTCTCCATCTACTCCCAAATGCACCGTCGTCGCGTCCCTCCCGACTCCCACACCTTCTCTTCCTTGCTCAACACCACCACCGCCGCCGTTGCCACCAGGTCGCTTCACGCACATGCCCACCTCCTCGAATTCCGGCCTGACCCCTTCGTGCAGACCGTCCTGCTCAACGCCTACTCCCGACGCGGCTCCGCCGACCACGCCCTGTGGGTGTTCGACAGAATGCCGCACAGGGACGTCGTCTCCTGGACCATCGCCGTCTCGGGCCTCGCCGCCCTCGGACGCCCCACGACGGCCCTGCGCTTCTTCGCCTCCATGAGGCCCCACGCCGCCCCGAACGCCGCCACCGTGGTCTTTATCGTGTCCGCCTCCGTCGGGCTCGGGTCCCTGGCGCTAGCCCGGTACCTGCACGCCTACGTCGAGAAGGCCGGGTTCGGAGGCCGCGTCTCTGTCCGGAACTCCCTGGCGCTGGCCCGGTGCCTGCATGCCTACGTCGAGAAGGCCGGGTTCGTGTCCGTGCCATTGTGGCACGGTTTATCCACTAGTCTATAATATAAAGCACAGTAGATTTTGTTGGCACATTTTATTTTGATAATATTAACAACATCTTCGTAGTTTAGTTTTCTCTGTTTTCAGATTGATATCTTTTCAGAAGCTCTACTACATAAAGTCTGTCCATTCAAGTTTACCATCCATTGCCTTGAAGACTGAAGCAAAGACCGGCGCTCCTTGCAACAGACGGCTTCCTACACTGCATGATTTCGAGTCTGTACAAGGTCTAGGTCTTTCTCTAAACACTTAAGGTTGGATGACAAACTAAAAGCTTTTTACTTCTTAAAGTCAAAAATCAATATCCTATACAACGACATACCGGCGGTATGCTCCGACATACCGGCGGTATACCGTTTTGTGGATCACAAAACGTTCTGTGACAAACATCGGCATACCGACAGTATGCTCCGACATACCGACGTTATACCATTTTGTTTGCCTAAAAATGTTCTGTGATAAATGTCGGAATACCGACGGTATACTCCGGCATACCGGCGGAATACCGTTTTGTGAGCCATAGAACTTTCTGTGACAAACTTTGGCATACCGACGGTATGCTCCGGCATACCGACGGTATACCGTTTTGTTTATTACAAAAACGTTCTGTGACAAACATCGGTATACCGCGACATACCGACGATATATCGGCTTACAAAAATTTGATTTTTGAATGGCAATAGACTGCATTAATGGCAGCATTAAATGCTCCCAACGGATATTAATATGATCGTTACTGTTCGACCGGTATACCGACGGTATGCCAGTGCATACCGACGGTATGCCGGTCAGGCTGTATCCAAGAGCATTAAATGCTACCTACTCTTGGTTTTTCTATAAATGAAAGCCTTCTCTCTCTTGAAGCTTTCACCAACTCTTGCCATAAATTTTCCAAACTACCAAGAGCTCCACCATTAATACTCTTCCAAGCTTTTAATTGTCATCCTCTCCCAAAGTGCTAGAGTTATTAAGAGTTGTAATTTTCGATCTTCAAGTGTTAGAAGATCAACAAGTTCTCTTCCCATTTCTTTGAAGTTGGCGAGCCTTCGTAAGAAAGCTCGTGTGTTGAAGTTGGCGAGTTCTTCGGATCCAAACTCGTGTTGAAGTTGGCGAGTTCTTTGGATCCAAACTTGTGTGTACTATTTTATTAAATAGTGGATTTAAGCTGGAGAGAGTTACAGGACTGGATTGCCTCAAGCGAGGATACCAGGATACATCTTGTGTTTGATCTTCTTTCTCTCTCTTTTTATTTATCATATATTGCTTCTTGTGATCAAGCTATTTTTTATTTCCCTATTCACCCCCCTCTAGGGTTCTACAATTGGTATCAGAGCTTTGTTCTCTTGATTTGAATTTACACCCTTTGAGTGATCCATGGCCACTAACCCTAGTATCAACACCTTCCACAATGAGGGACACTCCACAAATAGGCCTCCCCTATTTGATGGAACCAACTATAACTACTGAAAGATTAGGATGAGCATTTATCTGAAGTCCATAGATTTTGATTTATAGGATTGTGTGATAAATGGTCTCCCTACTCCTTCCAGAGTTATTGAGGATGTTGCATCTGACACCCTTAGGGACATACTTACTGATAACACCAAGAAGCTTGCTAGTCGAGATGCCAAGGCTATGAACACTCTTTATTGTACTCTCGATAGTAGTGAATTCAATAGAATCTCTACTTGCAAGACTTCCAATGAGATTTGGAAGTTACTTGAAGTCACACATGAGGGTACATCACAAGTAAAGGAATCCAAGATTAATAGACTCACGCATGAATATGAGTCCTTTAAAATGAAACATGATGAGTCTATTACTTGCATGTTTACTCGTTTTGGTGATATTATTAATCATCTTTCTTCTTTTGGTAAGGAATATTCTGCTCATAAAAAGATCAGAAAAATCCTTAGAGGATTGACAAAAGGATGGAGTCCTAAAGCTACCGCAATCATTGAGGGGAACGACCTGACAGTCATGAACCTTGAGACCCTCATGGGAAAGCTAATGACTCATGAACTCGATATGAAAGATCAAGAGGAATCTTCCATACAAGAGAAGGAGAAGGAGAAGGCCAAAGAGAAGGAGAAGTATCTTGTTCTCAAAGTTACAAAGTCCTACTCCAAGGATAGCTCCGACGACAACGAGTCGGACGATGATGAAGAAATAGCTCTCACAGCTAAGTACTTTCGAAAGTTCCTAAAATTCAACAAAGCCAACCGCTTCAGACGGGACAATGAGGAAGATCCGGCGTGCTATCAATACAGAAGAATCGGACACATCAAGAGAGACTGTCCTATGATAAGAAAAGACTCAAGCAAGTACGAGAAGCCTAGCAAAGGAAGCTCGTCCTCCAGAAAATTCGCCAACACAAGCATTTGGTGTGAGAGTGACGCAAGCGACTCCGACAACGACAAAGAGTGCAAACACAATGCCAATGTTTGTCTCATGGCAACCGATGAGGTACTTGATGATCTCTCCTTAAATACTCTTACTTATGATGACTTGGAGAAAGCTATCCTTGAACTACATGAAGAGCACAAAGGTGTTAGGAATAAATACAAAAAATCTCTAAAAGAGGTTGATGCTCTTCAACTTGAAGTAGAGAGACTCTCAAGCATCATTATTGATGTAAAGGGAAAATCTCCTGCTTCTGACATGGATGAAATAGAGTCTTTGCGACTCAAGTTTCAAGAATCCCTTGTCACCATCAAGAAAAAGGATGATGAGATTCAATCCATGAAAAGGGCTTATAAATTTGCTATACATAAGGTTCAAGATGCTAATATAAGAGAATATGATACTTCTATTAAGTATAATGATCTTCTTGTCTAGAGTAAGAAACTAGGTAATAAGAACACTACTCACATGCATACTCAAAGACACCTCCACACTCATCACAATGCTAGGCATACTTCTTACATGAACACTATACACAAGTCCTTTTCTAACACAAGAAAAGGACCATTTGTTAAGAAAAACACTTCGCATCATGCTTTTTATTATCATCATCATAATACTAATGATAGAACTCCTCGCACTAGAGATTCACATATGCATGATACTCACACATCTTCTTCTAAATCCTCTATGATTTGCAACTACTGTGGCTTGCTTGGACATACGACCAATTATTATCATATAAGGAAACTAGTTGATAAGAAAGTTTTTAAATGGGTTCCTAAGACTAACACTCAAGGACCCATACGATCATGGGTACCAAAATGTTCATCTTCAACTTATGTTGTAGGTGAAGAGTCCTTCTCATGCTAGAAGCAAGTGGATTCTCGATAGCGATTGTTCACGACACATGACCGGGGATGCTTCATTATTTACAACGCTATCGATGAAGAAGGAAGGACACGTCTCCTTTGGTAACAATCTTAAAGGTCATATTATAGAAAATGGTAATATCGGTTCTCCTCCTTATCCTTGTATTAAGAATGTGTCTTGTTACTAATCTTAAACACATTCTTCTTAGTATTAGTCATCTTACCGATAATGGTTATGATATTAAGTTTGTTAAGCTCAAATGTTTCATTACCGATAGTTCAAGTGGATCTATTGTTTATGAAGGCATTAGAGAAAATAATATCTATGTTTTATATCTTGTCGAAGACACTAACAATGACAGGTGCTTAGTTGCTAAGAACGATAAAAGTTGGCTTTGGCATATAAGGCTCGGACACGCCAACATGGATACCATTTCTCGTCTTGCTACCAAGAAGCTCGTAAGAGGACTCCCAAGTATCCCGTTCAAAAAGAATATAGTGTGTGAAGAATGCGAGAAGAGTAAGTTGACCAAGTCATCCTTCAAATCCATCAACTCTGTGAGTACCTCTAGACCTCTTTAACTTATTCATATAGATCTTTTTGGTCCTAGTAGAGTTGCTAGTCTTGGAGGCAAGCTTTATGCTTTTGTTTTGGTTGATGATTTTTCGAGATTTACTTGGATTATTTTTCTTGCTTACAAAAGTGATATTTTTCATGAATTTGTTGCTTTTTATAAACGTGTTCAAAATGAGAAAGGTTTTTCTATTAGCAAGATTAGAAGTAATCATGGAGGAGAATTTGACAATGCCGATTTCAAAAAATTTTGTGAAAAGAATGGTTTTGGACATGATTTTGCTTGTCCACGAACTCCGCAACAAAATGGTGTTGTGGAGAGAAAGAATAGAACCCTTGAAGATATGGTCCGGGTTATGTTAAACCAATATAAGCTCCTCCAATATTTTTGGGCGAAAGTCGTTAACACGGCATGTCATGTTATAAATAGGGTCTTGATTAGACCTATTTCTAAGAAGACTCCTTATGAGCTTTGGTTTGACAAAATTCCCTCTATTGAATATTTTAAAGTTTTTGGTTGTAATTGTTTTATTTTGAATACCAAGGATAACCTAGGCAAGTTTGAAGAAAAAACCTATGATGGAATATTCTTTGGATACTCTACTCATAGTAAAGGTTTTCGTGTTTTTAATAAAAGAAGTCTTGTTGTCGAAGAGTCAATCAATGTCTCTTTTAATGAACTTAGCTCTTCTACATTCTCCTCTTCCGATGATATCGATGACATCTTGTTTGGGTTGGAGAACTCCTCTATTGGAGATCGTCTTTCTTCATCTAACAATGAAGTTGTGACTCCTCCAACAAAAGAGTCTCCACCTCTTGATTCTCCTCAAAAGGATCTCCCAAAAGAATGGAGATTTGTTACCAATCATCCTAAGGAACTGTCACGCCCCGGTTCCAAAATATGTGGGACCAGGAACACGTGGCGTGCCAGCTGTACGATCAAGTATAGAAAAACCCCAATTTAATGGACTATACTCGATCGTAGTACGCTGAAGTAACAACTAAATAACAATACAGGCAGGTAAATACTAATCTCATCCACAGGAAAAATCACAGAATAAAGCTGGAAGGAATGAAAGTAACTCTGAATCAAACTACAAGTCATGACTAGTGGAAAATAATCCACCAATAAATGTATGAAAGAACTACTAAAAGAGTACAACTGAACCAGAAAAGAAATAGATAGCCACTAGCAGAAATCACCTAAGAACTCAAGAAACTCACGAGGCTCAACATTGAAGTCCTCGTCAGCAAAAGTCTCCAATCTCCGTAGTCCGTCGGTACCTGTGCTCGTCCCAATCTGGAAAAGGTGCCAGGTCCTCAGAGGGACGTAACAAGTACACAAGAAATCGACATGCATGATAGTACAGGGTAGTATATAAATAACTAGAACAAAATATAACATAACATCTCCCCAACCAAACAAGGACAGGAGATGTCATGCGACATACGACAGGTAAACTAACCATCTATGTGTAATGCTCTCGAGAAATCTCTAATGGTGCATGAGGGAGGGAGAAGAAGAAGAAACTGCCACCAAGCGTTCTACGGTTTGAGAAACGAGGGCTACGAGCATCCAGCGTCCATTGGAAACAGAATTCTCATACACCACTAGTAGACTCTCCCCACCCAATGTATATCTGTACCGTATATGCGGTACAAATAATATGCAAGACGTCATAGTATATATAAGTAGACCTGTACCAACAACTAGACCAGACGCGAACTCACGTGCCAATGATCAGTCGACACACAAATCCATGCTCTCAACTCACTCATATAGTGATCGTGTATGATACGGTGTCCGGCTAGAAGGTACCACATACCTTCACAATACACGGGATAAGTCCACTACTACTAGACGCGTGCACACAACTGAGAAGTAACTAGGTAACATAAACTAACTGCAAAAATATACAATCAAGCAAGGTGTACTTGCCTGTGTCCAGCAACTGAGTATCCGGGTCCGATGTAGAGTCCGAGTTCCGAGAAGCAAACAATCCTAAACAAGCATGATTTATAATTAATCTCTATTTAACAATTTACTAAATTGATTAATTGCTAATTAACCAACAAACATTAGTATTTTATTAAAACTAGCTAACTAGTACCAATAATTATGAATAATACTTATACAATAATAAGTATGTAAATATACTTATTATCATACATTTATATTCTGTAATTAATAATACAACATAATATTTAGTAATTAATTAATTAATTATAATCAATTAACTACTCAATTTAATACACACGTGCATACACAATTCCTAATAATACTAACAAAAATAGTAAAAGTCCTTAAAAATCATTTCTAGTCTATTATAATAATAAACTAAATAATACCAGAATACTAAATATATATTATATATATATATTTTTACAGAAATGAATTTATTACCATTAAAACTATTTATTAAATAAATAGTAAAATAATACATAATAATTCGAAATAAATCTTGAAAATTCACTATAAAACCTAAATTTAACCATTAAATCTAAATTCACTATTCTACACAATAATAACACATAATTAGTAATTATTTAAATTAATAAATAATTATTAAAAAATTTAATAAATAATTCTAAAATAATTCTAGAAATTACTTTTAAATCCTAAAAATTAGTAATAAATATAAAATACCTAAAATAATTTCCAAAATAGTTTAATTATCTATCTACAACAGAAACCTTAACATTTACCCATTTACAAATAATTATATAATTAATATCGATTAATTATATAATATACTTAGTAATCAAAATTACCCTTCTAAAATCTAAATAAATATAATTAAATATTGGAAATATTTTTATACAGTAAAGTATATTTTTACAAACATTTTCTATATAATATATATTATTTAATTAACAACCAATTAAATAATATAAATTAAAAAACGGTAATTGGAATTAATTTAAAAATCTAAAGTTCTCGGTTTTTAATATAAAATAATTACAAATAAAATTCTATAATTTCTGGAAAAATTGTTATAAAATACTACATAAATTTTACAAACTTTTTCCTCTACAAGGTTTTATTTAATTAATAATAAAATTATTAATTAACGATTAAAATAGTAAATACAAACAATTAATTAACCGCGTATAAAATTTATAAGTAAATAGTAATAAATACTAATAAACAATATTAATTCACACAAAATTTAATGTAGATCCTATACTTAATTACTAATGATCCCTTTCAATTAGATCTAATTAATTACCAATAATTAGGCAATAATTAACACTAAAAAAATTGAATTAATTGGATTAAAAACCCTAAAACTAGGGTTACAGTAAAAAATAAGATTTTCCACGTGGAAGAGCCACGGGGTCGCTCGGGGGGGTTACCTGCCCGCCGCAGGGGGTCGGGGTCGGCCTCCAAGCGCGGTGGCACCGCCGGGGGTCGCCGGGATCGGCCGGCTCTGCTGCTCACAGCGGCAACCGCAGTCCCGTCCGGCCTTGTGCTCCTCCGTACGTCGGCGAGGAGTCTCGGGTTGAGGGAGGAGGTAGGCGAGGTGAAGGTGAGGTCAGGGGGGTGGCTTGGAGACAAAGCTCTAGGGTTAGGGTTAAGAGGAACTTGGTTAATGAAGGCTATATATATATATAGAATATATATCTAAATCTAATAAAACATCTATAAGCAATTCTTAAGACAAATAATAGAATTTAATAATAAAACCTAATAGGGATATCCAATTTAATAAAATAATAATAATAGACCATGGCAATAATAAAAATATAATAATAGTGATAAACCATAAATAAAAGGTAATAAATAATTATAAACTTGCTATTAATTATAATAATATGACAATAACTAAGGATTATAAATAATAATAGAGCCAATATTTATAAGGATAAAATTTGACTAGCACTAATAAAAGTAACCCTGGTGATCTTGCCAACAATATTGTCAGATAGAAAATAGCATCATCTTGCATCTATATATATACAATATAAATTAAACCCTGATTAGAAATAATTAATTAATTATTTAATTAAAATAAATTAACAAGCTATTCTTCAAATAAAAAAAATAATTTTAAAAATTCTCTGAAAATTCAGGGGGGGGTTACAATCTACCCAACTTATAAGAATTTCGTCCTCGAAATTTAAAATAATTCTAATACCGAAGAAATAATAAAAAATCAATAAAAAGTAAATATGTAAATTGTAACTTACTCAATAAGACAATTTACAACGATACTTGGGGGTTTATAGAGGGGTCAAAACTGGCATCATATCCTACAAGAATATGTTTTAGGTCCGGCATAGGTCATAGGATTTCCAAGTGTTCAGGGAATAGATCGATATTGCATGGTCAAATCTAATAGGATAAGGAGAGGACACAAATAGTCTATTCTAAGGGAAAGATTTGTCAAACAAGTAGAGTTATTAAAATAGAGCACATAAAGGTGTGTTTATGGGGGGCATAAATGTCATGTGTATGGTGCGGTTTGTCTAGATCATAATGGTGCAATTATTGGAAGAAAAATCCTAATATTGTGCTTCAATTACCCAAGTCATGGTAAGGGATCAAATGATATGAACCAAGGAAAGGATAATAAGAAAACTTTTATTTGCTAAATGTCCGACTAAAATCAGTCTAAGATGGCTACTAGGGTGCTAAGGGTATTACTAAAATAAGATATCATACAAGGTATACTTAACTGACTTAGTAGAAAGATGGTTCTACTATAAATCATAGCTAATAAAGGGTTATAAAGAGAAATTCTATACTAAGACGCAGAATAAAGAAGAGTTCAAGGGGGATGGGGTCGATTACAAATTTGAAGGTCCAATGCGAATAAATGTTTTAAGAAAAAAAAATTGTCAAACGGTCGCAAATGAGATCCTAGGACAAGTTTACTATATCTTCATCTGCATAAAATAATCATAGGGAAAGCGAATCAACATGCACTATGTTGGCCAGACCATCATGCACCGATTCTGATTAGACAACATTTTAGTGGGTGCACCCAATAATATATGTGTCAAGAACAAGCTTGAGAAAAGAAGAAGCTTGTAAAAACTAGACTATAACAGCAGTATTAGTCAAGACGATAAAAATAAACGTACAGAAGAAAAGAAAGTACAAGATAGTTCAAGTCCAAAACACAAATAATGATTTGACCTTTCTAGTTGCTCTATGAATCTCTAACCTTAGTTGAGCTAGGGGATAGGAACCCACAAAGTTATGTCTAGGTAATCTAAATACTTATACCAACATATAGTCAGTGTTATCCAACTATAATTTCTTAATGGTCCTGAGAAAAGTATGATGCTAGACTACAAGGTATACTACCCAACTTATAAGAATTGAACTAGTACCTCTAACTGTCTCTTTAGGAAAGCAAGTTTATCCTACCAAATTGTAGAAACAACATAGAATTTTCTAGAGAAGCAATAATAATCCTAACATGAGAAAAAAAAGTCCTTTGGTCTATTCAAAAGGATAAGACGTAATGATCTGCTTTCCATTATTGCTTAAGAAAACAAAATTTTGGATCGATAGTACTAGAATTATGCAGCACGATAAATAGTAAATCAGGAAAGAAAATAAACGAATTAGATAATAAAAAAATCCTTACAGCATTTAGCTCGGCAACCGTGACATGAGCTAAAGGTGAAGAAAAATTTTTATTACAGAAAATATCAACCAATATTGTCTACAGGTAAAGTAACAAACAACTAAATAGATATTCCTAATATTAATACTAATAATATAATACTAAAATATAGGAGAAGATATACTGGTTGACGGATTTGGGGTATGGTCAAGAAAAATTTATAGACATCTATAGCTCTAAACAATTAGGAAATCATGATACTAGTTTAGGGTCGAGAACAAGGATGATAAAATTTTAAGAAGAAGACATAGTCACATGGGTCGATGACTTAACTATAACTGCATATAATCACTATCATAGCTATGAAAAATATGGCAACTAAGGTGTGACACTTCTATCTCATTAGAGTAACATCCTCTATGTTTATTTCCTCATCAAGATAAAAAAAAATCAAATTCCTGTAAATAAAATTTCTTCATAAATTCCTTCAGTATAAAATTTTTAAATCAAAACAATCATCCACCAATTTCCTTAATCTCTTTAAGATCGTCGCATATAATCATAATTATAACTTTAAAATACCCAACCAATCCTTTTATCATCACACCAACTCTCTTTTATTTCCCCCATTTTTTTCCTCAACTTTAATTCAGTTTACCTAATATAAAAGATTGTAACTCTCTTATGAAAATACTTAAATCAATCACCGAGATAAATATTATCATAATACTAAATTCTTCTTTTTTTTTTCCAAAAGAAACTTCAATAAAAATTTATCAATCTAAAAAAAAGATTTAAATCTCAAATTTTTTTTAATCAAAATTTGTTCCATCAAACAAAATTCAATCACAAAAAATACCTCAAATTTCTAAATCGATCCTCGAAATAAACTTTATTATAGTACAAACATCCTTTTCTTTTCTCCTCAAAATTTTTAGATTAAAATTACCCAACTCCAAATTTTAAATCACTTCATAAAATGCATCAAATTTCTAAATTCTTCTTAAATAAACCTTTTTTTTCATCAAGGTCAAAATATTCAATCTTTAAAGAAATATAAATCTCATAGGCAACTCTTAACTATTTCTATTTACAATCATCTATCCTCAAATTTTAAAAAAAATTTATTCTTCTATTTTGGAAACCAACATAAATCATCAACCAATTTAAATCTCATGTAGCAAGTCATAAAAAAAATATTTCAATCCTCAAGTTAATTTTCTATCCTCCATAACAATTATATATTAAATCTTCAAATCAAAATTTTTTTTAAAAAACATTTACTCAAATCGATCCTCGAGATTATTTTATTAATCAATATCTAGCAGTCTCATAGATACAAATAACTTGTCTAATTACTATTAAAAATTAATATATTATCATTCAAAATTTATATATTACGACTATCCAACTTAGAATTTACTAATCAATTCTGCAAAATCATGTCTTCCAGAAGTAAGATGTTTCTCAATCTATAATTGGACTCTTCCCAAAATTCTAATATAGATCCAACTGTATACCTAACTGCTAAGGTAACCTACCTAGCCATGAATTTAACTCAAGAGTGTACAGTATAGTAATCTTCCTAATCTCTACTGAGCACCATATGATAAGGTTTATGATATACGGGATCGAAAATGATATAAATCGAGGAAGTCACAAGTTATAAGATAGGAATCAAGGAATATTTCGAGGAATTTGAAATGAGTCAGAATCAAATGAGGTCAAATGAGAGAAGTAATCAATTGTGGATGAGACATAATAATCCTAATCATATTTGCAGGCTTGCTTGGTACTGTGAAGTAACCAAACAATTTTTATCTCGACCTGCATGGGCCACCACTAAAAATATGTCACGCCCCGGTTCCAAAATATGTGGGACCAGGAACACGTGGCGTGCCAGCTGTACGATCAAGTATAGAAAAACTCCAATTTAATGGACTATACTCGATCGTAGTACGCTGAAGTAACAACTAAATAACAATACAGGCAGGTAAATACTAATCTCATCCACAGGAAAAATCACAGAATAAAGCTGGAAGGAATGAAAGTAACTCTGAATCAAACTACAAGTCATGACTAGTGGAAAATAATCCACCAATAAATGTATGAAAGAACTACTAAAAGAGTACAACTGAACCAGAAAAGAAATAGATAGCCACTAGCAGAAATCACCTAAGAACTCAAGAACCTCACGAGGCTCAACATTGAAGTCCTCGTCAGCAAAAGTCTCCAATCTCCGTAGTCCATCGGTACCTGTGCTCGTCCCAATCTGGAAAAGGTGCCAGGTCCTCAGAGGGAAGTAACAAGTACACAAGAAATCGACATGCATGATAGTACAGGACAGTATATAAATAACTAGAACAAAATGTAACATAACATCTCCCCAACCAAACAAGGATAGGAGATGTCATGCGACATACGACAGGTAAACTAACCATCTATGTGTAATGCTCTCGAGACATCTCTAATGGTGCATGAGGGAGGGAGAAGAAGAAGAAACTGCCACCAAGCGTTCTACGGTTTGAGAAACGAGGGGCTACGAGCATCCAGCGTCCATTGGAAACAGAATTTTCATACACCACTAGTAGACTCTCCCCACCCAATGTATATCTGTACCGTATACGTGGTACAAATAATATGCAAGACGTCATAGTATATATAAGTAGACCTGTACCAACCACTAGACCAGACGCGAACTCACGTGCCAATGATCAGTCGACACACAAATCCATGCTCTCAACTCACTCATATAGTGATCGTGTATGATACGGTGTCCGGCTAGAAGGTACCACATACCTTCACAATACACGGGATAAGTCCACTACTACTAAACGTGTGCACACAACTGAGAAGTAACTAGGTAACATAAACTAACTGCAAAAATATACAATCAAGCAAGGTGTACTTGCCTGTGTCCAGCAACTGAGTATCCGGGTCCGATGTAGAGTCCGAGTTCCGAGAAGCAAACAATCCTAAACAAGCATGATTTATAATTAATCTCTATTTAACAATTTACAAAGTTGATTAATTGCTAATTAACCAACAAACATTAGTATTTTATTAAAACTAGCTAACTAGTACCAATAATTATGAATAATACTTATACAATAATAAGTATGTAAATATACTTATTATCATACATTTATATTCTGTAATTAATAATACAACATGATATTTAGTAATTAATTAATTAATTATAATCAATTAACTACTCAATTTAATACACACGTGCATACACAATTCCTAATAATACTAACAAAAATAGTAAAAGTCCTTAAAAATTATTTCTAGTCTATTATAATAATAAACTAAATAATACCAGAATAATAAATATATATTATATATATATTTTTGCAGAAATGAATTTATTACCATTAAAACTATTTATTAAATAAATAATTAAATAATACATAATAATTCGAAATAAATCTTGAAAATTTACTATAAAACCTAAATTTAACCATTAAATCTAAATTCACTATTCTACACAATAATAACACATAATTAGTAATTATTTAAATTAATAAATAATTATTAAACAATTTAATAAATAATTCTGAAATAATTCTAGAAATTACTTTTAAATCCTAAAAATTAGTAATAAATATAAAATACCTAAAATAATTTCCAAAATAGTTTAATTATCTATTTACAACAGAAACCTTAACATTTACCCATTTACAAATAATTATATAATTAATATCGATTAATTATATAATATACTTAGTAATCAAAATTACCCTTCTAAAATCTAAATAAATATAAATAAATATAATTAAATATTGAAAATATTTTTATACAGTAAAGTATATTTTTACAAATATTTTCTATATAATATATATTATTTAATTAACAACCAATTAAATAATATAAATTAAAAAACGGTAATTGGAATTAATTTAAAAATCTAAAGTTCTCGGTTTTTAATATAAAATAATTACAAATAAAATTCTATAATTTCTGGAATTTTTTTTATAAAATACTACATAAATTTTACAAACTTTTTCCTCTACAAGGTTTTATTTAATTAATAATAAAATTATTAATTAACGATTAAAACAGTAAATACAAACAATTAATTAACCGCGTATAAAATTTATAAGTAAATAGTAATAAATACTAATAAATAATATTAATTCACACAAAATTTAATGTAGATCCTATACTTAATTACTAATGATCCCTTTCAATTAGATCTAATTAATTACCAATAATTAGGCAATAATTAACAGTAAAAAAATTGAATTAATTGGATTAAAAACCCTAAAACTAGGGTTACAGTAAAAAATAAGATTTCCCACGTGGAAGAGCCACGGGGTCGCTCGGAGGGGTTACCTGCCCGCCGCAGGGGGTCGGGGTCGGCCTCCAGGCGCGGTGGCGCCGCCGGGGGTCGCCGGGATCGGCCGGCTCTGCTGCTCACAGCGGCAACCGCAGTCCCGTCCGGCCTTGTGCTCCTCCGTACGTCGGCGAGGAGTCTCGGGTTGAGGGAGGAGGTAGGCGAGGTGAAGGTGAGGTCAGGGGGGGCGACTTGGAGACAAAGCTCTAGGGTTAGGGTTAAGAGGAACTTTGTTAAAGAAGGCTATATATATATATATAGAATATATATCTAAATCTAATAAAACATCTATAAGCAATTCTTAAGACAAATAATAGAATTTAATAATAAAACCTAATAGGGATATCTAATTTAATAAAATAATAATAATAGACCATGGCAATAATAAAAATATAATAATAGTGATAAACCATAAATAAAAGGTAATAAATAATTATAAACTTGCTATTAATTATAATAATATGACAATAACTAAGGATTATAAATAATAATAGAGCCAATATTTATAAGGATAAAATTTGACTAGCACTAATAAAAGTAACCCTGATGATCTTGCCAACAATATTGTCAGATAGAAAATAGCATCATCTTGCATCTATATATATACAATATAAATTAAACTCTAATTAGAAATAATTAATTAATTATTTAATTAAAATAAATTAACAAGCTATTCTTCAAATAAAAAAATAATTTTAAAAATTCCCTGAAAATTCAGGGGGGTTACAGGAACTTATCATTGGGGATCCTTCCTCCAGTGTTAGCACTAGATCCTCCACTCGTGATCTTTGTGCAAACGTGGCTTTTATCTCTCAAATAGAGCCTAAAAATATTAATGATGCTTTTCTTGATGAATTTTGGATAATAGCGATGCAAGAAGAGCTAAATCAATTTGAGCGAAACAAGGTTTGGAAATTTGTCCCAAAACCTAGCATTCATCCCATTATTGAAACTAAATGGGTGTTTCAAAATAAACTTAATGAAGATGGGTTAGTGACTCGTAACAAAGCCCGATTGGTTGCTCAAGGCTATAACCAAGAGGAAGGCATTGACTACGATGAAACCTATGCTCTGGTTGCTCATCTTGAATCCATTCATATGCTATGTGCTTTTGCTTGCTTTAATGATTTTAAACTCTTTCAAATGGATGTTAAGAGTGCTTTTCTAAATGGTATTATTAAAGAGGAAGTTTATGTAAAACAACCTCCTGGCTTTGAAGATTTTCAATTTCCTAATCACGTGTTCAAACTCCACAAAGCCCTTTATGGACTCAAACAAGCTCCCCGTGCTTGGTATGAGCGCCTTAGCTCCTTTCTTGTTCACACAATTTTTCTAAGGGCAAAGTTGACACAACACTTTTTATCAAATCCTATAGTGGCACTCTTTTATTGGTTTAAATTTATGTCGATGACATTATTTTTGGTTCTACTAACAATACACTTTTTGTAGATTTTGCTAAATTTATGCAGGAAGAATTTGAAATGAGCATGATGGGTGAACTATCATTCTTTTTGGACTTATAAATCAAACAAGGACCCAAAGGGACCTTCATCAATCAAGCAAAATATACAAAGGATCTCCTCAAGCGTTTCGAACTTGACTCATCCAAATCAATGAGGACTCCTATGACAATAACGACAAAGCTTGACAATGATGAAGATGGCACATCGGTTGACATTCGTAAGTATCGAGATATGATTGGTAGTTTACTTTATCTAACTGCTAGCCGTCCTGATATCATGTTTAGTGTATGTCTTTGTGCACGTTATCAAGCAAATCCAAAGGAATCGCACTTATGTGCCGTAAAGCGTATTTTTCGATATCTCAAAGGCACCATGAACATGGGCCTTTGGTATCCGAAATCTTCATCCTTTGAGCTTCACGGCTTCTCGGATGCAGATTTTGCCGGATGCAAGATTGACCAAAAAAGTACTAGCGGCACATGTCAATTCCTTGGGAAATCCTTGGTATCGTGGTTTAGTAAGAAACAAAATTATGTTGCTCTTTCAACCACTGAGGCCGAGTATATTGCGGTCGGTTGCTATTGTGCATAAATTCTTTGGATGTCACAAACACTCATAGATTATGGCATTTCTCCTACTTGTACCCCTATTAAATGTGATAACACTAGCTCGATCAATCTTACAAAAAATTCGATTTGTCACTCACGCACGAAATACATTAAAATTAGACACCATTTTCTTCGTGACCATCAACAAGAGGAGGATATTCTTCTTTTTTATTGACACTACTTATCAGTTAGCCGATATTTTCCCTAAACCGCTTCCGGAGGATCGCTTCGTTTTTCTTTGCCAAGAATTGGGCATTTTAAATTTCGACTCATAGTTCTTCTCGGTCGACATACCGACGGTATACTGTGTTATACCGATGGCATACCGATTTTGGTTCAGAATTATGTTCTGTGCCAAAAATTGGTATACCGTCGGCATACGTCGGCATACCGACGGTATACCGGTGCGCGGCGGACTGCTGTGTTAAATCCAGCTCGGGCCCACCTTTCTTTCATTCTCTTTTTATTCCCTTCTTCTCCTCATTAATACCCTTCACATCCATCACTTCTCTCTTTATTACCCACCTCCTCCTCACCTCTTCCCCATATCTTAACTTTCCATCAACATTAACTACCCATCTCTTCCTATTCCCCTTTACTCCTCCTTTATCTCTATTATCATCATTTCTAACCCACAAACCTCTCCACTTCCTCTCTATAACCGTTCTCCATTAACCACCCTTCCCCTTCCCAACATCTCCTTAAAAATCCTATTTTCTTCTTCATTTTTCTCCACTTCTCACATCCTCTCAAAACCCTACTTCCTTCTCCAACTATCTTCTTCTTCCAATGGCTGCCCCCAAGCGTGCTCGTTCCTCCTCCATCGCTTCGAATCCCTTCACCCCGGTGGCTCTCCCCTATGGATATGATCAGCGGGTCTTTACCTCCTCCTTGGTTGCCGAGTCTTGGTTTCACCACTTCGTGTACCATAACGTTTACAAAGGCCGCACCATCAACTGGGAATCTCTTCTCCGTCCATGTTTCTCTCTTCGAAGAGGCTGGACTATCTTTCCTTCTTCGGCATCAGGTGCCTGTCTACCATGCCGCCGTATGTCTCTTATACTGCAACTTGGTCCCGGACATGGAGAACGGTGTCATTGAGACGATGGTCAACGACCGTCATTTTTGCCTGACGGCTCGTGACCTCTCTAGTATTCTTAGCTTCCCGGATAGAGGAGAGGCTCTACCGGGCTTGGCTGCTCTTCATTCTTCGGCGTCGGTCTCCTTTGACGAATTCTGTGCTATTATTTGCAAGGGCCCAAACCCTCCTAATATCCCGGCTCTTTCCGCCCAACTGGAGCCGTTCTATTACGAGCTCCATAGGATCGTGTGCCACACTTCTATCCCAAGGGGGACAACTATGACGCCATCACTGGCGACGCCCTGGTGTGCATGTACTACTTGTATTCAAGGAAGCCTTGGTCCTTCCCCAAGACTCTTCTCCATGCTTTCTTCGGCGTCCTGCCCGCGGGGAAGCATAATCTCTATTATGGCTCCTTCATCACTCTCATCTTGGAAGCCAAGCAAGTCGACCTCTCCCAGTGCTACTTGGACGGCGTTCCATCCTTCCTCGCTGTTTCTCGCTCTGTCGGTGGTGCCTCCATATCCCGTGCCTCCTCCTCCCAAGCGCCGCCAGCTTCTGCTCCTGTTGCACCCGCCTCTACTCCTCCTGCCTCCGGCCGCTACATGCTGCTGACTCAGCAGCATTTCGATATGTGTATGGCTCAGACAGAAGAGCAGATGCGAGCCAACACTCGTGGCCTTGGCACTCTGATCTAATCCAGCTTTCATGACCAGGCCTATTTCATTCAGCGCACCATTCAGGACCGGGATGCATTTCTGGATCTGAATCTTCAGGATCCGATGTACCAGGCCTCCCGCTTTTCCGATCCCAATGCCTACGGTTTCATGTACCCAGACGACATTGATCCTTTTAGCGCTTTCCACTAGGCTCAGGATGGTGGGGATGATCCGGCTGACGAGTAGGGGTTCCTTCCTTTTGATGGTGGTGTCGAATAAATGGTTGTCTTTGTTTGTCTGTGGTTGTTTCTTTTTCTGTCTTTTGAGGTCCTTCGGGGACCAGTGTTTGGTTGTTACTTCTTGTTTGCAGTCCTACGGGGACTTGTTATCTGACTTTTTATTGTCTTGCTAACTCTCGTAGAGGAGAGTTTTTAATTTGGTCTTATGAAGTGTGTTATGGGTGTCCTGCATGTATTCAATTCCTAACTTTATCTATCAATACATGCTTTTGTCAATGATACTGTGCTACATATTTATGCTATTTTCTATTATTTTTCCCCATCTATGACTAAGTGACAAAGGGGGAGAAAACATATTGAGGGGGAGTTGTCTACCTACGGGGGAGTCACTCCCTGAAGATGTTATCTCTCTATTTTGTCAATTATCAAAATAGGGGAGATTATTGGCATATTTTATTTTGATAATATTAACAACATCTTCGTAGTTTAGTTTTCTCTGTTTTCAGATTGATATCTTTTCAAAAGCTCTACTACATAAAGTCTGTCCATTCAAGTTTACCATCCATTGCCTTGAAGATTGAAGCAAAGATCGGCGCTCCTTGCAACAGACGGCTTCCTACACTGCATGATTTCGAGTCTGTACAAGGTCTAGGTCTTTCTGTAAACACTTAAGGTTGGATGACAAACTAAAAGCTTTCTACTTCTTAAAGTCAAAAATCAATATCCTATACAACGGCATACCGGCGGTATGCTCCGGCATACCGGCGGTATACCGTTTTGTGGACCACAAAACGTTCTGTGACAAACATCAGCATACCGGCGGTATACCATTTTGTTTGCCTAAAAACATTCTGTGATAAACGTCGGAATACTGACGGTATACTCCGGCATACCGGCGGTATACCATTTTGTGAGCCATAGAACTTTCTGTGACAAACTTTGGCATACCGACGGTATGCTCCGGCATACCGACGGTATACCATTTTGTTTATTACAAAAATATTCTGTGACAAACATCGGTATACCGACGGTATACCGCGGCATACCGACGGTATACCGCGGCATACCGACTGTATACCGGCTTATAAAATTTTGATTTTTGAATGGCAATAGACTGCATTAATGGCAGCATTAAATGCTCCCAACGGATATTAATATAACCGTTACTGTTCGACCGGTATACCGATGGTATTCCGGTACATACCGACGGTATGCCGGTCAGGCTGTATCCAGGAGCATTAAATTCTACCTACTCTTGGTTTCTCTATAAATGAAAGCCTTCTCTCTCTTGAAGCTTTCACCAACTCTTGCCATAAATTTTCCAAACTACCAAGAGCTCCACCATTAATACTCTACCAAGCTTTTAATTGTCATCCTCTTCCAAAGTGCTAGAGTTATTAAGAGTTGTAATTTTCGATCTTCAAGTGTTAGAAGATCAACAAGTTCCCTTCTCATTTCTTTGAAGTTGGCGAGCCTTCGTAAGAAAACTCGTGTGTTGAAGTTGGCGAGTTCTTCGGATCCAAACTCGTGTTGAAGTTAGCGAGTTCTTCGGATCCAAAATCGTGTGTACTATTTTATTAAATAGTGGATTTAAGCCAGAGAGAGTTCAGGGACTGGATTGCCTCAAGCGAGGATACCAGGATACATCTTGTGTTTGATCTTCTTACTCTCTCTTTTTATTTGTCATATATTGCTTCTTGTGATCAAGTTATTTTTTATTTCCCTATTCACCCCCCTCTAGTGTTCTACAGATTTTTGGTCCGACCCATGTGCTTTGGTTCAACGATGATGAAAGGACTAAATTGCCCCTCTCTCTATAAGAGAGGAGGAGGATCCAAGCACATTAGGTTTTTGGTCCGACCCATGTGCTTTGGTTCAACGACGATGAAAGGACTAAATTGCCCCTCTCTCTATAATAGTGGAGGAGGTCACATGTTGGGTGCGGAACAACTGGTTGTTCCAATGGCACCCCCACCTCCAGCTTCTCTTGTACAGCCCTTTCCTCCACCACCTCCGCTCCATCCTCGCCCACGCCATCGTCGCCGGCCTCTTCCGCAACCCCTTCGTCGCAAGCAGCCTCCTCTACCGCGCCGTCGACGCCGACCCTTCCTTCATCGCCTCCCTCTTCTCCGCCATGACCAACCCCAACCCCTTCTCCTTCAACACCGCCATCGCCATCTCCGCCGACCTACTCTCCATCTACTCCCAAATGCTCTGCCGTCGCGTCCCTCCCGACTCCCATACCTTCTCTTCCTTGCTCAACACCACTATTGCCGCCGCCGCCACTAGGTCGCTCCACACACACGCCCTCCTCCTCGGATTTTGGCCCGACCCCTTCGTACAGACCGTCCTGCTCACCGCCTACTCCCGATGCGGCTCCGTCGACCATGCCCTGCGGGTGTTCAACGGAATGCCGCACAGGGATGTCGTCTCCTGGACTGCCGCCGTCTCGGGCCTCGCCGTCCTCGGACGTCCCGCGATGGCACTGCGCCTATTCGCCTCCATGAGGCCCCACGCCGCCCCGAACGTCGCCACCGTGGTCTTTTCCGTGTCCGCCTCCGTCGGGCTCGGGTCCTTGGCGCTGGCCCGGTGCCTGCACGCCTACGTCGAGAAGGGCGAGTTCAGAAGCAGATCAGTTGCCGGAGATAAAAGTCGTGCTGTCGACGTCGAGAAACAGAGCCTAGTTGTCAGGAATAATTTGCCTCACCAACGCCAACGCCAGAGAGAAAAAAATTGTCGGAGAGATATCCTCACGTCGTCGTTGTCGGAGAAACATGCTCGCCGCTTTGAAGTCGGAGCCTAGTTGCCGTCGCCTTTCGCCATCGTCGGAGAAGATGAACGACTCACCGTTGCCATCATCTAACTGTAGTGAGGAGGTAGATCAGCCGATGAGCGTTGTGGAGGAGCCTCCGCCATGGCTGATTTTTAAGGTTGGGGGTTTGGGAACTATCGGGAAAGAAGAGATGAAGAGTTGGAAACTTGGGGCTGTCACGACCCGCACCCGAATAATCGGATACGAGTCGGACATGCCCAGCCTTCGTCGATGGACACGACGAAGTAAGCTGTATAATTCTAAGGAAAACTCCAAGATACAAAATATTTAAAGCAATACAGCTACTATACACGTTCCCAGAATCGCCAAAATCCACAAGTTATTGGTACAATATCATCCGGAGACAAATTCGGTAACATGAATAAAATTATACAATCCTGAAATCCTCAATACAATACATGATAAAATTCTCTAAAACAAATCTAGGAAAAATCTAACTACATCTCTATAATCTAAGTCTATCCTGTGGCATCTCTATCCTGGCTTCGGGCTCTAGCCCATGAAGGAGATACAACAACATCAAGTAAACCTGCAACATATCCTGTCAGGAAAAGAGCAAAGTACAACCCCGACAAGAAGCTCTAAACTATGTAAACTGGAATGCATGAAAAAGAATCATAATATGAACTATGGTACAAGAAAGGAATATGAAACTGTAGTACATGAATAACGATGAACTATAGTACCAGATCCTGAACAATGAACCAGACTATCAGTGTAACATGCAAGTAAAATAACTATCAGAGTATGTGACCAGCTGGGTAAACAATGAACAAGAGTACATGAATAATGGTATAACTTAGAGTCCCACGTGCACGATGTGAGACCTAAGCTTATTAGTCAATGTCTAGCTAAAATAGGATTGGTCACATATCTGTCGTATTTCTCCACCCCAATGTACAAGTAAAGAACAATGAACTATGAACAATAAACAATGAACAATCATGTGTACAATGTGTCAATATGAGGACATGAAGCAAGACAGAAATACAGAGTAAAGGGTTCGAGTCGTTGTACTTGCCTTGCTCTGGAAGATCGCGAATAGAAAAAATCTCTCTGTCCTCCTAATAATGAGTACAATTTAGTTAAGTTCTCAAGATCATCTAGTTAATACTTTATTTATTTCTAGAAGTTTATAATTCTACTAACTAATTACTTGTTGATTAATACTTAAGAAATATTGATTAGTAAACTATATATATATATATATCTGCTAACTAATTTACAACTTGCTAGTTAGAAAATTTACTAACTATATATATAGACTTTAAAATAGTTTTTCCATAAGTTAATAAACTGTTTAGCAAAATAATCCTAATATATTTTACAGCAAGGTAATATTGATTATAAGTTCTACTTAAAAATATATAAAGGTAGAGCTAATAGCAACATACTTTTTAGCAATATACATAGTCAATAATCTCATTGCCCTTGCCCGAATATAGTCTAATTAATTCCACTACTTAGCAACCCAAAAGCATAGCCTGAGGCCCAACTCGATTAAACCCAACCCTTCTTGAATTGACTGCCTAGTTAAATAGTTTAACTCATGGCCGACCCTTCGGTTTTCTGATGGCTAAGTCTGACACATAAACGAAAGCAAAAATAGGGAAGTATGAGGTAATGAGGAACTCATCCCCATACTCAGACCAGCAGTTGCACAAGCCAATGCCTAACCAGTAGCTGGCTCTATAGGCCAGCCCATGCTATACTGAAAACTCTTCCCATATAAACACCAGAACACAAAATAAGCAAGCCTAAACCCAGTAAGCCTTACAACCGACCAACACTTCCTATCCTGGCCCAAACCATGGCCTGCTAGTAGCCGCCAAACCCATCCTTCATTTGAATACACCCAAAGCATCAGAAATGTATACTAAGCTCATTCTCAGCAAAACTCGGCCACAGGTGTAATACTTAGCAACATAACCTACGAGCTTCGGCTTAGAATAAATCAAACTTAGCTATCATTAGAAAGTTAACGTCTCTCTCCAATCAACTCCAGAATAGGGATAAAATAGGGACAAAACACAACTGATTTCATCAAAATACTTACAAAATTAAATCCAACAAAACATAAACCAAGTTAACTGTTCCAAAATAAACAGAACTCAGGAGAATGCAATTACCAACCTTTTGAATTTGGTCCAGTTTACAACAGTTAATTCTAGGTTTTTAGAAAACGTTTGAAATCGAAAATGAATCATAACCAAACTAACCTCAATTAAAACATAAACAAAACTCCTCATTCAATAAACCTTCCAACATTGAATGTTCAATAGATCAACCAAAACAAATGTACAACTCAGAACTTAGTTGAAGTTTGAACACTTCCTTCCCACACCAAGACACAGTCCTAATTCCAATCAACCCAAAAATAACAAATTCAAAAAAAATGAATTATACAGACCCGCCCATACACTCAGGATTATACAAATTCAAATTCAAAATAGGGAATTATACAGGAATGGTAACAAATTAATCTAGAAAAAAATACAATCAAGTGTTAAAAATTTAAAGAGGATTTGAACATTCAACTGAAAGAATCCAAATCTGCAGAATGTATGCTGACACACATCTGTGTCGACATACGGACCCAAACTTCTTACCTCCGCCCGTCCCCCGGACACGATCAATATCCAGACACGATCAAGGCTGGACACAAAAACCCATAGTCTCCGCTACTGGCCCAACTCTTCTTGACACACGCACCCGACACCACCTATATCTTGACACACACCCACGATCACAGCTACGGCTGTTCCAAGCCAAACCACAAAATAAAAACCGATCCTGGCCAAAAATACCAAACAAGCGAATGACTGCAGGAAACTCCACAACATCAAATAGGGAGGAGTAATATACCTGAATGTGAAAAATGGACGCTGGAATAGAGATCGGATCCCAGAGATTGGACACAGCTCCTTATGTCCAATGTTTATTCAAGCTCCACAGATTTCGATCAATGCCGTAGTTGATCCGAAAAATCGAAGTTCTCCGATCTGACATTCAAAATTAACCCAACCAGAAGAGATCAAAACACCGATCGATGATAATCCTTCAGATCTGAACAAATTCAAAATCGGCACTTACTAGAGATCGATCTCTCGATTGGAGGCATGTCGATGTCGAGCTTGTGATGAAGGCGTCGAGGAAGAAACTCGACTGTCGGAGCAGAATCAACGCCGAGAAAGGATTGAATTGATCAGGAATTCCAAGCCGAGCATGAACAAACACTCGAACTAAAAATTGAAGAAGGAAAATAATCGAGAAGCTCACCGAAGAACTCGTCGAGAAATTTGACCACGCGGAGGAGTTCGTCGTCCCGCCGGAGGAGGAGACGCAGAGGAATTTCTCGCCGAGATCAGGGATGCGCGTCGTCGGAGAAATCGTCCGCCCCGCCACGTTGTGGAGGAGATGAACCGCGTTTCGATGCTGGGAAGGAAACTCGCGCGCTGAGATGAACGGAGCGCCGCCGGATGGAAGTCGCCGGTGAAGTGGCTCAGTCGCCGCTCAGAGAAGGGCTGCCCGTCGAGATCTGGCCGCCCGTCGCCGGAGTTGTCGTCGACAGCTCAAGAAATTAGGGTTAGGGCTAGGGCATCGAGGAGTAATTTTGGAATGAGGAGGAATGAAGCTCTGCTCCCAATTCTCGAATTGGAAAATAGTTAGGAGACAGTGAAAGAAAGAGAAATTTTCTTTAAATATATTTTTAATGAAAGAAATGAAATTTTACAAAAACACACTCCAACAAATACTTTATTGCAAACTATACCCAAAAAGTTGTTAGAAAGTTGTTAGGATGTTACAAAGTGGTTAGGTTGTTAGAGACTTGGGGAAAAAGAAAAGAAAATGGAGGGAAACAATTTGTAACTAAAATTTGAATTGCTCTCTTGAGCTAAGTAACCAATTTAATTTATCAAGAAATTATTTTATTTAAGAATAAGAAAACCAATTCATTAATTATTAGATCTAAACTAACTTAATAGCCAAAATGTTTTAAACCACATCATAATACTAATCAAAATTAATATTTCATAAACAACCATAAAATAAAATATGAATAAATTATAAAATCCCAAAAAAAATACAAAAATTTCAACAACTCGGAAAAGCGGGGTTACAGGGGCTCTTCTCTTCGAAACTCTCCAGGACAGAGAAAAATGAAAGGGAAAGATAGTGAGAGCCTATATAAAGAGTTGAGATGAGAATCAGGAATTTACAAAAAGAATATTTTTATTACATAAACATTGGTTTTATTACAAACCAGGCCAAAGTTAATTATAGAATTTGTTAGGAAGTTGTTAGGATTTCTTGGAGAACACTCTAGATTAGTTGTTAGCCTTAGTTAGTTAAGTAACTAACCATGTGACTAATACCACTAGAATCTTCTCTCTTTAAATCCTTCAAATAATTAATAAACAAATATTCCTTCATAAAAATTATAAAAAGACTTTTATTAATCAGAAAATGAATATTCCACAAAATAAACTGAAAATAATTATTTCTAAAATTCTAAAATATCAAGAAAAATTCTAAACTTTATTAAATCGGAAAAGTGGGATTACAAATCTACCCCTCTAAGAAAAATTTGCTCCTCAAAATTTCAGGAATTGTTGTAGAGGTGAACAAAATATCAACAAGGAGTTATTAGGTACTAAGAAACAACAAGAAATCAAACAAGGAATTATTAAGTACTAGGAGACAATAAAAGATCAAACAAGCAGTTATTAGGTACTACGAAACAAACAGTAAGGCAAGGAGACTATAGAAACAAGTCTCGAATAGGAAACAACAAGTTTTAGGAAAGTCTAAATGATAAAAGAAAATATAAAGGAAGGTAGCGATCTACGGTCTTCTTCAACCATGCGAGAAATGTCTCCGGTCTTCAGTATTCATCCGAAATTGGAATCGTCTCCACTTTTTCAATTATCATGAAGTAGGCCCGTCCCTGCGGTAGTGCTTCATGTGACTGCTAAGTCTGGAGAGGTGGGTTCCTCTTCTGAGGTCCTGGTGTTCCTTGTGCTCATCCTTGGGCAATGTGATCAGCGGCCTACTGGCAATACTTCATCCGGTGAGCAGACGATCCGCAAAACAAGCATAGTCCCGATCTCCTGCGGCACTTATCGAAGTGATGTCCTGGGCGATGGCAGTAAGCGTAAGTGGTCGCCGTCTGGGTCTGCTTCGGTGAATGGGGTGGAAGCATCTTCGCCTGGTGGTGGTGTCGCTTCGATGGGCCTTGGTTGCTGTTGGTGCCATCGTCTCTGTCCCTCTTGGTCTGCGGCTTCATCTCTTTCTCGGACTTCATGTCCTTCTCGACTCCCTGGGCAACCTTGAGGATGTATGCATAAGTCGTCACCCTGCTAATCGTGACCGCCTAGCAAATCTTTCGAACAAGTCCTTTCTTGAACCTTTGGGCTCTCTCCGGCGGGGTGCTCACCAGGTTCTCTACAAAGCGACAGAGGCGACTGAACTTTGGAGTGTACTCATCCATGGTCATGCTGTCCTGCTGCAGTGACTCAAACTGGCTCTCGAGCTCGTCTCGGGCGACCTCCGGAAAGAACTTCTTCTTTAACAGACTCTTAAAGTCTTTCCAAAGCAGTAGGGAGCGACTAGCTGGGGCTCCTCTCTAAACCATGCTCGGGCGACATCGTACAGCTACATACTAGCTGCCTCGACCTGTAGGTCCTCATGAATGCAGGCGATCTTGAGTAGCCTCTCTGCGTTCTCTAGCCATGCATCGACGTAGAGAATCCCCTCCATACCGTAGAAGTCCATCGGCTTGAGATTCTTGAAGTCTCTAGCAGTCCCCTGCTTCACTAGTTGTGTTGGTGGAACCTCCCTCCATCGGAGTGCATCTGTAATGGTAGCTCTGAACTGAGCAGCCTGATCGCTCTGGGAGTCGATGAACTTCTGGAAGATTCCCATCAATTGAGTGGTGTCAATAGTGACCGTCTGAGGAAGTGGAGGAGGCGGTGGAAGCTCTAGCACCTAGGCTCAGTGATCCCGATGTTTCGTGTATGAACCATCCTGTAATAGAAAAACAAACGGTTGATTACTACATCCTAGAAAATAATAAGCAACTTAGTAATAATAAGTATAATCAAACTTAGTAATAATGATAACCTTAACCCTTTTTTTCGATTTTTCTATGTTGTGATGAGTTTTTCTCAGTCTACCAGGTTCCCTAATAGTACTCTATAGCCTAAGTACCATTAGGATGAGACCTGTATGGGCCACCACTAAAAATATGTCACGAACCGCTCCCGAATAATCGGATGAGTCGGACACGCCCAACCTACTTTGGAAAACATAACATAGTAACCTGTACAATCTAAGAAAAACTCCAAGAAATAAGATAAAAATAAAACATCACAGCATCTATACGTCTCATAGAATCACTACACTACTAGTCATTATTACACTTTAAAAGAAATAATACCTGAGACAAATTCGGTAGTAAGAATAAAAGAGGCAACTCATAATACAAATATCTAGAGTAAATCACTAAACAAATATAAGAAAGAAGCTAAAGCTAAATCTCTGCAGCTCCTAAGTCCAGAGTCATGGTTCCATCCTGCTCACCTAAAGTCCCGGGTTCTGGCCCATAAAAGTTGGACAAGATCCTCAAGTTCACCTGCAACATATCCAGTCAGGAGCGGAGCAAAGTACAATCTATAATAATAAAACAAGTACAGAATGTGAACAAGTAAAGAACAAAAAAACATGATGAACATGAAACTGTAAATGCATAATCTAAACTGAACATGAAACATGTAGCAAAAGATTCTGACATGTGATTTGAAATAGCTAACAGAATATGTGACCGGCTGGAAAAAGATCATGAATAAGCACAAGTAATGGAACGGCTTAGAATCCCATGTGCACGATGTGAGACCTAAGCTATCAACATGAATCCTAGGTTGGACTTTGGTCACATATCTGTAGTATTTTTCCTTCCCTCAGATACCAGTAAAGATCATGAACCAGAAATATAGACCACGTCATGTAACAATGTGTCCAATATGAAAAGAACATGACATGAAGTAAGTGAGTCAAAATCATAGAAGTACTTGCCTTGCCCTGGAAGATCGGTAATGGAAATGTAGTATTCTTTATGTCCACCTAGCATATGTACAAGTTGGTTAATGACCTAAACATTGACGCTAGCTAATTATTACTCACTATCTAACTATCAATGAGCTAATTACATATAGATTAACTAATGAATTAGCATTAATAAATACTAGATAAGAAGAGTTAAATTTATATGGCAAAATATATTATATATATTCTAGCATAATATAAATTAGAAAAAATATCTATTAGCTAACTAAGTAACATGTTATTATTTAGACAGCATCGAAAGCCTAAATATTACTAGTAGATTACTCATAACATAATAGTAATTATTTATAACTAGCCATACACATATTCTAGCTAGCACAAAAATATTTGTATAGAATTCTAACAGTTGAATATGCCTACCAACCATGTTTAACAAATAACAAAATTCTACAAAATAATAACAGAAGCACTTATGACTAACTCTCGGCCCAACTAACATACTTGCATCAAATTCGTGCAATTGAAATTGACCCCAGATAATGGCACTGCCCAACCCTTCTTCCCACACACATCCCCAAACAAATATTATTTAATAGACCCGGCCTGTTAGGCCCAGCCCAACTCAAAGTATATGCTCAGCAGCATTGTTCAAGTATAACCAACACCACTCAGAGCCTAGAATTTACATACATAACTAAAACTACAATCAAATCATTTACACACATCAAACCCAACAAAAACCCAAGCCCAACAACATCCTGGTACAAAACCAAAATCCCATCAAGATACATGCAGAACTGAGAAGTAGAACCCTATTCAACCATCTCTTAACACTATACAGTTCAAATTACACGGCCACTCTCTTAATCGATATGTTCAAATTCGAAATCCCCGCCAACAACACAGCTCCTGCTACAATCCAAACTGAGCTACGATCGACTCAAATTATAGTTTTGCACCACCGCTACTTCAATCCCAGCCTGCTTCCATACAATACTCCACACTCGACACGACCCATACTGGACACGAACAACCCAAAAACTCTCATTAATTCTAGATACACACAATATGTTCTTCAACACCAAGAGAGCAAAGTATACCTGAGGAGAAAGGGTCTAATCAGGAGTGACGATACGATCCAAGGAGTCAGACACGGATGCAGTCCTGGTTCAAACAATTTACCAAACAGTTTGCGTTCAGCAAAATATTGATACACGCTATATTCAAACGAAAACGGAAGGAAAACAATTCTAGAACCCTCATTGATCAATACTTCGATCAAATTATCAATAGTTAAGCACTCATGAATGATTTCAAGATCGATCTAGACTGAAGAACTCACCTATTGCTGTCACTTGCCACACATCTTCGAGGGAGAATGTCGAATAAAATGAACAGATCTGGGAGAATTGTCGGGGAATCGTTGTCGGTTCGTCAAAACATTACTGGAAAAGAAGGTTGGATCGATCGATCTCCCGATCTAGATTTGAGTTCACAACCAAATTTACAAGGCGAATAAGTAATCGGAGACGAACAAGTTTCCTCACGAATTAAAGCAACTCACCTCAGTCGTCATCGCCGGAACGGAGTGGTGAGCTTGCGGTGGATGAGGGAAGCAGATCTGTCGCCCGAGATGAACGTTGTGTTGTCAATGTCGGGAATCAGCACCTAGTTGTCAGAAAGAAATTGCCTTACCATCGCCAGCGCCGGAGAGATATCCTCGCGCCGTCGTTGTCTGGGAAACAGTCGCCGCTGGGAAGTCGGAGCCTAGTCGCCGTCGCCTTTCGCTATTGCCGGAGAAGATGAATGACTCGTCGTCGCCATCGTCGAGCTGCGATGAGGAGGTGGCTCAGCCATCGAGCATTGTGGAGGAGCCTCCGCCATGGCTGATTTTTATGGTTAGGAGTTTGGGAACTCTCGGGAAGAAGAGAGGAAGAGTTGGGAAATTGGGGCTCTGCTCTTCGAAACTCTCCAGGACATAGGCAAATGAAAGGGAGAGAGAGAGAGAGTGAGAGCCTATATAAACAGTTGAGACGAGAATCAGGAATTTATAAAAAGAAATGTTTTTATTACAGAAACATTGGTTTATTACAAACCAAGTCAAAAGTTAGTTATAGAATTTGTTAGTTTGTTAGGAAGTTGTTAGAATTTCTTGGAGAACACTCTAGATTAGTTGTTAGTCTTAGTTCGTTAAGTAACTAAGCATGTGACTAATACCATTAGAATCTTCTCTCTCTAAATCCTTCAAATAATTAATAAACAAATATTCCTTCATACAAATTATAAAAAGACTTTTATTAATCAAATAATTAATATTCCACAAAATAAACTAAAAATAATTATTTCTAAAATTCTAAAATATCAAGAAAAATACTAAACTTTATTAATTCGAGAAAGTGGGATTACACAATCGATATATGCGTCGCCAAGAAACCGGCGTCGTAGATGCATCCGACCTTCCCTCTCCCACTAGCGGTCTTTATCCAAAGGTTATTGGTTTGCACAGGCTTGGGAGCAGGCGTAGTCGTGGATGTAATGTCGGCGACAATCTTGGCCACCTCATCCTGGGTGGCTGAAGTAGCTGTCTCAGTATGTAGAGACCGAAACATAGCTTGTATATCGATACGTGCTTAATGCATGTCGTAAATGAGTCTTCAATTACAACACGCAAAAATGCATGTCGTAAATGAGTCTTCAATTACAACACGCAAAAATGCATGTCGTAAATGAGTCTTCATTTACGGCGTGCATGTCAAATATGCCGTAAAAAAGATTAAAAAAATAACTCTTTTACAACACACATATTTGCACCCTGTAAAAAAGTATCATTTACAACGCGCAGCAACTGCGCGCCGTAAATTGTGTGTCGTAAATGCTATATTTTTTGTAGTGATTAAGCATATGTATTAGTTCATAATTAATATTATTAAACTATTTAATGAAAGAATTTAAATACTTTGAATTATCTTACGTACTAGATTTTGGCATAGCGGTGGGGATCAATCCATTCGTATGCAGACCCACAGAAGATCGAGCCTTGTTCGCTTGCTCTGACCTCTTCTTAAACTCTGGAGTCTCGAGCTACTTTTATATTTTTTTTCCAAAACTTGTCCTGAATCAAGGGTTTCTCCCCCCTTTCGCTTAGTAAACCTCTTTAGATCATCCTTCACATTACGAATCATTTTGCTACAGACACCTCAATGGTCTTTTGGTCGCCTTATCTCGATGCTCAAACGACTAGTAGGTTTTCTTACATAAAAATTCAAATAATAATTAATAGGAATAAGATAAATAAATAACTAATATATGAGATAACTTTAAATTTTAAATATGTCTACATCTAATCAAGCCATATATACATCTTCTCTACTGGACCTAGGAGAAGTTAATGTAGGGTCCATGGTAGTTCCCCCAAATGATCGCACCAAGTGTTGGGATAACAGAAGGGGATAAAACCTACAAAATTATGAATAACAACCAATATCTAATTGAACAAACAAATAATTATATATGAAATGATATTAAAATTTAAACTACAATTACTTACAGTTCATTTGTAAGGGGCCAAAGCTCCTACCTGAACTACCCAACATGCCACTTTGGTAGTATAAGGGGATCATCAGGTCAACCGCCCCCTAGCATCGTACTCTGACTCAAGATAATTCGGGACCCATCTTGTCGCTGTTGAAAGAACTGGTGTACGAACATATGATAGGGTGGAGGTCTCCTACAGAGGATGGGGTGGGTACGGATGCTGATGCTGGTGTAGAGGTGGTTGGGGCCGATGGCGGGATGGACGTGTTTCGTGCCGATAAGGGAGTAAAGGGTGTTAGTCCCGGGGCTTGATCAAAGATGGTAGACTCGATGTCGAGATCAGAGGTTCAACAAACGTTCACCTTCTGATTATTCTCGAGATCCAGGAGGAACACTATAATATAAGTCTGATTACAAAAGCAACAATAATTAGAAAGTAAATCTCACATTCTTCCTCGCAATCGCAGTTGCTGACGGACAGAACTGAGTTCAGAAAATAAATCTCGCATTCTTCCTTGCAATCGCAGTTGCTGACGGACAGAACTGAGTTACAACTTAGACGAAGGAGAAGAAAGAATTAAGAAAGAAGAAGAGGAAAGGTTCTTGCTGGGGTAATTAAGATCACCGTTGCTCAAAGCAAGATTCGTCCCAACACGATCTGCTTCCAGGAACCAGGTAAGTTAATATTTGAGACTTGAACGGGCTTCCTGGACTTTACAGACTCCCTTAATTCTCTTCTTGGTGCATCTTTTAAAGGAGGCCAAGGGGCTCTATTTATAGAGTGGAGTTGAGACTTCACCTCTTCTCCTATCCGATGTGGGACTAAAATACCAATACTCAAAAATAGAGTTTGATATTTTAGATCATCCCACAATCAGCATAGAAGTGTGCCAGTCCACGCCTACCCTCCGAACACTTCCGTGCATGCATGAGACATCCTGGAGTCCGTGCCCGAGTCCGAGTCCGCACAACAAAAATCAACTTGCATCCTTGTTGGATTTAATCCTTTTTCTTTCTAGGAAAATACTCCCACATGGCACAAACTTGTGCCCCACTACACCTCATGTGCATACCTCAACACAAGCAATGCATTATATTGAGATACTCACCATTTGGTGTAGCCGATGTAGGACTATCTTTTCTAGTCCAAAGGCAAAAAACACCAATAATCCCCCACATATCTCAATATATGGGTTGAACGTTCCCCACAGTGACTGCCCATCATGCATTAGGAGAGATGTCGCTACGACTTGAATCTTCCCGCATAGGTTAAATAACAGCATGATACAAGAATGGACTAAGCCTTGAATTCTGCACCATAACTGCAATTCTTCCTACTCACATAATGACATCAACTGTGCTTCTGGCTGCACATTGAAGGCCTTGTGCCAGCCTGGTTTCAGTGTATAATTTTAGGCGTCTACAAGTTTACCCTCAAGAGATGGCCTGATATCTCTTTCCATACACTATAGGTGAGTTCTTTATTAAAGAGATATGGCATGAAGCCTTGCACTTCCTTGCGGTGCTACGCCGCTATGACATGGCCTGAAGCCGAGGCATTACCCCTACCTGGGAACCTTATCGTAGTGTCATACTACTGTAGCATGAGGTCACAAGCCTCTTTGTAGTGCCAAACTACCCAGCATGAAGCCTAAGGCTTCCTTGCGGTGTTACGCCGCAACGACATGGCTTACAATGCCGAGGCTTTACCCCTACCTGGGTACCTCATCGTAGTGTCGTGCCACTGTAACATGGGGCCATCCTCCCCTTTGTAGTGCTGTCTACAACTCTTTAATTACGTCATACATCATTAGGCTACCTGCCTATTTGCGGTGCTACGCCGCTATGACTTGGCTTACAAAGCCGAGGTATTACCCCTACCTGGGAACCTCATGGTGGAGTCATCCCACTGTAGCATGGAGTTTCACTCCTTGTAGTGCTGCTCTACCGTGCTTCCTGTAAAGCACACCAGGCATTCACTCTGCCTGAGAACTCATTAAGGCGTTTAAGCCAACCTTCCACAGGATCTGTTTTTTTTTGCAGAAAAATATATAGTAGACAACAGTGGTTATGGGTCCGTATCCCTTCCATGTTCCAGAGAACAAGTACCCACTGTTACCTGATAGTTTCCCAGTCAGTGATCCTCCTTTGAACCAAAAGTTAGATACCTAGTAGATTTCTCTTTGAACTAATAGCATAAAACTTTATGGTAGGATTACAAAGACACACTATCAGAATGCCTTCAAGCCCATTTTACAAGCTGTGTCATCGACCAACTGGCGCTTGAGGCCCTTTGTGAACGGATCTGCCAGGTTCTCCTAACTCCGAACATCAATCACTGCAATTATACCTCTTTTGATAAGATCGTGTACTGCCCTGTGCTTCAACCGCACATTCCTCTTCTTTCCGTTGAAGAGGTCATTTGATGCCACCGCCGCAGTCGCCTGGTTGTCACAGTATATCGGTATTGCCGGTATCTGAGCCCCAACCACTGGAAGATCATACATGAGCTTCCGAAGCCATTCTGCTTTATCTGCTGCAGCTTCAAGTGCACAGAATTCAGATTCCATGGAGGAACGAGAGAGTATAGTCTGCTTCTTCGACTTCTACGATATAGCAGCTCCATCCAAGGAAAAGACATATCCACCTGTGGATCTCTCGCTTTCCACCTCTGAACACCAGCTAGCATCACTGAAGCCTTCCACTACTGTCGGATACCCGTTGTAGTGCAGTGCATATGTCTGAGTCTTCTTGAGATATCTCATAACCCGTTTCACAGCTTTCCAATGCTCAATGCCTGGGTTTCTCGTGAAACGACTCAGCATTCTCACAGCGAAAGCTATGTCAGGTCTTGTGGCAGTAGTAGCATACATCAAACTTCCAATTACGCTTGCATACTCCAGCTGCCTGACGCTTTCCCTTAAATTAGGCTTCAGTTTCAGATCACACTTGTACGACGTATCGATCCCTGGAAGATCCTGATACCCGTAACGAGTGATCATCTTCTCAACATAATGAGACTGTAACAGCGCTAGTCCAATGTCTGTCCGGATGATCTTGAGTCCCAAGATGACATCTGCATCCCCCAAGTCCTTCGTACTGAACTTGGTTGAGAGAAACTTCTTTGTCTCTGTGACACAGCCTATATCCGTACCTAGGATTAGCATGTCGTCCACGTACAGACAAACGATGACTCCTCTTCCATCAGCGAACTTTGTGTAAACACATTTGTCCGTCTCGCTGACTCTGTAGCCGTTTGACCTAATAACTTTGTCAAACTTCTCATGCCACATCTTGGGAGCTTGCTTCAAACCATACAATGATTTCACCAACTTGTAGACTTTGTCTTCAAGACCTTTGACGACAAATCCATCTGGCTGTTGCATGTAAATCTCTTCGATCAACTCTCCATTCAGGAATGCGGTCTTTACATCCATCTGATGTATCACCAACTTATGTATAGCTGCTAGAGCGATCAACATCCTGATGGTGGTCATCCGAGCTACTGGAGCGTCCGTGTCAAAGTAGTCTATCCCCTGTTTCTGAGAAAATCCCTTGGCAACCAGCCTGGCCTTGAACTTGTCAATAGTTCCATCTGCCTTCATCTTCTTCTTGAAGATCCATTTACATCCGATGGGCTTTTCTCCTTCAGGTAGATCTACCAACACCCATGTGTTATTGGAGGTGATAGAGTCAAACTCGTCATTCACTGCCTCCTTCCAGAAGATAGCATCTCTGGTCTTCATCGCCTCATCATAGGTAAGCGGATCTGCTTCCACATGATAGGTGACAAAGTCATCTTCGAAATCTTTTGGTCTCTTCGCTCGCTTAGCTGACGGCTCTGCGAGTTCTGGTACAAGAGTTGTTTCTTCAACAACAGCTTCTTCTTGGACTACTGGCCCATATGAGATTTCAGTCTCATTTGTACCTACATCATTTTCCGGAATGTCCGAAAGAATAATGTTTTTGTCTTTTGCAAACTTGTCTTCAAAGTATTCAGCATCGCGAGATTTGATGATATGATTTGACTCAATATCAAGAAATCTCCTAGCATCACTCTTCTTGGCATACCCCAAGAAGATCGCCTTCGTAGTCCTTGTCCCTAGCTTCTGAATCTTCAGACCTGGGAGCTTCACATACGCCAGACACCCTCACACTCGAATGACATTCAAGTTTGGTCTGACTTTGAACCAGAGTTCATGAGTTACGTCCGAAGTTGCATATGGCACTCTATTTAGAATAAAAGTGGCCGTCAATGCAGCTTCTCCCCAGTAGCATTTAGGAAGACCCGCGGTTAGCAGCATTGAGTTCATCATTTCTGTTAACGTTCTGTTCTTCATCTCCGCTATCCCGTTAGATTGAGGAGAATACGGAGCAGTAGTCTCATTGATGATTCCATGTTCTTTGCAGAACAATACGAATTCATGAGACCTATACTCTACATCTCGATCACTTCTGAGTAGTTGTAGATCGGTTTAACGTTCAACTTCAGCCCTGAAGTCTCTGAACTACTCGAATGCTGCATCCTTCTACTTGAGAAGTCATGCGAACGTGCACTTCGAGAAACACTTCGAACCGGCCTCTGTGGAGAATTGATAAAAGTCACAGATATCTGAGTGTACTAACTCCAGATGATCAGTACTTTAGTTCAATCGTCTGAGTAGCTTCCCCACAGTCTTGTATCTGCACAGACCTTAAACTCCTCCACCTCCTTACCCCCATATTCCGAAAATAAGGTCCCGGTAGGACAGCTTGAGTCTGCTTCTGTCATAGAACAACTCTCAGTCTACTCAATGAAGTAACTTCATCGCCATCAGCAGAAGTTCGAACATTCCTTCAGCACCGAACATCTTTTCGAAGCATGTTCCTCGCCAAAAAATTACCATCTGGCTAGTACGAATGTCCATATTTCAAGTCTGTATCAGATAACAGACTTTCTGAGATCAGATCGCCGAAAAATCTCTGGTACGTACAACACGCATTCTAGTGTCCTTGTCGGTGGTTAATAACCACTGTCTCGATTTTCAGAACTTCTGCTAGATATATGTTCGCCATCGAGACCTTCGTCATAACATGACTCATTCTTGGTGAACAGCTAGCTCATTTGAGAGCACACGTGGTCAGATGCACTAGTGTCAGACCACTAGTTAGCTACCACGCTAGATAACTCAACCTGTACAATAATAGCAACCAAGTTAAGTAATCAAAATAACCAAGTTTAGCTATACCTGCTATTTTGGTTTGGGCTTGGATTGACATTCACTCATGTAGTGGCCATTCTTGTCACAGTTGAAGCAAGTCACGTGGGACTTGGACTTATGTTGCTTGAACGAAGGACCGTTCACTTTTAGATTAGAGGAGTCCTTCTTCTTGTGATGAGAAGCCACCTGCTCCCCTTGAACTCTCTTGTTTGCACCAAGTTGGCCTTAGTCAGTTGTTTGGACAGAGAGTCCATCTTCTGTTGAGATCGAATTTCGTCCTCAACATGGATCTCTTGTAGAAGATCTTCCAAGCTAATGTCCAGCTTCTTCCGATACATTCTAGCATAGAAGTTGCTCCAACCAGCAGAAAGTTTCGAGACTATCCCTCCAACGACAAACTTGTCGACGAGGGGCATCTTCTCGTCATCTAACTTCTGGCGCAACTTCAGGAATTCTTTTACTTGAGGTAGCATCGTCATTTCGTCTTCGAAGAGCCACTTGTGGTACTTCTCGACGATGAAGATTTTGGACCTGTTCTCATCATCTTCATATAGCTTACCCAAAGAATCCCAGATATCTTTGGCATTCTCCTTCTTGGAGTATGACTCTGCTAGAGAGTTTTCCATAGAATTGAGAATCAGCAGTTTACATATGCTATTTTTTCTCTTCCATTTGCTCTGCTTGACGAGTGCAGCAGCAATAGCATCGGCAGTTCCTCCTTCTGGAAGTGTCGGTTCATCCTCAATCAACACATGGTCTACGTCCACGAGTTGAAGATTAAGGGTGACCTTCCTCTTCCAGATTTAAAAATGTTCTCCGTCGAATTTCTCCAACTTGTTAAAGCTGGTATCGATGAGAGAAGCACGAGAGTTCTCCATCTACAAGGATCTTGCTTTGAGATTGTTAGTCCCGGGGCTTGATCAAAGATGGTAGACTCGATGTCGAGATCAGAGGTTCAACAAACGTTAACCTTCTGATTATTCTCGAGATCCAGGAGGAACACTATAATATGTCTGATTACAAAAGCAAAAATAATCAGAAAGTAAATCTCATATTCTTCCTCGCAATCGCAGTTGCTGACGGACAGAACTGAGTTCAGAAAATAAATCTCACATTCTTCCTTGCAATCGCAGTTGCTGACGGACAGAACTGAGTTACAACTTAGACGAAGGAGAAGAAAGAAGAAAGAAGAAGAGGAAAGGTTCTTGCTGGGGTAATTAAGATCACCGTTGCTCAAAGCAAGATTCGCCCCAACACGATCTGCTTCCAGGAACCAGCAAGTTCACGAAGAACTTCTGGAACGCTCGTAAGTCAATATTTGAGACTTGAACGGGCTTTCTGGACTTTACAGACTCCCTTAATTCTCTTCTTGGTGCATCTTTCAATGGAGGCCAAGGGGCTCTATTTATAGAGTGGAGTTGAGACTTCACCTCTTCTCCTATCCGATGTGGGACTAAAATACCAATACTCAAAAATAGAGTTTGATATTTTAGATCATCCCACAATCAGCATAGAAGTGTGCCAGTCCACGCCTACCCCCCGAACACTTCCGTGCATGCACGAGACATCCTGGAGTCCGTGTCCGAGTCCGAGAGTCCGCACAACAAAAAATCAACTTGCATCCTTGTTGGATTTAATCCTTTTTCCTTCTAGGAAAATACTCCCACATGGCACAAACTTGTGCCCCACTATACCTCATGTGCACACCTCAACACAAGCAATACATTATATTGAGATACTCATCATTTGGTGTAGCCGATGTGGGACTATCTTTTCTAGTCCAAAGGCAAAAAACACCAACAAAGGGGTCTCGTGCTGACTAAGGGGTCGAGCGGATAATCTATCCCTAGATAATAAAATATCATCAGCAGGTTTTCGAATACGAACACGAACTTCCTTCTTCCAGACATCTATGATATTCATATATATAACTGATTAATCTTAATAAATCTAAGTTTTGTGTAAATAGAGTAGTGATCGAAGTAAGACTTATCAACTAAGAAATAGAATATATAATAGACTGAGTAGCTATGAAGACTGCAAAAAACCCATAATAAACTACAAATCTAAAATATCCAAAGCAACTATGAACACTAAGCAACAAAATAAGCCATCAAAAACATGTACAATAGATTACTCAGTAATTTGGCGACAACTTAAAATTAGTACACATCAGCTGCCTAATCCAGGATCCATCAGCTAATACTGTAATCAGCCACAAGTAGGGTCCAGGGAAACCTTTTATTGATGTATGTTAGTATCAACAATGTATGTCAAGCCCATTTTGATCCTTAGTTAAACAACAGGTAGCTTATAGTTACCATTTCGTCATGCAACTAAAATTTTAATCCTTGTATGATGATACATTGCAAGTTCAATTATTCAAACTGAATTTGAAATAAACATTGATCTGATCTTAATTAAGATGTTTCTTGTCTAACGATACATAAAACTTCAATTATGCTAAACTAATCTTGAACAAAGTATTGATCTCATCATAATTCAGATGTTATTCTTGGAAGCCATAATGAATCAAGCTCAATTTTGGGACTTCATCTACGTAAGATACTAACACAACGTGAAGTACTTGACAACCGTGTCAGCAGCACGGATAAAACATGTCGTGCCTCACCCGAACACAGTTGCAACCCTATGAACTTAAGAATTACATTCGTAGATAACCTTTATAGGGAACATTCATATTTATTTATTACTTGTTTCAACTACAAAGTCAAGTCTTGATGTGCACGCAAGTGATGCATCAAAAAAATTAAAAATCCTAGAATTCTAACCATTAGAAGATTATTTCAGGACTCTTTTTTTCCCATCAAAAAATATAAAAAACCCTACAATTTCATCCAACCAATTCCCTATAAAACCTTAGAAGTTTGACTTCATACTAACCTTAGAAAACCATTTCATATAGCCTCATTTTCTTGAACATAAATTTGATCCATAAATTTCAAAATTAGAAGGGAGCATAAATTGGATCCATAAACTCCAAACTAAAAGAATCAACTCTGACTGCAGGGAATCTGCTTAGCCGGAGCTAGAGATATTACCGAAGAGAGCTGAACGGAGCCGACAGAGGAGCCGAGCGGTGTTGGAGTCCAGTCTGGATTTGGCAACAACATATTTGTGGAATCCAAATCTAATTAAATATTTGATTTGATTAGATTTGAATGTCCATAATTGGAATTGTGTTATTTTAGATAGAATAGGATTCTTATTTTAGGAAATCCTATTATGATCTAAAATAGGATATTGATGGAATATTTTAGGTGTAATAGGATTCTTATTTGAGTGCTTCCTATTTAATAAATTATATTATGACCTAGAATATGATTTTCTCATCCAATATATATGGGGTGAGGGGGGAGCCACAAAGCACATCATAAAATGGAGATTTGGGGTGCTTGTGCACAAGAAAATCTAAGAAAAAGTCCATACTTTGCTCTTAGGACTAGACATAAGGAAGAAGAAGATCTAATTGAGGAGTCGTCAACTTCGTGAGATTGCTACGGGCTAGTGAGTGATCTCAATTGTAAGCTTCTATTTTTTTCTTGAGAGTGGTGAGGGGGTTGAACCTATTAGGATAAAGGGAAAACACTTCCGCACGCGCCCAACAAGCGGAGCTGAGACGATAGAGGGCACAGACAGAGGCTCTAGGCACGACGATAGAGGGCGAGAGAGATGAAAGAGAAAGAGTGAGATAACAGGGGAGGCTAAAGAAAGATACGAGAGAGACAGAAAGGGATCGACACTTACTAATTTTATAAAAGTACGGATAGAACTGGACGATGGCTAGTAGACACCAAAGGATGTCACAAAATAAAATATAAGAAAAGGAAGACATTACTGGATTGCTACATAGTGTTCCTGTGGTGTTATTGCAGTTAACTACATAAATTAGTAACATATAACTGACGGTTTGGCGATGTCCTCATATTGAATATCTGAGATATGTATCATTAGTAAAGAAAAATTGAATGAGAAGAAATTAATTTTTATTCGCTGATGCTCCATCAGTTTACATGCTTTATACATCTCTTTCACATACTCAGATCCACATTCATGGCCTAGAATCAAGCACTAATAAATATACACAATTAACTCATTCCAACTTTGCACTAATAAATATACACAATTAAAACATTCCTACTTTGCATAATTGGTTAGCTGATATGGTGGGATTCCTTGTCTTGATAGCTGCTTCCTTTCATGAATTCTTTCCTTTGATAACTTCTGTCCTTCAACACTCCCCCTCAAGTTTGAGTGTATATTGATTACACTCAACTTGCCAAGTAGTGCTTCAAATTGTGTTGAACTCAATGGCTTCGTAAATAAATCTGCAAGTTGATCCTTGGTCCGAATATGTGCTATCATAACCACTCCTTTTTGTACCTTTTCACGCACAACATGACAGTCTCTTTCTATGTGTTTTGTGCGCTCGTGAAATACTGGATTCGAGGATATATGAATGGCAGTTTGATTGTCACAGAATAACTTAACTGGTTGTGTTTGATCCACATTTAAATCTTTTAATATATTTCGCAACCAGGTTACATCACTACAAGTTGTAGCTATAGACCAGTACTCTGCCTCGACACTTGAACGAGCAACTGTGCTCTGTTTCTTTGTTTTCCAGGAAATAGGTGCGTGACCAAGTAGAATACAGTATCTAGTTACGAACCTTCTCGTGTCTTTGCAACGGGCCCAATCAGCGTCACAAAATGCCTTTAATTCCAATGATCCTGTAGTGGGTAAAAGAATTCCTTGGCCAGGTGCTTGCTTGATATACCGTAATACTTTGTGTGCCGCTTCAAGATGTGGATGCCTAGGCTTGTCCATAAACTGACTTAATACATGAACAACATAGACAAGATCTGGTCTTTTAATAGTCAGTTATATTGATCGTCCCACAAGCCTCCGATATTGGGATGGATCTTCTAGCAATTCACCATTCATTTTTGGAGAGATAAGTTTTGATCGACCGGTAATCGTGATGGCTTGGCACCGAGAAAGCCAGTGTCATGAAGAATTTCCAAAGCATACTTCCTTTGACAAAGTACAATGCCCTGCTTTGATCGTGCAACTTCTATACCTAATAAGAACTTAAGTTGCCCCATGTCTTTTAGTTTGAAATGGCTCGAAAGGAATTGTTTAGTATCTGTGATGTCCTCCAAGCTATTTCCTGCCAAAATCACATCATCTACATATACCAACAATGTTGTGAATCTACCTGAACGAGTTCGGACAAACAATGAGTAGTCTAACAAAGATTGATGAAAACTATCTGACTTGAGGGCTGTTGACAACTTGATAACCACTGCCGGGATGCTTGTTTTAAGCCATAAAGAGACTTGTGAAGTTTGTATATTCTATTCTCCCCCTTTCGTTCGAACCCATGAGGAATCTGTATGTAAACTTCTTCGAATAGATCACCATTGAGGAATGCATTGTTGACATCTAGTTGATGTAGATGCCATCCTTGCAGGGCTGCAAGACTAAGGAGGACTCACATGGTTGTCAACTTGGCTACTGGTGCGAAAGTCTCTCTATAATCAACTCCCTCAATTTGGCTATATCCTTTCGCCATTAACTATCCCTTATATCGTTCAATCATCCCATCCGGATTGAGTTTGATTTTGTACACCCACCTGTAACCAATAGGATGCTTATAAAGTGGTAGTGGCACTAAACTCCAAGTGTGGTTGGCCTGTAATGCTTGGATCCCTCTGTGCATGGCCTTACGCCACTCTGGTATCTGTACTGCCTGTGAAAAAGAAGTGGGTTCTTTCTGTACATTAATTGAGTAGTGAAGGCTTTGTGTTTGGATGAGAGATGATCATATGATAAGACATTAGAAAGGGAATAAACAATACCTGTGCTCGGTAAAGATGGTGGTGTAGGCCTTGAGGGGAAGGTTGCCTCAACATGAAAATCATGCAAAAATGTTAGGGTTTTGGTAGAACGAGAAGATCGACGTGGTGGTGGTGATGGTGGCGGAGCCACTGTGGAAGGCGGTTCAGTGATATCAGGTGATGGTGAAGAAACCGGTTGTTCGGTTGGTGGAGTGACAGTGGTCAATGGTGGAGTGAAATTTGGAATAGAGTTGGGTGGTGAATGTGTAGCAGAATTGATATCATTTGGTGGGACTTTTTGGGTGGGGGTGAAACTATATGTTCAATTTCAAATGACGCCGATTGTGATTGTGGTTGAAATATGGGCACATGAAGTTGAGATTTTGTAGTTGTGTTGGACTGGAAAGGGAAAGTGTCCTAAAAGAACAATACATCTCGTGAAACAAACACTTTGTGCTTGGAAAGATCATAAACTCGATAACCCTTTTGACCGTTAGGATAACCTAGAAATAGACACTTAATTGCACGAGGATCAAATTTGGTGGGTTTGGTAGGGTGAGTTGATGTGAAACACATGCAACCAAATACCCGTAAGTGTGAATAATTTGGAACCTTGTTAAACAACTTTTCAAAGGGTGTTTTTCCTTGAAGAATAGGTGTGGGAGTTCTATTGATAAGATAAGCCGAGGTGAGTATGGCATCTCTCCAAAAATGTTTAGGTAAGTTAGCTTGGAAAAGCAATGCTCGAGCAACATTAAGCAAGTGCCTATGTTTACGTTCAACAACACCATTTTGTTGTGGTGTGTTGACGCAACTAGTTTGGTGAATTATTCCCTTAGATGAATAAAAGGTTTCAAGCTTAAACTCGGGACTATTATCACTACGCACAACTTTAACCCTTTTTGTAAATTGATTCTCAACCAATTGAATAAAATTAATTAGGAGGTTTCAGACTTCTGACTTATACTTCATCAAATATACCCAAGTGCTCCTAGTGTAATCATCAACTATTGTGAAAAAATATTGTGCACCAGAAAGTGTAGGAACATTGTACCCACCCCAAATATCAACGTGGATTAAGTCAAAAGTATGCTTACTTGAAATTGTGCTTAAAGGAAATGATTTTTTGGTTTGTTTGGCCAAAGGGCAAATAGAACATTTGCTTGTACCATAAGCTTTATTTGAAGAAAAGGAAAATAATAAGGAAACTTTGCTTGAAGGGTGACCCAGACGTTGGTGCCAAAGGTTGGGTGTACGACTGTCAACAGAATTGCATGTTCCTTTTTGTGCTTGGTTGAGGCAATAGAGTCCCTCTCTCTCAGTTCCCATCCCAATTATCTTCCTTGATCGTAGGTCCTGTATGACACAAAGTTGTCTGAGAAAGATGGTTACATAGAATGAATCAAGTGCTAATTTGCTAACAGAGATTAAATTCAGATAGAAAAGTGGCACACATAAGACATTATGTAGAATAAACCGAGGAGAGAAAACCACTTTGCCAGTATGACTGACTTGGGCCGAGGTACCATCCGGCAAACAAAACGATTGTGAACTATTGTCAAAGAAGTGAGAAGAGTAGGAGTACAGACTATATGATCACTAGCACCACTATCCAATATCCAAATACTTGCTTTGCCATGTTGAAGAAAATGAAAAGATTTACCTGAAAGTTCTTCATAATTGGAGACACTACCGACTTGGTTGATTATGGCATCCTTGTTCTTACTCAACAACTCAACAAGTTGCTTGCATTCTTCTTGTGAAAATGGAAAGTTGATTCCATCAAATCTCTTGTCAACCATAGAAACAACATGGTTCCCCTTTGAGCTTCCATGTGCTCCTTCTACAGCGGCCTTTCTCCTTCTACAATAATCATAAGTGTGGCCCTTCCACCCACAATAAGTACACTTGAGGTAAGCTCTGCAGTTTTTGGTTCTATGATTAGTCTTGTGACACTTTTCACATCTTGCTTCGCCTTCTCCCGAATCAAGGTCTCGACTTTCCTTTTTCACGGCAAAAACAACCACCTCTGGTTGAATGACTATTTTCCCATTCGAAGCCTCTGCTTGCTTCTCATGCCGCAATGCCATTGAATATGCTTTGTTCACAGTTGGCAGTGGGTCAATTGCTACTGTGTTGCTTCAGATTGCAGTATAGTTGCCATTGAGTCCCATTAGGAGCTTCATGGTCTTCTGGTTTTCTATGTATACCTTAAGTGCTTTGGCGATCTCACAGCTACAAGATGGAATCTCACCAATTGTATCCTTCTCATCCCAGAGGCTCTTGAGTTTGGTGAAAAAGGACGACACTGATCTGGTCCCTTTCTCACAGTCATGGATTGAATTTTTGATGTTGAATAGCTAGACAGTATTGGTATAAGAAAAATGCTCCTGCAGCTCAAGCCACATTTCTCTTGCATTCTTGCAATGAATCACGCTGCCAGAAATCTCCTTCGACATTGATCCTAGCAGCCATGTCTTAACCAAAGTGTTGCAACAATCCCACTGCAACTGTTCTTCAATCTTGTTGGTTGGCCTCTGAATGGATCCATCAATGAACCCCTTCTTATTCTTGATTGTTAGAGCCATGCTCATGGATTGAATCCATGTTGTATAATTTTCTTCCATCAAGGATTGCGATACAAGTACTACACCAGGCTGATCCGAGTGATGGAGAAATAAAGGGTGGTTGGGAATCTTCCATGGTTCTGGTGTCCTTGTTGAGGTTGAGGCGTTCTCATGCTCCAGCTTCTGATCGTCACCGCCTGCCATGGATGGATTGTTTATTTTTTACGCCTCAGAACGATTGCTTTGATACCATAAGGAGAAATTGAATGATAAGAAATTAATTTTTATTCACTAATGCTTTATCAGTTTATATGCTTTATACATCTCTTTCACATACTCAGATCCACATTCATGGCCTAGAATCAAGCACTAATAAATATACACAATTAACTCATTCCTACTTTGCACTAATAAATATACACAATTAAAATATTCGTACTTTGCATAATTGGTTAGCCGATATGGTGGGATTCCTTGCTTTGATAGCTGCTTCCCTTCATGAATTCTTTCCTTTGATAACTTCTTTCCTTCAACAATTAGTTATCAGGTCGACGCCTCGCGACAGATCTCAACCATCATCGATGGTCATAGCTGATGAGCGGGATTTTTTTAGTGTCCCTTTCTTTTGTAAATCAACTTACATCTGGGGCTCTATGCCATGTGGTGGTTCTACTAAAGTCTATACACTATTAGCATACACAGAATCAATCATAGATTTTATGGCATGCTCCCGCTGAGATGCATCACCATTCTGCATAGCCTGACTATATCGATTGGATCATTATCATCCACATAAGCTATTATTTTAGTATACTTCACTCGAAAGAAGTTATCCAAACATTCAGGTTGGTGTACCACTCTTGTACTATGTCTCACGAAAAACTACAATAGTTTAGGGACAACAATTATGCCTTGGTCAGTTGTTAAAAAGTATTAGATTTCAATTCTTGCGGCTCTATCATTGTTGATCGTACCATGAACAGAATCATCTTCCACAAAACCTGCATTTCTATTCACAAGTTTATATTATTATCATGTAATGTGTATAAATAGTATGCACATATTTCTTTCAAATAACAGAAATTTTCATAGGGGGTAAAGATGTTTACCAAAATGCTAAAAAAAGTGAGAAGTTTGGGGAAATTGCAGATTGGGTAACAATGCTCCATCATCGATGGCGCGCCATCGGCCAGGCAAATAATATAGAAGAACGCGCCATCATTGATGGCGCGCTATGCTGCTGCTGGTCAAAGAGCACGGAGGACGACGCTGTGTCAGGAGCACGGAGGAGTGTCAGGTCATAAAGACGCGCGCCTGTAAAGTGCACCAAAAGACGCGCCATCAATGATGGCGCGTTGTGTATACGACGAGCCATTAGTGATGGCGCCCTCTGGCTTTATGTCATTTACGTCAGAGTCATCACTGACTCATTTATGTCAGAGTCAACACCGACTCACTGAAATCACCAAAAGACGCGCCATCAATAATGGCGCGTTGTGTTTGTCCTATATGAAGAGCCATTAGTGATGGCGCCCTCTGGTCATTTACGTCAGAGTCATCACTGACTCATTTATGTCAGAGTCATCACTGACTCACTGAAATCACATAAAGCACTTGGAACACTGGTTTGGCCTATATGACGAGCCATCAATGAATTTGTTTGGCAGCATTTGGCAGCACCTCTTTCTCTCGTTCCCCTCTATAAATTTCTCCTTCTTTCCCTTCTTCTTCCTCACATAATTTAGACAGCACCACAGCACCTCTTTCTCTTCTTCTTCCTCACATAATTTAGACAGCACCACAACACCTCTTTCTCTTGTTCTTCATCTTCATCTTCATCCTCCTTTTTCCAATGTAAGTAACTCTTGAACAAGATTAAATTTTGAATTTATTTGAATATTTGTATTACTTATTGTATTTTCGAAAAAATGTAACAGATGAATCCACGGAATGACGGATTTATTCCCGGGGGACCGACTACAGAAATCGTGAAACAGGAAAGAGAAACTCATATATCTAAGTTAGTTTTTGAGGGGAAGGTAAATTTTAAAATGGTAACTCTCGTTATTCTGTATTATTTATTTATTTTACATAAATGTAACAAATAAAATTCGCTTGTAGTTATATGATTATCCTCCCGAGGCTCGAACACGGGAGCATGGAAGTTGGAGGAATCAGAGAAGGTATCAGACATGGGAGTTAATTGATGATCAAAAGCAGTTGGTGCGTTCATTTGGATTTCATTATCTGGATGAAATTCAAATTTTAGTCCACGATGTTCACCTCATATTTAGTCTCGCCGAGCGTTGGTGGCCTCAACGCAACGCATTTCAGTTGCCTGTTGGTGAAATGACAATCACACTCTGGGATGTCGCAAATATTCTAGGATTACCTATTACAGGTGAACCAATATATTTTGATACAAATTTAAATCCGTGTGAAATAGTCAGGAGATATCTAGGCATTACGCCCCCTGCGGACCTAGGAGCAAGGAGTTTTGTCACGATAACTTGGCTTCGGGGTAATTTTATGGATTTAGATAGGACTATCGACGGTCCAGTCGCGGTCAATGATTACAGGGTATGTCCCTCTTTGGTATTTTTGGCTAATATTTATTAATTTTAATAGCGAGTTAATTTTAATATGTTAGTTTCATAATTTGCAGATACTTTGCTGTACTAGAGCATATTTGCTCTGTTTGTCCTGGGCAATGTTATTTCCCGATGGACAGGGAAATAGAATAAACGTCCGACTGCTACCATTCTTAGATGATCTTAAAGTACCTACTCGTCATGCATGGGGAGCTGCTACATTAGCGTATCTATATGCCAGCTTGACGGAATTTGCAAGATCGAATGGTTCCAAAAATTTGTGTGGGTGCGCGACGCTGGTTCAGGTAATGGAAAATCAATATCTAAATTGATTTCAATTATATACATTTTCTTGAATATCGAATTATTTCTGTCGTAGGTATGGTGTTACGAACATTTTTTTATTGGTCGACCTGTAACCAGCATTCCAAGTGATATTGGAATTTTTCCGCTTGCTACGCGATGGGCCACAAATGTAGTGGACCCACATCATAATTTACACAGAGATGTTTCACTGTATCGAGGAGAATTTGATACGTTGCAGTGGAATGAGGTAACTAATAAATTTAGTATAGTCAATCCAGTTAATAATTTGGTACAAATTTATCATGAATAATTGTCTTTCAATAGGTTATATGGATACCCTACTCGGATGATGAAAACGGTCCAGAAATAAGAAGGACAGCGTTCCATCTAAGCATGCACAAAGCTTTTATTATATATGATCGCTATACTATGTATCATCCAGCAGACCGCGTTCTACGACAATTCGGTTATTGCCAGATAATCCCGCCTGACCCTCCATGCATGAGTTATGATATAGCTAATGCAAGAAACAGAATTGAGTCTGCTAGAGCTTCCTGGTTTAGGCGGTTCCAGGATTATAGTGTGGCAAATCTTCCCCGAATAACGCACGCAGATGAATGTAAGTTCCAACATAGTAGTATACTTGGACAGATAGCGTACACAAATATATTTGTCTTACTATTGTTCCAACGTAATGCAGATGAAGGCAACATTGCTTATAGAAGTGTTGATATCTAATCTAGGACAAGGAGCATATGCTGTAATCCAATGTGCAAAATGACGATTTTTATCATTTGTACCAATAAGCCAATTGTACATCGTCATGTTCTCTGCTTTAATTATCTCGAACAAGTACTGTGCATCTGTTTCATTATATGATCTAGCAAGAGAGTCTAACAACCGATGAAATTTTTTCTCTCTCACAATAGACTTCATATTCTGCTTAAAATGTTGAATGCAAAAGAAATGAGGCGATTCTGGAAATATATTTCGCATAGCATGTATTAATCCTTTTTGCTTGTCAGAAATAAATGAGATACTACTCCAATCATTAAAATAACTTTCAAATGATAGTCTAAGACCATTTAAAAACCAAGACCAAGAATCAGTATTCTCACCTTCGGCAACAGCATAAGCAATAGGATACAATTGATAATTAGGATCATGAGCACAAGCAATAAATAAAATACCTTGATATTTAGATGAAAGAAAAGTGGCATCAGTGCTAATAACAGGTAAACAACCCCTTAAAAATCCATCAATACACGCCTTAAAGCAAATAAATATTCTCTCAAACTTGTTGCTTTCGGAAGTCTTAATAAAACATCTACTACCTGGATTCGGCTCCATAATTCTAAAACCATACTCCTCAAGGCCAGCATATGCCTCAACATAACTACCATTTATTTCACGTAATGCCATTTCTCGGGCTCGCCATGCTTTAGAGTATGTAATATGTATACGATGTTCTCTAAATATATCCTTCACAATTTGTGATGCACTATATGACGGATTATCTCTAATTAAATCAACTATTTTTGTCTTAACCCATGCACCGGTAGCTAGTCGATGACGTCCTGTCGTAAGTCCACTTAAACAAGAATGACGACTTTCTAGTGTACTAACTTTAACTATTTGTCCTTTTCCTATGGATTTGGCATATACTCTCCAATGACAATTCTGTTTATCACAATTATATATAATTCCATGGGAATTATTCATTGCACTGGCTGAACAACTGAAATTATGCTGAATTGCTAAATTACTTATAAAACTTCTAAATTTTGCACGAGTGTCGAATGTTTGTCCTACAAATAATTCAGGAGTGCTAGAATTATCAGTACTATCATCATCTATCTCATAACCAGTATTTTCAATTAAATCATCACTATTTTCATTGTCATCATCATTATCATCATTATCATCATTATCATCATCATCATCATCAGCATAATCATCATCATCATTATGTTCATCTTGTAAGGGAGCAATTGTTTGAGAAGAACTAGCACCTGCGTTAACATGTGGGTAATTAGAAACAAATTCATCATTAGTTCTATTAGCAAATGATGAAACTTGAGTAACATATAAACTAATATAAGGTGATTGTGAATTAATCTCAAGAATAAAATTCCATGCTTCTTCACCATCTATCAATAAACATGTGGAACCAAAAACAGACTTTAAAATAAATTGATAATTAATAGAAAAACGCGTTGAAATTAAGTTGCGTAAATTTTCTAAGGTAATATGGCGATAAGTTGTAAAAAATTGGGTGTCACCTCCTTCGTAAGTTAACCCATTTACTCTACCACCATGTGAGCAGACTATTTTAATATTAGGATCCATGGAAAAAATAAGTTGGTTGACAATGTTTAGCTAATAGAGAATGAGAACTTGTAAGAGGGAGAGAAGCTTCAGAGGGAGATACTGGCTTCCGTCAGGAGTTGGAAGCTTGTAAGAGGGAGATACTAGCTTCTGAAGACTTGCGCTTCCAAGCTTTAGAGGAGTGCTTCTGTGAGAGAAAGGAGAAAGAGTTGTGTGCTTCTGTAAGAGATAGGAGATGTGTTTGCGTAGAGAGAGAGTTAACATTGAAATATATAGACGATGAGAATATAGACGTTAAAATGTAGACGTTGGAAAAAGCGCGCCAGGAATGTTGGCGCACTCTACTTTACATATAGCCGTTGAAGGTGCAGTGGAGAAGGGAGAAGTACATGTAGCCGTTGGATGTTGCAGGGGAGAAGGGAGAAGTACATGTAGCCCTTGGATGTAGCCGTTGGTAGTGGGGAGAGAGTGGGAGCGCGCCATCGGAGTTGGAGCTCTCTGACTGTCTTTTTTCCCTACCATTCCTAACCCATTTTTTCCCTCCCATTCCCTCCCATTCCTAGCCAGGCACGTGGACACCCATTTTTTCCCTCCCATTCCCTCCCATTCCTAGCCAGGCACGTGGACAACGCGCCATGGCCCATGGCTCCCCGTGGAGCGCGCCATGGTCCATGGCGCTCCACTGGTTCCCCACCCCACTTCACGTGGCCCTGTCACCCCACCCTGTCCCCCCTACCGCCACCCTGTACCACCCACCGCACGTGGACATGGCAGCGCGCCAAGGGCCATGGCTCCACCTGGAACGCGCCATGGCCCATGGCTCCCCCAAGCGAACGTAGTGGCCACTTTGCCAGCGCGCCATCGGAGTTGTCGCCTCATTACGCTATACGTAATTTTCATAAACTTATTACTTTTTTCGAAATTTCGGTAAATTTCTTTACTTTATCTGAAAATTTCTGTTCAAATAATCAATGGAGACACACTTCTTGGATTGAGATTTTGAACTTATCTGGATTTGTCTACGCACATATGTGAGACAACCTCAAATCCTCGTGTTGTAGATTATGTTTGGGACTTTCACATCTCAAGTTCTATAGAGAGTTCCAAATGCTTAATTATCTGAATATTATCACACCCTAGTCCCAGTACTACGTGGCAATAACCAGCTAATATGACTACGGTTGATCCAATCTTATTGATCCACAGGAGCGTACTCTGCTATATAAAGTGAATGAGTAATGCTATTCGTTCCTCCAAACAATCTTTCCTTACGTGGCAGCTGATATGACATCTGATATGTTAGTTGACATGACAAATTCTAACCCAAAAAATTAATTACCCTTTTTTTAATGTTAACGTTAATATTAATTTTATTTTTAATTTAAATATTAATTTTAATTTAAATATTATTTTAATTTTAATTTTAATTTTAATTTTAATGTTTATTTTAATTTTAATTTTAAAATCAGCTGCCATGTCAGACGACATATAAGCTGCCACATAAGGAGTAATATTTTGGAAGGACAAATAAAATTTTTCAAACTGAACTCTAGTCCACAATTGCTATGAATTAGGCAGATAAACTAATCTCATTCACAAATAAAGCAAGAACAGAAACAGTAAAGCACTAAATATCTTAAACACAAATACTGAAAATAAAGATAGTAATAAATAGATCCAATATAATACAAGTCTGTCTGATATTTGATGGGAGCAAAATCCACAACTATAAAAAAATAAAGAGAAGCAAATGATGGAAGATAAGTAGATCCGAGTACATGCTACCTAGATAGGATACACATATCTCAAAACAGAAGTACAATCGTTGATTTAGATGTGCTCCTCTAGATAGACATCTACGTCCTCGACTTATGCAGCTCCTAAATAGACTCCGATACCCGCTCCTCCGGTATTGTCACATCACTATTTTTTAAAAATATGTATATGAATGTATTTCATATTCCGACGATTTTAAAATTTCGTTTGTTTAAAAATTTTACTTTTATTTTCTGGGTCTCGATTAACCGTGGTTATTGAGGCCTGATTCTTGGCTGTTATTTATTATCGGTATTAATTTATATTAATATTTTGTAAATTATTATTTTCATTATTATGATTATGCATATTATTATTATTATTATTATATTATTATTATTAATTAATTAATTAATTCATTCATTCCTACAACTACGCCTCCAAACCCCAAACCTAACCCTTACTCTAACCCTCTCTCAGTTCCTTTTTCCAGTTCAGCCACCCCCTATTTCCTCCCTCTCTCTCCCGCTCACCTCTTTCTTCACTCTCCTCTCCTCCTCTCTCCCGCTATGGAAGACCTCCCCTCTCTCCCGAGCACACACACTCTCTCACACTCTCTCCTCTCACTCTCTCTGTCTCTCTCACTCTCTCTCTCTTTCTCGATCTCTCTTTCATCCTACCTCTTTCGACCTCTGGGGCCACCTCAATCTTCATCTCTTCCCTCCCATCTCCAGCATCGCAACGACCGTTGTGGCCGCCCCCTCGTCTCTACCACTGCTCCTAACACTGCCACTAACACCACCATCCCCACTACTTCGTCACCAACGTCGCTGTCACCATGGCCACCACCTCCTTCATCTAGCACCATAACCGTCTCCACCGTCTCCTCCGCTGTCGCCCCTCCTCCTCGACGACGGCTTCTCCTCCATCTTTTCTATCTTCTCTGTCACCGGTGAGCCACCCCGACCTGGCTGCGCTTGGCCGAGCTCCTCCACCTCCCCCTTTTCTTTTCTTCCCCAACGAGAAGCCGCCGCACCTCGAGGGCTGTGTCGCGTCGAGCAGCGAGACACTCTCGAGCCCTGCGATACTCGAACAGTGAGTCGGCCTCGAATTGCGTGCTCCTCGGGCTGCGTACCTTGGTGTGCGTGCAGCCTCGGGTAGTGCGCTGCTCGGACTGTATGCTACTACAATTTTATGTCCCCATTCTCTGTGCACCTTGGTATACGTGTCAGCCTCGGTGTGCATGTTACTATGTGCTACCTTGGGCAGCGGGTCGCCTCAAGCCCCGTGCTGCCTCAGAAACCGTGTCATCTTAATTTAAGCATTGCCTCGATTTTTATGTCTCAGCCTTTGTGCCTACCTCGTAACCCGTACCACATTGATTTATGTGCATGCACCAATTTACACACCGTATTGATTTGTATGCCATATTATATTCTATGCCACCTCAATTTGAGTGTATGCCTCGATTTACGTGTCGTATTGATTCATGTACCATCATGATATTCATGATCCCTCAACCTACATGCCTATCTCGATTTACGTGTATATTCTATTTCCCTCTCATCTTGATATTTGTGTCATCTTGAATCTTGTGCACGTCTTGATTTACATGTACGTTTTGCTTTCCTATATCGATCTGGGTGCCTCGGTTTCCATGCAAACCCTATGCATTGCTTGTGGGGCCTATATAGTATAGCCTCCTGCCATCCTCCATAATTTTTGTCATTATTTTATTATTATATTCTAATGATTGTTTATTGTGTGTTCTGATGACCTCGATGGACATGCAAGCTTGGATCTAGATTGTCGAAGGCTTGCTGACCTAGCCGAGCCCTCTAGGCAAGTATCCCTTGCTCATCCACAGTTTACATCCTTCCGCTAGATTTTTATTGCATTTAATTAATTTGTAATTGTAAATGTATAACTGTGATTAGTGTAGCATAATAACAGAACTGCCATAATTAAAACTTAGGATAGATTGGTTAGATACCGGGTCAAGCCATTTCAGATAACTCGAACGGGACATCCATACCTCCGAGGACACAAGCACGACTCACATGTATGGATTTTCCCTACATGTCTCGTGTCCGACTCGCGGTCGGGTAACGGCTTTGGCTAACTATTCCTACGGTTGTGGTTGTGTTTTGATTAGAATTATGGACCTATGTTGTGATGCGCCCTGCGTGGCGATTCTTGTTGCATATGTTGGTTTGGTGCCCATTACGCATCGTAGTGCTGCTGGAGGCCAAGACTTAGTGTTCTCGGCTATGATTTGGTTCCCAGTATGCATCATAGTGCTGTTGGAGGCCGAGACTTAGTACTCTCGGTTTAGGATTTTATGACAGGTTGTGCCGAGTGGTTATAAGCCCATTTCACAGGAAGCTCCGCTTCAAGAAATACAGAGAAGACTCTGCCAAATTTTTTAGCATTTTCGGTCAAAAATTTGGTACAAAGATTTGATAGAACCGTTCCTTTGGATTACTGAACCAGACTCAGGCAAATTTATTTTAGTATAGTAGACCTAATCCTAGTACCTGCTAGGTAGACTCATGGTAGTAGATTAGTCGCCTAGCTATTGACCTGTCTTATCCGTCGATAGCGTAAGGAGCACAGTTCTACTCGAAAGATGGTCTGTAACCTCGACCTTGGTTTGGTTTAAGGATCGTAGATCTGCTCTAGAGTGGTTCATGCAATCCTTACCATTTTTCGGCGACATTTACTATTAGATTCATGTTCCCTGACTATCCCCTCTAGATGACATCATAGTTTAGCCAGATATGATAAGCTGTTGTCATATATAAATATTGGGATTCTAATCTTTGGATATATTCGAGGATTGGGTATAATTTGTAAGTATGGACTTGGGATATTGATTTGACAGATTCATGTGAATTTATGGATTTTGATGATTGTGCGAATGTTTTGCGGAATGGAAAAAATATCAAGGATATCAATATATAATTTTTACCCGATTTTCCAAACGTCTAAAACCTGGTATCTCTTTCTTCATTTGGTAGACCATAGTTGTCACGCCCCAACTCGCCAAATCGGTCATCATCGCCTTGATTTGAGATAAATCGATCTAACGAGTTGGGACGTGATGCCATACATGTATTTATTGGACTTTTACAAGGCAATGATGTGCACTTGAACTTCTTTTGAGACGACGAGTTAAAATTAAACAGTACAAAGAGTTGAAGACGTAGAATATGAAGAAATTTAGCTTTTCATTCATAAAACTTGCAAAGTATATGCAAAGTTATTTTTACATTACATATGCCGTTGCGGCTACACCTTTTCAAAACACAAAAAAAAACTCTCGATAAGCTGCCAGAAAATAATCCATGTCGTTCCATACATTCATACCCCTTTATACATTTGAACAAAATCCTTCGATCTGAATTGGGCTTCAAAATACTTCAAAATAGGAGAGCTTCGAGCCGCCTCCCATTCTTCAGCTTCAGTCTAGTCTTGAGCTCCTGCAGTACGCTCTTCACTTGACGAGTTGGGGGTTAGCACACTTGATAGTGGATGGAATGAACCCACTCATCTAAACCGACACTGCTTATTAAGGATTCTAGCATATGAAGTGATCTTTCTACTTAGAACTATATTTTTTGTAGTTCATATCGAAGGCACATTTTAAACAGTAAATGATATAACCAATTTCAAATTATCTTACCATGGTCGTGCTCCTTTCCCGCACAAAATAGACATAATACTTACCACCTACACAAGACAATAGGTGAGCATGCAATTTATCTTATATGCGATCATTGGTGATATCGACACCATGAAGGACGATTACGTAGCATTGCGACGTGCCCTACTTGTCCATGTTGCGAGCCTAACTGGAGGTCTCGTAATGCCTCACGTCGAAGCACAATTCCATTATTTTCTCCTAGGCCGATTTGGTCCCAGTGCCCCAGGTACCATTTCGAGGAAAGCTTACATTGTGCACAAGTTATCCATGACCATGCGAATGTATGACAATTTAATATGTATAAAGTAAATTACATAGCGCAGACATTATTAAACCACATAATCATTTCTACTCGTACAAGAGTTCTTTTCTCCAAAGCCATACGTTCTGATTTAGCATCCCGTAGGCACCAAATTCTCCGAGGCATAATATATCACAACCAAAGTTTCTTCATTATGTTTTGCAGAACACGAAGTAAATTCTATCTCTTTCCTAGAACTTTATCTTTTCACTACTTAGTGTGAAACTTATAAATTCAGAGTTACTTCTCTAAGTTGATATAATTATTCCAAGTTCTTGATCTTAGTGGCAAAGCATACTTCCAGTTAGCATCATCGATTTGAACGTTGAACTTTAAGAATTTTGTTGGCGGGAAGGAGTAGAAAAGAAGGGGCCGAAGAACCACCCACCTAGAGAGATTTCACCGAGAGTAGGAGAACGCTTCGCGACGGTCAAGCGTCAGTTATACGAACCCCTGAAATGGCACGAACATCGAATTAGAATCCCTCCTTCAATCCTTCCTTCGAAATTCCCAAGAACGTATTCAGAAATCGATGCGAAAGCACACTTATCAAACCCAAGCAACAATTCATTCAGAAAGCCAAGAAAATCAACAAAACCAACTACAGACCAGTTGTGTCGCTCTCTTTAGAGTTCATTCACCAAGATACAGTCCACTGCATTTAGGACTTATTCCAGCAGTAGCCGATCCATTAGTTGGAATGATACTCATATCATTCATCCAAATCGATTTTAGTGATGCTATGGTTTTCATATACCAAACTCGTCACTGAGTCAGACTAGCCATCTATGTTTCCGACCATGTTTGACTTGCCACGAGCCTATTACATAGTGCTTCACCCCAACGGGAGTAGAGCACTACAATAGTAATCTTGTATAGTTAGGTAGCATAGCATATAGTGGTCATGTCCCTTATGTGATAATAGATGGCTAACCCTGTTTAGGTGGTACTATTTTTATATTTCGGTAGTTGGAAGACAATTACTGATAGCTTATACTCATTGAATTGGTAGATTTTGTGAGACAGAGGGCCTACCATAGTTTATGGTGATTAGCATAGTATCTAGCGGTCGTATTTTCTGACATGATATTGACATTCTATCGTGGATGAGAAGACTATTGATAGATCGATCTGGAGGATATATCGACTTTATAGATCGAGTTGTAGGCTCACATGTGCATTGAGATGCTATTATAGTAGAGATCTTGATTGTGTACCTGACCTGATACCTATGCTATGATGTGGCAGATGACTTAACATGACCGACTGATTGACCATGTTCCTGACTTTACTACTTGTACCCATGCTGGTACCATTCTATGTGTGCACTGAGTTGCTACTCTACGTATGCACTGAGATTCTATTCTATGTATGCATTGAGGTGCTATATGATTCTACCTGTTATATGGTAGTGCATTCATCTTTCAGCACAAACTTGGTAATTGGACTATAGTCTGAGCATGGTTAGGGTTGAATGCTTGCTTGTTGCATTGCACTAAGAATGAATCATTATCTAGGACTATGTGAGCTGATGTGGACTCATACTTAGTATACCCATACTGAGGTACGTCATCTAGGAGGATGATCATGTGACCACGACATGTGATTCTAGATAAATGTAAGGTTAATCTAGGTAACTAAATTTGGTAGTAGCATTGGGAGGGAACGAAATCTCGAGATTGTGCATTACCGGCCCTCGTAGAACTTTGTCTACTAGTACAAACTAGCCGCCATGGAAATTGTATTCCATCCGCACTAGTGGATGGCAATATCTGGGTACTATATGTACTATGTGTTATATGACTCATCTGTTTCGCACGGTAGCCTTGCAAGAGACCGGTGCCTATCCATGTGCTATACATAATTTATTTGGCCTCGCTAGTCCTACTGGATATGTCACTATATAAGGATTCCTATATGTATTGCATTACTGGGATAACCTAGATACAACTTAGAAAGCCGTAGGCATTTAAGTGGTCGCTTATTCACCTAAATTGTATGGATTGTTGCTTGCTACCGGTTGGTACGTAACGTTGTCCCGGTGCAGTAATACATTCCCTTGTTCTTGTTTGATGTAGGGGTGGATTACTGTTCTGATGACAGACTATGAATTCCAGATGGCAGTGTTGGTATTAGTGGATGTTTTGATAACTGCGATAATTGTTGGCTATTTACCTACATTAGTTGTTAGATTGCTGTCTTATATTCTGTATTTATGCACTGGTACCGCATGATCCTTTACCCTTATTACTATTGTTCATATATGTTATTCCTATCATATATATTATTCTGCTGGTTTACTTCATCCGTCCTTGAGCCTTCCTTTCTGGTACTTGCTGCAGTTGGCCTGACCAACTCTGGATGTTCTCCAGATTACCAGTGACCGACCCTATGGATCTTACAGACTTGACTTGGAGGATGTTCTTTAGTTCCAGACCATGTTAGGAACTGTAGGAAGGTATTCTTGTCTACATTATTATTTCATACAGTAGGCTTCATAATCATCATATGATTATTTCTTGTTTTCCATATGGTCATCATTCTATTGTTATCTCATTGTTATTGCCTGTAGAAATGAGATCAGATTTAGTCCATAGATAGATTGCATGCTAGGATACCCAATAAGACTAACAGTTGTGATCGTCTTATGACGTCTTCGTACCTTATACGGTGTAAATGGCCTACGTCTATCCCGTATTTCGATACTGACCTGACAAGTTTTTTTGGTGGCCCATACAGGTCTTGTTTTGAGATTTGTTGGAATTCTAAGTTCCTACATTTAATTCCTATAACTACCCCCCAAACCCCAAACCTAACCTTAACTCTAACCCTTTCTCTCCTTCCCTCTTCCTAGTACAGTCTCCTCTATTTCCTCCCTCTCTCTCCTGCTCACTTCTCTGTTCACCCTCCCCTCTTCTTCTCTTCCACTCTGGAAGACCTCCCATCCTCTCTTCCGAGCTCTCTCTCTCTCTCTTCTCTCACACTCTCTCGTCCTCCCTCTACCGACCTCTGATGCCACTACCATCTTCATCTCTCCCCATCTTTTCTCCGGTACCTCGACGACAGCCGTGGCCGCCCCCCGTCTCTACTACTGCTGCCACGACCGCCACCAACACCACCATCCCTACCACTTTATTACCACTGCCACTATCACCACGGCCATTACCTCCTTCATCCAAAACTATCACCGTCTCCACCATCTCCTCCGCCGTCGCTCCTTCTCCTCGATGATGGCTTCTTCCCTCATCTTTAACATCTCCTCTATTGTCGGCGAGTTGTCCCAACCTAGCTGCATTCGACCAAGCTTCTCCTGCCCTCTTTTCTCTTCTTCTCTGACGAGCAACTATTACGCTGTTTGCAAAAACAAAAATTGATCTTTATTTCACCAACTTTGTAATAAGATTACAAGAATTCTGGGAAATTACAACTGTAGGAATCCGATCTGAAGAATGCAGCAGCACTTGGGCAAGAACTCCTGAACTCTCTGATTTTTCTGATCTATATGTATGTGTCCCCCAATAATGAAGACTTGAAACTCTATTTATAGAGTTCTAGAAATAACTAACTTTTAGTTATTCTAAATTGCGCAAGATGGATTATGCATGGACTGGATTGCGCAGCATCAGACTACGCTGGCAGTTATTTGATTGTGGGCCAACTGTACTGGACACATGGCATCATTTGATTGAAATGTGTATGATCGTGTACAGACAGTTGCCACGTGGGGAGTAATTGATGGCATGAAGGCCACGTGTACATTGTCAGTTGTCTTGATGGAGTGCGCCACATGAATTGCGCTGACTTCAGATTGCGCTAGGTTGGACCACGCAACAGAGAGTTTGGCAGATTGCGCTGCATGTACAGCTGTCCTCGAGCGCTGTGTTGCACGATAAACGAACAGTTTCTTCGTTCTCTGTGCTGTCAGTTGTCAGAAGATCTGATTCTGTCAGGTAATGATGACGTTGCCACATCATCTTGCGCACTTGGATGAGTGCACAGTTCAGCCTGCGCAATCGAGATGGTGCACAATCTGTCTTTTGCGCAGTTCATTTGAAGGATGCATTTTTTGATTTTCTCTATTTTGTTGATGGGTGCAACTTGATTTTTAGGACCTACAAGACCCCCTTCAAAGTTTTCGAAAGTTGAATTTATTCAAAGTTTCGAAATACTTTGAATTTTAAATTTTAAATCAAGTTGCGCAAGTGATGACCTGTTTGCGCAATTGGCAGAATTAGTTCCTGTTTCTTCGACGCAATCTGAGGCATCTGTTCATTTTCGAAAACTATAAATAGTTCTCTTTCTCCTCTGTTTATTCTTTACTTGCTGCTAATCATCTGAGAGAGAAAATTCCTCGAGCTTATTCCAACTCTTCTTCTTCCCCGTCAATCCTCATGGCTCCGAAGGGCTCCGCCGCCGAGAAAGGCAAGGCCCCCGCCGAGTCTTCGGCTCGTGCTGTGCCGCGCCCTTCTCGACACGAAGTTGCGCACCCCGTACTGTAAGGTAGTGAATTCGATCAAAAGACCCTTTTTAGGGTTCTTTTAACAATGTTGAATCTTCAAACCTCTCTCTTTTTAGAGATTTGGTTAGATTACGACGCCCTGTTTAGGGTTTCGGTTGCACAAACCCAATAATCTTCATTTTTATGAAGACTATTTTCTTGCGCAATCTGTTGAAAAGTGCTGGCGAAAGTCAGCACAATCTGCTGATATGCGCAAGATTGTCAGCGCAAGCTGTTGCCTTGCGCAAGCTTGTCAGCACAATCTGATGGTTTGTGCAAGTAAATATGTTAGCGCAATTGGACAGCTTGCGCATAAAAGTTGTTTGTTTGTGCAATCTGACATCCAGCGCAATCTGATACTCAGCGCAATCTGACACTTGCACACTTTGCTGATTTTTTGAACAGACTTCTTTGTTTTGACATGTACTGAATTCTGTCTTTTTGTTTGATGCAGTTGATATCAGAGAGGACCCAGAATATGAAACCTTCGTAGGGACTCTTGCTGAACCAGAGTTCAAGAAAGATTTGTCCCATGTGATATTCCCCCAATATGCTCTGCCGTCTTCCCGTCAGGCTATATTAGTAGCACAGGACAACGAAACTCTATTGAGTTTGATGAATGAGCAGCCTCTGCAGACTGCCGATGATATTACTCATAAGAAACCCTTGTTCTTATTTGTAGAAGCTATTGAGAAGTGTTCTCAACCAAGGCCTCTTGTTGAGCAGAGACTCATCCAGAGAAAGGAGAAAGTAATACTGTTACCGGACATTGCCAGATGCCTCCCTCTATCCTGTTATGTCCATGCAAGCTATCCCAGGAGAATGGACTGGGATATCACTCCCCTCCTACAAGCAAGAACAGGAAATATTTGTGTAAAGAAAGGACCACATAACAAGGATATGTTCTATAGCTCCTTTGAGCGTCATAGTTCTGTGCTTAGAGGATTGAAGCCTGGTTGCATTCCTCCAGAAAACTCCCCATTACTGCTGCCGGTGATGACGCCGATCTTTGCTAATGAATTTGCAAAGGCTGAAGGAAGATACCCGGATCAGGACATCCGGTTGACAGGTCTGGTGAACCCAGATCACAAGAGATGGAGTTGCATAGCTAACTGGATATTGGTCCAGTTTGAAGAAAAGCTCAAGGAGATCGAGCTGTTCCAGCCGTTATTCTCTACTGTTTACGGCTTTCAACCCAACCCTCATCTATTCCTTGCTCTGGCAGAGAGGTATAATTTTAGGACAGGGACCTTCATGACACCCTGCGGTGAAATCGGACTCGCTCTACATGAGATGAAATAAATCTCAGGTTTGCCAATGGAAGAATTCCCTTATGAGGAATTTGTCCCAACAAATGATGAAATGGATCGACTCCGCCGAGAAAATGCTGAGATGATAGATGTCTTTGAAGAACTACTGTGCCATTACAAGATCTGCTCTTTATATTACAAGAGTGGTTCTTCTGGTACCTGCTATTCATCGAAGTGGTTGTCTTATCTCTTCCTCAACCACGTCATAGAGAAGAAAGCAAAGGATCATGATAAGTGTGATCCTAGCTTCTTCAAACCATTCGACAACAGTGAGGTGCTCGATTTGATGGAAGAGAATAAAGAGATGGACATTAAAATTGATGATAAATTACAGTATCCTCCTTTCAAAAAAGGAGATGTCATTGAAAGTTTTATAAGACTGGGTTATACATCCATGTCCAAGAAAGCCCAGTTGGCGGGTTTCCTTACATATTGGCTTCGGCGATTCGTCGTCCCCGGAGCAAGTGCTGTCGACCGCTTCCATCGCGGTGTACTCTTCGCTGCTGTCCGGCTAGTCTTTGGCTACCGGATGGATTTGCTATCGGCGATGACCTGCAGAATAAATGTCGGTCTTCGTCTTTTTGTTGACTCTATGCTCAAATGGAAGGGTGAGAAGGGGAACTTCCCTCGACTAGAGCTACCTTAGACTTATTTATTTCGATGGTTACTTCTGTATCATCCATCATTGATGAACCCTAATATGGGAGCAGTCGACGGTAGCTACCTGCGAAGATTCTTCCAGGGAAAATGGACATACAACAGTCTGAAAGATTGCAGACGGGCCTTGAATATTGGAAAAGGATGGAATTTCTACTGCGTAGCTCCTTTGACTGGTTATGAATACATGGCGACAAATCTGGTTGATCTAGGGAGGCAGCCTCTTGGTCACGCAGTATTTGAGTGGCTGAAGACAATTCGGCCATCTCATTTGGTTTATAGATTTGAAGAAGAGTGTTATCTGGAACCATATCTTCCGAGCCGTTTCGCGCGGCAATTCGGATACGACCAATTCCACGTAGGCAATGCTATAACTTGCCTACAAGGAAAAGGCTATCTGATTGATGGTGCTAGGGCGTTGGCTTATTATAACGTACGATATACAAGAGCAATGTTCTCGATGCCAACCAAAAGCGATCACGGCCCCAGGATGTTATACACCTATTCGCTCTTTTATACAGCAGCGAATACATTTGCTGAAAACTTCAGTCTTAATGATAGCTTCGCAACAGCGACGCGTTTAAAAAAGGGAGCCACTGTCATATCAGCTCCAGTAAATGACGAAGAACATGAACCGGTGGACGACCCATTGGAAGCCTCTAGGGAAGCAAACTTCCCTGAGGAGGTCAATCAAGCACTGAGGATTTCTTTGAAAGTTGTTAAGTCCCCGGCCAGGAAGAGAAAAAGAAGGATTGACGAACCTTCTTCTCCAGTTGCAAAGAAGAAACTTATCTTGGATCAGTCAGAAAAAGTTACTACTAGATCACAATCTCGGCAACTGACCGAGTCGACCCAACGAGAAGAAGCAACCACACCGACTTCTCTTCCAAAGTGGGTTGATGTGGTAAATGTTGAGAGTCCAAAGAGACCTCTTCATAGAAAGAAACTGGCTGCCAGAAGAAAGAGGGCGATCACTCCTTCAAGACAAATTCTATCCTCGGTAGTGGTGAATGCTGCAGCTGGAATTACTATGTCATCTCCTACTCCTGTCTCTGAGCCTAGGCATGAAACTCCTAGTCTAGAACAGCGAGATGAGACTGATCAGAGGGAGGAAGCTGCAGAGCCTAGGGAAGATGAAGCTTTACGATCTCCTTCACCGACGGAAGAAACGACTCAGCATCCTGCTACGCCAGGAACACTCCGCGAAGAGGAGGATCGTTTAATGATTGATGCATTAAATGACTGCGACTTCGGTCTGCAAGATGATGTTGATCATGTCGCTGCAACTGCCAGCGAGGAAGCACCTGAAGAAAATAAAAGTGAGGAGAGTACATCATCAGAAGCTGTTGATGATACACAGAATCCTGAAGAGGACATTGAGGTCCATATATCTTCCAAAGCCGCTGATGACACACTGGATCCTGAAAAGGATGTCGAGGTGCAGGTATCTCCAGAAAAGATTGCGGATGAGGAAGTCGCCCCGGAGGAAACTCCTACTGTTGATCCCAAAGGTATTGAATGATATTATCAACCTTCTTATCATAGATTAAACGACTGACCACTCTATTCTTATCCATACAGAACTCGAATCTTCCCCAGCTCCTCCAGTGTGCATGGATATAGTACCTGTAACGACGATAGCTAGCAGCAGTCATCATTTGTCAGATGGCTCCGAGGCAGGAAATAGCCAGGCAGTTATGTCTGAGGCTACTTCTGTTAGATTGGAATCTATTCCAACATATGACAGAATTGTTGCCGGACCAAGCCATAGTAAGACTGCTTTTACTTTTGATCTTTTCAATAGCTGCAAATGACAGGTAAAATGATAAAGTTTATCTGTTTTTGCAGAGGAACAACCGGGAGGAGCAACCAGTTCTACTTTAGCTCCCTTATTTAAAGAGCCCTCCGTCCAAGTGTAAGAGGCTGAACGTCCTGCTGCTTCATCGTCAACAAGAATAGCTGCTACTCCTGGTGCTCTGGCTACTAATCAATTTGTCATTAACTCCTTCACCAACTTCTTCTTTAATTCGTTGGGACCTTTAATAAATAGGGTGATGGAGAAGGAAGAGGCTGATTTCTCCACAGTTAGAGGTCCAACCTCTTACTTGGTTAATGCCATCCGCAATCAAGGCGACGAGGCTCAGGCTACTTTTCTTGATCATATATTAGATGAGCTGGAGACCTCAGTTAAGAGCTACAAAGAGCTAAATAAGGGGGAGATAGAGCCTTTGGTGCAAGCTGAATTTGAACGGATGTCTCAAGAGGCTGCGGTTGAGAAAGTTAATTTCCAAGTTCTCTTGGATACTTTCACTGCCAAGTCCGCTGAGTACAACTCCAAAGTAGAAACAGTGGCATCTATTGCTGAAGAGAAAGAAAGGAGAGTTGCTGAATTGCAAGCGAAAATTGTTCGTCTTCAGAAAGAGCTGGAAGATGAGGCTACTCAACACTGGGCTGCAATTCAACAACTTGGTGTTCTGACTCAAGAAAGAGACGACTATGCTGCAGCTCATCACGCTGAAATCACTCGCAGACTAGTAACCCTGCCAACCTTCAATGATAAATCTGGGATGGAAGAAGCTAGGAAGCGAGTAATAGAATCTCGTGAAGAGCGACTACAAATTTTGAAGCAGCTGATTACCAACTTGATGACACCGCCGGCCAACTAGAAAGACTTTTTGTATCTTCTTGTTTTGCAATATGTATCTTTGTAATATCTTTCAGCTTTGATCAATAAAAAAACATTTTTTGTGGCTCTATTATTTATTGCATATCTTATTCAGATATAAATAATAGCGATAGAAAATATATTCAGAGGTGCAAGACATGATATATTTCTTGATTTTTAGAAAATAATTATATTTATTATATCTTCTCAGAGGTAATGTGGACATGGTAGAATATAATTTGTTGAATATCATTATTTCAGTAGACAACTCAATTAAGGATGACAAGTTGCTGATGTGGATGATTAAATAAATGAACGAACGTGAATCGTCAAAAGGTGTGAACGAAATGAATCGTCGGGATGAACGGATGAACCGTCAAATGAGTGTAATGAACGGGCAAACCGTCGGATGGATATAATGAACAGGCGAAACGTCGGATGAATATAATGAATGGGCGAACCGTCGGATGAATTGAATGAACGGGCGAACCGTCAGATGAATTGAATGAACGGACGAACCGTCAGATGAATTGAATGAACGGGCGAACCATCGGATGAATGTGTCGCTTCGTTATTTTAGGAATCTCCGCCTATAAATAGGACAGGAATTAGATGGAATGATCACTTCCACTTTTCAACATAAAGATGTCGTCTGGAGATGCATCCAAGAAGGTTGAGATCACCCCGAAGGTTGAAGCGGGCACTGAAGAACGTCCTGCCAAACCGGTCCAGCCAAAGCAGACGGAAGCAGACGAAGGTTCGTCTGTACCCCATCTACCGCAGGATATCCTGGATTTCCTGCTTGAACCAGGAAAGACTAAAGAGGAAGAGGCCATGAGGATGGCTGCTTGCAAGTTCCTGGTGGGTTCGAGCAAGGATGTTCTCGGTTCTTTTGCCGACTATGTCTTTGATAAGGACGGCAATGGCCCGTGTCCCAATGTTGAGAAGGATGATAGTGATCTTCCTTGATATTATATACTATCATTCATGATGAAATAAAATTAAATTTTATTTATGAACTTGTCTAATAATATTTACAAGCAATCTCTTTTATATTCATGCATAGTACTTCTGAAGGAATTTGCCATTGATAGGCATCATTGCAACTCGACCGTCCAATTCTGTGAGTTGATAGGCTCCATTTGAGAAGACTTTGCTTACAATATAGGGCCCTTCCCACTTTGCATCGAATTTGCCTTTACTCATATGAGTCATAGTCATAGGACGTCTGACTGTTAGAACGAGTTCTCCTTTCTGAAAGGCTCTAACTTTAACTTTGCGGTTGAAAGTCTTCGAGATGCGGGCTTGATATAACTTAATATACTGTTGAGCCAATAGCCGCTTCTTGTCGAGCGCTTCTAATTCTTGAAGTCGAAGAAGATCGTTGTTCTCTGTAGTGAGCTCGTTAGCAATAGCGATCCTTAAGGACAGAATTTAAAGTTCCAGGGGCAGAACTGCTTTACAGCCGTACACCAGAGAAAAGGGTGTACAACCTGTGGGGTTGCGGACCGTAGTACGGTAGGCCCAAAGACATTCGCCAAGATTTTCACTCCAATTCCGTTTGTTAGTAGATACAAACTTCTTAAGGAGCTTGATGATAGTCTTGTTGAAGGCTTCAGCCAAGCCATTAGCAGCAGAATTGTAGGCTGTAGAAGCAACATTATCAATCCGATGATCATCACAGAATCTTGTGAACTTTTAACTGATGAACTGTGGTCCATTGTCATGAATGATCCTTCGAGGTACACCAAATCTATAGATAACATGGTGTTTAATGAAGTTGATGACGCTGCTGGTCTTGACTTCAGCCAGAGGTATAGCTTCAGCCTATTTGGAGAAGTAGTCTGTTATTGCTAGTATGAACCGATGTCCTTTAGAAGAAGGAGGATTGATGGGACCTATAATGTCCATGCCCCAAGCTTCGTGTAGAAGCATGAAAAATGAGGAGAAAAATAGTCCATGCGGCCAAAAAGCCTCATGCGGCTCGGAGGGCCCATGAGTCCCATACGGCTCAAGCACATAGACAGTTCGAGTAAACTCATGCGGCTCAGAGAGAAAGGCCAACGTGGCATTCAAAACAGCTGTACCCAACGACGCATTTAATGCTTTGATGACTGACAGCTGACAGATGACAGACCTGACATAAAGTTGTCATAATGAGTGGCGCTGCCTGCCAAGTTTCGGGAATAAGAAAAATCTCCAAAATGGCGCTGTCTACCAAGTTTTGAGGCAAGCTTATGCGGCCAGAATAAGATGAGTTCATGCGGCCAGTACAGAAAAACCTATGCGGTTCAACCATAAAGGTCCCCCATGCGGCTCGGCCAGGAAGGAACCCATACGGCTCGGCTATGAAGACTCTCATGCGGCTCAACCATGAAGACTCCCATGCGGTTTGGTCATGAACATATTCATGCGGCTCGGTCATGACAACCTTCATGCGGTTCGAGTATAGAGACTATTCATGCGGCTCGGTCATGAAATCTTTCATGCGGCTCAGTCATGACGACCTTCGTGCGGCCCAAATATGAACCCTCCTCATGCGGCTCAACAACGATGACAGAACACGTGTCCTAAAGGTAATCAAATCTTGGGTCAGATCCCAATGATTTGGGACACGTGGCAAGAGAATGAATTAAATGGATTCATTCAGATTTGCAGATATCAGCAAATCATCATGATGGGGATTTATTGCAATCAACATTAATGACTGACATGATTTGGCATAATCCTCATTAATGGCCCAGGTCCTTCACGCTCAAGATTAATGGCCGCGATTGATTACTTATCAGGCCGCCGCCACTTTGAGAGTGGGCAATCATTGTAAACCCTAATGATGCCTCCCCACTATCATAAATAGCAGGGTGCCATTCCCTTGCAAAAGAGAGAAAAAGACCAACAGAGAGAGATATGCATATACAGAGAGACACTTCACCCCAATAATCAGAGGGAAAATACACAGAGATCAATCCAGAGAGAGAGAGAGAAGTCAGAAGAGCAATAAAATGAGAGCAAGAAGAGCATTTCTTCATCAACGCCAACCATCTCGTCACAGGAGCCAAGGCTGCATACCGATCGTCCAAGGAGTAAGGCAGGGCTGCCGTCGCCTTTCCGAGCCTCTATCGTCACCTCCAGAATCAAAAATAAACAATTGTACTTAGATTGCTGTACCTAGGTTTTCGTCCCTAGGCTTTCTTTGTACAAGCGAGTTTGTAACATGAAGTAAAAGTCCGATCCTCCGATAATTGTTCTGTTCTTTTATATATCATGGCAAACACGATGGCGACTCTGCTGGAGACAAACTTCTCCATGGCTGAGGAGTTGGTGACGCAATCGGATGCAGCCAAGCTTGGCTCCACGCAACAGAAGATGGTCGCCCGGTTCGACCAACAGGCGTTCGAAGAAATGCTCTCCGACAAGAGCACTGGCCCGGTCCAGAAGCGAGCCCGCACAAAGAAGGCCCGCAAGGAGTGGAGACCCCGATCCTTTGTTCCTACTGAAGCTCTTGCAGAGATACCCTCTGTTGCTCAAGATGGTGGAGAAGACTCTCCCGCGGTCCCACTTCAGATCATAGACGACTCTGTTGTCCCCAAGTCCGGCAGAAGAAAACATTATGATGCTAGACTTGTGGGGGCAAAGAGGACCTCTATGCGATCCGAGCCGCATAAGGGTTCTAGCCGTATGGAGGAAGCCTATGCGGTTACATCCGCAAACCGCAAGAAGAAAATGCACGCGGCCACATCTGTCAGCCGTATAGCTTATGCGGCTACAGTTGCCAACCGTATGGACGAAGCTTATGCGGCTACTGAAGTCAATTGCTTACAGAAAACCCATGCGGTCATAATTGCCAACCATATGCTGCCAGCCTGCACGGTCGTGACTCCTAGTCGCACAAGGATAACCCATCCGATAGCTAAAGACAACCGCATGCAGACAGCCTGCACGGTTCCCAATCCTAGCCGCATAGCGGCTGTTCCACGCTTCTCTCAATCAGTCTTCGACCGTCTCTCATGCGGTCCTGACCCTGATGACTCTCTGGATGATAAGCCAGACTCTGTGATATTCAACTTGGATTCTTCCTATTACGTACCCGCGAGTGCTAAAAGAAAGAAGTCTAAGGCAGCGCGGGCCCACCAAGCCCAGTCAGCTGCCCTAATCTCTGACTATCAGGACATCCCACTAATTATTACGCGGGCCTCGGATGGGAAGTTGTACAGAACCACTCGAGTCCTGCCCCCGGTGGCAGACGGACAGAGAGGTTCATAAAAGTCTCCCAAAATCTCGGAAGCAAACATGGACTTGCGTGAGGCCATCCTCCACAAACGCAAGGAAAGAAAAGATGCATCGGGGTGCAAAGAGTCCTCCTACGGACGTCACTGCACCCAAATCATCGTCAACTGCTGCTGCAATGGCACGACGATACAAGAAGATCGGCAGTCTATCTTTCAAAGACTGCAGCAGCCATCTTCAGAAGACGAGGCACTACCCGTCGTCTCCTGCAACTCTGCTCGGAAAGTCCCCGCTGATGGAAGGGGAAAGAAGACGAATGTTTCCAGCCCAAAGACCTCAACCACTGCGACTAAAAAACTGTCGTCTAAGCGGGTGCCCACCACCGGAGTTTTCCAAGGTACTCGCTCTAAGACGAAATCTGCTACAGTGGGAGGCTCGTCGTCCATAACACAGGGGGTTGCTGGGGCTGGGGGTAGCATCCCTCTGAACTTCCACAACAATCCGATATTCTAAGAAGACGAGCCAGGAGAGACAACTCTCCCATCAGATACAGCAGAGCCTGGCATCCCCAAGGACGTCCACGACTCTCAAGATGAAGCAGGCTCTGAAGCCGGAGGTACTATTCCCTCCGAGTCCGAACCAGAAGAGAATATTCCCACATATCCCGATGACTTCTCGGTACATGGGTATGACTCGGAGGATACGTCCTCTACCGTCCCTTCCGTTTCTCATCGTATAAGGACGGTGTTCATGATGGACAGCAATCAAAGTGGTTCCAGTGATCGCCAGCGCATCGACACTCTGGAGGCCATACTACAGGCCTTGGTCAAGTCTGTAGATGAAATCAAGGTGGCTCTTCCAACTCTGCAAGGAGGAACACCTGGCCAAACAAGCACGGGTCCAGCGGTCAATGCGGACTCGAACTCAGCGGCACCAAACCTGTACAACAATTCTCCCGAAATAACGGCTCCCACCGCTGCAGATGATGCCAGGGAAGCAAGAAGAGAGGTCTAGGAGCTCCGAGCCCTGTTTCACGCCCGAGAAAACTCTCAAGACCTCAGAATACGGCAACCATACCCGACTGCATGGAGGGATGTTCCCTTCCCACCAAGATATAAGTCGTTCAACATCAATCTCTATGATGGCAAGACCTCAGCGAGTCGGTACATCACTTACTTCGAGGTAACCACAGACCATCTGCCCTATGACGATGCTATTCTCACCCGATTATTCGTCGGGGCATTGGAAGGAGTCACTTTCGACTGGTATCGCAATCTGCCGGACAACGGCATCCACTCCTTCGCCGGCTTCAAGCGCCTGTTCTTGGAGAGATTCTACGAAGTAGGGCAGGACGTCACCATGTCCACCCTCATAGACGTCGTCCAAGGGGAGAAGGAGCTGACAAGGAACTACATTGAGCGGTTCTGCCAAACCGCCATGAAGCTGTCCTCCGAAAATCCGGATTCCTTCTTAATTGAAATTTGCCAAAAGCGACTGCTTCCAACGATCAGTCTCTCGATGGGCGAAAGTCAATTCAAGAATTGGAAGACGTTCATCATCAGCGCCACAAGCGCGGAAGAACGATTAAAGAAGGTTCGCCAATTGGGGTTGCACATCTCGGACAGAGAGAACAAGGGCAAACATCCTAACACCAACAACGACAATGGGAGTAATTCCTCCAACAATCGAGACAGCAGGGGAAAGCAGGCTATGGTGACCGATACAGCACAAAAACCTGAGCCAAAGTGTCACGAACCGCGCCCTAGAGTTAGGGCACGAGAACGTAACAACGCCCAGCCTACGCCGCAGTGTCGGCGGTAGAACGCTGTCCTAGGTCTCAATGCATCTAACAGTATAAGACTAAACAGTTTATACTCCCCGAATGGGGGTGACATAGCAGATACCATCTCAATCACATCTAAGGTAGAGCATGATAAAGATAGATAAAACATGAAATCCAAAATAAATACAGGAGATAGAAGTCTAAGTGTCTAAGATACATAAACCCAAAAATACATCTCAAAACTCAAATACAGTAATCCACAAAGTAAATAAAACTCCAGACAAAATGAAACAACTATCTAAACATCCTCTAAAGTGTCTCCTCTAGGCTAGCAGGCACCTCCAGGCTATCTGTAAAATTTATCAACAGGTCCAGTCAGGACTGGAGCGAGTACAGTACATCTCAACAGATCATAGCAGGTTAGAAAATATAATCATGCAGTAAAGTAAGATACAAGTACTGAAAAAAGTGCAGTATGTAAACAGAGAGAGAACTGTAATAGAAATATCTACTATACATAGGGAACTAGCAGTGACTAGTGAGTCAGAGTATAATATGAACATGTAATACTCCCCCCGTACCCCCGATCAATACACAAGGATCCAGCCAGGTTATGTTATATGATGCTATGTAACAGACCCCGAAGGTGATAGACCCCGAAGGTGATAAGCCCCCGAAGGGTGGTAGACCCCGAAGGTGATACATAGTAGTCCCATAAAAATGGGGATTCTGGGGGTAACCCAACAGTGTAAGTCCCATAAAAATGGGGATTCTGGGGGTAACCCAACAGTGTAAGTCCCATAAAAATGGGGATTCTGGGGGTAACCCAACAGTGTAAGATTCTAGGAAGACTCTATGATCATGAGGGTACATGTCGTAAGTGATCAAAGAACCAAGAAGCATATGATACGCTATGAAAGTAAAACGCACAGAACATAGAGTACCCGATGCTCCCTAAGGATAACATCTCAAGAAAGGATCCATATAGTACCAATCCGTGTGACCAACGTGACAGTACAAGTAAAGTAATCTACTGCAGGAAATAATTCTAAGCAGGATATGAAATGATCAGAGAATGTACTCGCCTGATATCTGAATGTCCAAGGTAAAGATACTGTCCGAGGAGAGGTGTCCGGCTCCTAATTAGAACAGCACAAGTCACAACATGTCCAGAAGGGTAATATAAAGCACTACAATGCATTCTACATGAATCTAGGTCAAACTAGGCCAAAGTCAACCCTTGGTCAACTTTGGTCAACTGCACTAGTCAAACTAGGTCAAACTAGGTCATGTCCTAACCCAGCAAGTCTTACTAGGCCTAACCAAGACTTATCCTAGCAAGCACACATCAATACAAGGCTATACAAGCCAACATACACCCAACTCTATATAGCATGCAATTATTCAATACTCAAATAGGCAAGAATTCACATTGGATATACACTAGGTAATCTATTACTTTAAACTATATATGTCTACACATATATACACATGCATATATTGGTATTCAACATTAGGTCTATAATCATGGCATTTCAAATGGTTATATAAACTTATATATTACAACACAATATGCTAACATATATATAATATACATACATAGCTAAGTTAACTATATTCATAAATACTTATTTAAGAGGCTATGTGTGTGTATGTAAACATGGCAAAGGGGCAAGTGAGGGTTAAATGGGCATACATAGTGTATACATATCAAAGAGTGTCAAAGTGTAAGTGAACAATGTGTCAAGTGTGATAGTGTCAACATAGTGTAAGGGGGTACATGAGGTAATATAGGATTTGTGTTAACATAGAACATTACATCTCATTAACTTGTATATTGCATATATTATATCTATTATTACATTACATTCATGCTTGCATTCATTCATCATTCATTTATTCTTTTGCACCACGATATGCACCATACATTACATACTATGGAACCTACATATTCATTACAAGCCATACTTATATATGCTTACATTATCACCTCATACATCATTTATTTAACCATTTACTCATGTTTGTATTCTCTATTTAATTACATAATGTATATACATTAACATGGGTTAAAATTAAATAGAACATTATATTACACACAAGGGTGCACAAAATGCATATGCCGAATAATAACTCCTACTAATAATCAATACTGTACCATCTCAGCATGAATTAAAATTTAGGATTAAAGTATGTTATAGATCTATGTGTTAGCTTTCCGAAACTTCAAACGGATCGCATTTTCGTTTCCGGAAACTCCCGGAATCGCGAAAACACCGAGAACGCGTTTGTCTTTCGTACAGCTGACACGCAAATAATTTTCCAGAAAGTTACAGAAAGAATTAGGCCTATTAATATATGTTTTTGGAAAGCTAATTTCAATACGCTTCTTTTAAAAAACACGGAAGATTAAACCGGGCTTTGAGCTAGAAGTTATGACATTTCTAAGTTAGGGCTGAAATTAAAAATGTGGATAAAATTCGTGACGGATTTAGATAGTTTGAGCCAAAAGAATACACAATATATATCCTAATTATCCACAACAAAAATAGCAATAATAATATGAGGAACCACACTCACAAACTAGATTATATAATCATCATGAACCATTTATTACATATATAAATATAGATACACTCTCATTACAATATATATATATATATATATATCTATATATGTAACATGAACACATCCACAACACAAAGGACACTCCTATGACCTCCAAATGGACAAAAAATGGACACAAATGGAGATACAACCATGGGGGTCATTCCTATGGGTTCAAAATAGACCTATATGCATGAGGAAATAAAAAGGAGAAGGAATTTATACCTCCCGGTAGATTGAATCGAAGAAAAACCTTCCCGGAGCGACACCGACACGTAGAGATTCCAAAAGGACACGAACGAGCTCCGAATCCTCCCAAACTTGGGTAGCTTCCTCCTTGGCTAGAATGGAGAAGGAAAGAAGAAGATTTGGTGGTGAAATGGAAGGATTTGGTGGAGAAATTGCTAGGGATTGCTCTCTTGAAATTTGGGGAAGAACAAGAGAGAGAAAAATAGATGGATAATGACAAATGGGAGGCTCAACCCTATCCTTATTGTGGCTAGCCATAAAGGTGGTTTTGTCCTATTAGGAAAAGTCCAAAAGCCCCTACTAACCTATTCTATGAGTATTAGGAAAGGGCTAATTGGTTGGGGCTAAATTAGTCATTCTAAAGTCTCTAATCACACTAACCTTATCCATAATAATTAGTCTAACCTCTAACTAAAATATTTCTATCATGTGGGCCATGCCTAACTAGTGTGTGGGTCCAACTAGAGTTAAACTACCCCCGGGTCCCCGTTTCAAGCCGGTTTGAGTTGAAATTCGAACCCGACTCAAATAACCCCAAAACAATATCATAAATAATAAAATAATATCAAAATAATTCAAAGAGGTCAAATGCAAAAATATCCTTAGGCCAAAAATGACATTAAAATATCATAATCACATGGTTAGGCTCTAGGTCAAACAGTCTCTAGGGTTTCACTAGCAAAACGTCAAAACCACAAGTCATTGATTTAAATAATGTTAAAATGATTTAAAATCACCAAAAATCATATCATGAATTAAATATCATTATTAAAATAATTATAAACACGAAATTTCAAAATTACCCTCAATCAAAAAATTAAAATAAAATAAAAAAAATCAACCCAAAATTTAGGGTGCTCACATCCTACCCACCTTATAAAAATTGCGTCCTCGAAATTAAAATGTTCGTAATCCTTCTAGGTCAAACCCCCACAATCAAATCCCAGAACTTAAATAAATCATACCATCAAAAGGACGACATACAGGGTCATGGCATACGGTGGTAGTGAAAGTCTCATCTAGGTATTCTAGTCATGCTAAACCAAAACGGTCATAGGGTATCAAAACACACAAGCAATCTAGGGTGCTAAACAAAAGTTACAAAAACAACAAACCATCAAAACTGTAAGGCAGTCTACCATCCTATATGAAAACTGATACTTATCATAAAAATAAAGAAAAGTAACTACCCATTATCTTTAAAGGGTTCAGAAAAAAAAAAAAGAAAATCAAAATCAAAGTTAAGGAATGAAAGCCAATTCCATGGAAAATTTCCAATCACAATACGTATTAAGAATATTTAGTCTTGATACGATCTAAGTTGATCAAATTGGGGGAAATCAAGATTTAGGCAATATGGAGGACAGGTTCAACAAAGTCTGAGATCGAGCATACAAGGATAGAGATTCAGGTCACAATCAAATTTAATTCAATTAAGTACAACCCAAGATATAAATATGATAAGAAAAGATAATCGAAGTCGATTTGGTCGGATTAAGGAAACTAGGATTCAATGATATTGAAAAACCCCTTTTAGAGAAAACAGGAAAAGATTTCATACGAAGTCAGCAAATCATCCCTCTCTAATACTATCAGTTTATCATTTGCTAAACCATATTCTTTTTTTTTTCTCACAAGTCCCAATATGAAAATCAACCTCTATATTACTATCATCGAAATTTTATAACCTTCAGTCATCTAAACCTTTACCACAATCACCATAGACAAAATCTTTAAGTTCCAAAACATTTTCCACGAAACATACCCCTCTTTTTAGGAGTCAACACTTATTCATTTAATCAAAATTTCAAATTCTGTCACCTCGTTTTAAATTAGATCCGAAACCTCTAAATCCAGTTTATGGAATCCTTGGACTTGTTTAAATCGAGTCTCGTATTCACTAAACTCCAATACCACTATGTCACACAAAATTTATTCTTTTTTTATAAATTAACCTTCATATTTTCTTCAACGTTCACCTTCAAATATTTTTTTTTTGAATTCTACAATTTTCTTCCAATCATCTAAAATAATTTCTATAACGTAAAATCCTTGTGTTCTCTCTGTCTCTAGTCACCATCTTACAATATCTAGTTCAATTTTGCATAATCATTTTATTCGATTAAATTCTCCTTTCCATCTCTAAATTTCTACATAGCCTTGTAATAGTTCCCAAGAATCAATAACAAAGATTTTTAAGTTCTAAAAACTAGGTTGACCTTAAACATCCTCATTAGTTTTGAAATACATCCATGAATTATTCATAACCCACTTTCTGTGATTGTTTCTAAATTGATAACATTTATCCCTCGATTTCATTTTAAACCTTTACCACATCTCCATTTCAAATTTTTCATATTTGACATCCAACACTCTGATTCCTACAAAATCATCATATGATAACCAATTACATCATTTTCGAACAAGATGATTTATATCACTTCCTCAACATTTCTCAGATAAAAAATGATATAAAGATTCAAGAGTTTTCAAGGTATAGCTGACAGAATTATATATGAGACAGGGAATTGATATAAGCAGGACAGGTATATAAGACAAGGAATGATGGTAGTAAAAATATTGGCAGGAAAAGAATGATAATAGAATCTGTTCTGCTTATCTATTTAAAAGAGGGACCCATTTTTTTTGAAACAAGAATTATAATACCAAATCCAAAATAAGGACTAGCAAAATCATTGGTTTATTGTATTAAGAAGAAATAAATTTTTGTAAGAAGTTACACAAGGTTTATAAAAATAGCTAAAGCTACATCCTAAGTAAACAATGAGAAACAAAACAAAACAAAACAAAACAACAATAATTCCTTCTCTTTTTTTTTGAATGACTGAAACAAAAGTAGCAAAAACATGTTCGAAAACATTTAAGGTACAATCTGATAATCATATGCGTCTATCCAAAATCATGGTACTCTAAATCCTCGTCATACTAGTGAGCAAGGCTACGATAATCACAGAGTCCTTGACTTATGCACATACCTCTAGAATCATGGTATTTAACATTTTTGCGATGCCGCTAGCTTGGCTATGAAAACCTTAAATTTTCACACCCGAGAAATATATCCAAAATTAGACTATATGTCCGCACCATGCTGGCTAATGTGACTATAGAAGACAAGATTTCCATAACTTAGATGACCTAGCCCATATAATTTCATCTTGCCAAAAATTAAATTAAATCAACAATGAATACCAAAAAAAATCAAATTTATCAACGAACATCAAAATTCAGAAATGAACAAAATCCTTCAAATCATATAACTACAAACTCGGATGCTATATCTAACATCAAGATTCAAATTTCAATAATCTTCATCAAAATCAATAAATACAAACTCAAATTCAATAATAATCCATCAAAATCAAATTCAATAGCAGAAAGTAAAGATAAATCAAATCAAAAAAAAAGAAAAGAGTTTTCAAATCGGAGTTAAACAAGATTCTCAAGGGTCGTCCCAGGAATCTCTCAAGGGTTCCTATTTGTGATTGAGTACCTTCAAAATATATCCTAATCCTACTGCAGGCTGTAGTGGTACTCTAGTTCGAATACCACTACACAAACTCGACCTGCATGGACCACCACTAAAAACGTGTCACGACCCACGCCCTAGAGTTAGGGCACGAGAACGTAACAACGCCCAGCCTACGTCGCAGTGTCGGCGGTAGAACGCTGTCCTAGGTCTCAATGCATCTAACAGTATAAGACTAAACAGTTTATACTCCCCGAATGGGGGTGACATAGCAGATACCATCTCAATCACATCTAAGGTAGAGCATGATAAAGATAGATAAAACATAAAATCCAAAATAAATACAGGAGATAGAAGTCTAAGTATCTAAGATACATAAACCCAGAAATACATCTCAAAACTCAAATACAGTAATTCACAAAGTAAATACAACTCCAGACAAAATGAAACAACTATCTAAACATCCTCTAAAGTGTCTCCACTAGGCTAGCAGGCACCTCCAGGCTATCTGTAAAATTTATCAACAGGTCCAGTCAGGACTGGACCGAGTACAGTACATCTCAACAGATCATAGCAGGTTAGAAAATATAATCATGCAGTAAAGTAAGATACAAGTACTGAAAGAAGTGCAGTATGTAAACAGAGAGAGAACTGTAATAGAAATATCTACTATACATAGGGAACTAGCAGTGACTAGTGAGTCAGAGTACAATATGAACATGTAATACTCCCCCCGTACCCCCGATCAATACATAAGGATCCAGCCAGGTTATGTTATATGATGCTATGTAACAGATCCCGAAGGTGATAGACCCCGAAGGTGATAAGCCCCCGAAGGGTGGTAGACCCCGAAGGTGATACATAGTAGTCCCATAAAAATGGAGATTCTGGGGGTAACCCAACAGTGTAAGTCCTATAAAAATGGGGATTCTGGGGGTAACCCAACAGTGTAAGATTCTAGGAAGACTCTATGATCATGAGGGTACATGTCGTAAGTGATCAAAGAACCAAGAAGCATATGATACGCTATGAAAGTAAAACGCACAGAACATAGAGTACCCGATGCTCCCTAAGGATAACATCTCAAGAAAGGATCCATATAGTACCAATCCGTGTGACCAACGTGACAGTACAAGTAAAGTAATCTACTGTAGGAAATAATTCTAAGCAGGATATGAAATGATCAGAGAATGTACTCGCCTGATATCTGAATGTCCAAGGTAAAGATACTGTCCGAGGAGAGGTGTCCGGCTCCTAATTAGAACAGCACAAGTCACAACATGTCCAGAAGGGTAATATAAAGCACTACAATACATTCTACATGAATCTAGGTCAAACTAGGCCAAAGTCAACCCTTGGTCAACTCTGGTCAACTGCACTAGTCAAACTAGGTCAAACTAGGTCATGTCCTAACCCAGCAAGTCTTACTAGGCCTAACCAAGACTTATCCTAGCAAGCACACATCAATACAAGGCTATACAAGCCAACATACACCCAACTCTATATAGCATACAATTATTCAATACTCAAATAGGCAAGAATTCACATTGGATATACACTAGGTAATCTATTACTTTAAACTATATATGTCTACACATATATACACATGCATATATTGGTATTCAACATTAGGTCTATAATCATGGCATTTCAAATGGTTATATAAACTTATATATTACAACACAATATGCTAACATATATATAATATACATATATAGCTAAGTTAACTATATTCATAAATACTTATTTAAGAGGCTATGTGTGTGTATGTGAACATAGCAAAGGGGCAAGTGAGGGTTAAGTGGGCATACATAGTGTATACATATCAAAGAGTATCAAAGTGTAAGTGAACAATGTGTCAAGTGTGATAGTGTCAACATAGTGTAAGGGGTACATGAGGTAATATAGAATTTGTGTTAACATAGAACATTATATCTCATTAACTTGTATATTGCATATATTATATCTATTATTACATTACATTCATGCTTGCATTCATTCATCATTCATTTATTCTTTTGCACCACGATATGCACCATACATTACATACTATGGAACCTACATATTCATTACAAGCCATACTTATATATGCTTACATTATCACCTCATACATCATTTATTTAACCATTTACTCATGTTTGTATTCTCTATTTAATTACATAATGTATATACATTAACATGGGTTAAAATTAAATAGAACATTATATTACACACAAGGGTGCACAAAATGCATATGCCGAATAATAACTCCTACTAATAATCAATACTGTACCATCTCAGCATGAATTAAAATTTAGGATTAAAGTATGTTATAGATCTATGTGTTAGCTTTCCGAAACTTCAAACGGATCGCATTTTCGTTTCCGGAAACTCCCGGAATCGCGAAAACACCGAGAACGCGTTTGTCTTTCGTACAGCTGACACTCAAATAATTTTCTAGAAAGTTACAGAAAGAATTAGGCCTATTAATATATGTTTTTGGAAAGCTAACTTCAATACGCTTTTTTTTAAAAAAACGGGAGATTAAACCGAGTTTTGAGCTAGAAGTTATGACATTTCTAAGTTAGGGCTGAAATTAAAAACGTGGATAAAAATCATGACGGATTTAGATAGTTTGAGCCAAAAGAATACACAATATATATTCTAATTATCCACAACAATAATAGCAATAATAATATGAGGAACCACACTCACAAACTTGATTATATAATCATCATAAACCATTTATTACATATATAAATATAGATACACTCTCATTACAATATATATATATATATATATATATATATATATATATATATATATATATATATATAAATCTATATATGTAACATGAACACATCCACAACACAAAGGACACTCCTATGACCTCCAAATGGACACAAAATGGACACAAATAGAGATACAACCATGGGGGTCATTTCTATGGGTTCAAAATAGACCTATATGCATGAGGAAATAAAAAGGAGAAGGAATTTATACCTCCCGGTAGATCGAATCGAAGAAAAACCTTTCCGGAGCGACACCGACATGTAGAGATTCCAAAAGGATACGAACGAGCTCCGAATCCTCCCAAACTTGGGTAGCTTCCTCCTTGGCTAGAATGGAGAAGGAAAGAAGAAGATTTGGTGGTGAAATGGAAGGATTTGGTGGAGAAATTGCTAGGGATTGCTCTCTTGGAATTTGGAGAAGAACAAGAGAGAGAAAAATAGATGGATAATGACAAATGGGAGGCTCAACCCTATCCTTATTGTGGCTGGCCATAAAGGTGGTTTTGTCCTATTAGGAAAAGTCCAAAAGCCCCTACTAACCTATTCTATGAGTATTAGGAAAGGGCTAATTGGTTGGGGCTAAATTAGTCATTCTAAAGTCTCTAATCACACTAACCTTATCCATAATAATTAGTCTAACCTCTAACTAAAATATTTCTATAATGTGGACCATGCCTAACTAGTGTGTGGGTCCCACTAGAGTCAAACTACCCCCCGGGTCCCCGTTTCAAGCCGGATTTAGTTGAAATTCGAACCCGACTCAAATAACCCCAAAACAATATCATAAATAATAAAATAATATCAAAATAATTCAAAGAGGTCAAATGCAAAAATATCCTTAGGCCAAAAATAATATTAAAATATCATACTCACATGGTTAGGCTCTAGGTCAAACAGTCTCTAGGGTTTCACTAGCAAAACGTCAAAACCACAAGTCATTGATTTAAATAATGTTAAAATGATTTAAAATCACCAAAAATCATATCATGAATTAAATATCATTATTAAAATAATTATAAACACAAAATTTCAAAATTACCCTCAATCAGAAAATTAAAATAAAATGAAAAAAAATCAACCCAAAATTTAGGGTGCTCACACAAAGCCAGCAGACAAACAATGGCCGCAAATCACTTACTCCTTCGAAGACGGTCATGTCAAGCCCATCTTGGACATGCTCATACAAGGGGACAGAATTCAGCTTCCTCCACCAAGACGGGAACCGCGGCCGGCAGAGATGGAGAATCTAAAGTACTGCCATTGTAATCGCTATGTCCATCATGCTACACATGATTGCTGCCAGCTGAAACGGTACATCCAAAACCTCATAGATTCGAACGCTCTGGCCATCGATTTCGAAGAGGTAACCGTGGCAGCCAATATGGTGTCCGTACAATTCGGCAGCTTTTCTCCGACGGAAACTCAAGACGGGGTGGTCCACATCCCTCTGGCGACAATGGAGATTACCAATCTTCCACCTCCCCGAGATCAGGCTACTGGTCTAGTACCTCTCACCACATCACGAGGGGAGGTCATGTGGATCCATCCAGCCACTCCTCGCTCCACATCAAATGCCAAACTGGGGGTCGCTAGTCTGCCAACAACTCCACGCTCTGCTCCATCAACTGAACCACTGACAATCAAGCTTCCTAGGACGTCCTCTCAGTCTTCATTCACACAGGGGGTAGCCGAAGAGGAACCAGAGTTAGCCAAGTATGTGGCTGCCCACACTGATGTTCCCTCCGCTGATGATGTAATCCCCCTAAAAAAGATACCTTACTTCATCAATAAAGGGTTATCTTTGAACTACACTGAGCTTAATAAACTTTGTACAATATATGCTATGGAACACGGTATAGGCACTCAGCTACACACACAGGTGACAAATGTGTACACCGCAATCCAGCTTACCCCAGTAGAAGACGCTTACCGAATAATCGAGGGAGGGGACCATCCAATCATCTTTGGCCGGAAGGACGACCCACATCCCTTCACCATAGAGGAAGCCGACCTCGGGTCAGATGCTGGGAGACTGCCTCTGTATCTTTATAGCCCCCAATCCAAATATCTCATGCAAAAACATGGGTATGATCTGGAGACGACACCAGGCTTGAACTACGGTACCGGACGACGATTACCTTTGAAGCCACCGGTCCCGACAGGCAAACCACGGGACTACTATAGCAAAACTCGATGCGGGTTAGGGTATGTAACACCTACTATGAACCCTGAGAGTTCAGATGAAGAATGCGACTGGCAGTCACATTCAACCAGGTCACCCACTTCTGACTTGGATACCAGCATCAAAGACGTGTTCAGACTAGTCTTGTCAGTTAACATGGCATTCGCCGATGCTTATGAAGAAGATGAAGACATCCCTGAAATCCTCGAGCTAGAGCCGTGGGCCCAACAGTTGGATGCACAATAGGAAAAACGATTCGAACTGAGAGAACCTCCTACTGAAGATGAAGTCATACAGGTTGATCTCGGCAGCGTATCTTCTCCAAAGCCAATTTTTGTAAGTAAAAGCCTAGCAGACGAAGAGCGGGAGTCGCTGCTAAAACTTGTCAGAGAATACATTGATGTGTTCGCCTGGAGCTACGAAGACATGCCAAGGTTAAATCCCGACATTGCTCTTCACAAACTCAACATTCGGCCGGATGCGAAACCAGTCAAGCAACAACAGCGACGCTTCCGCCCAGGCATCATGGACACGATCGAAGCCGAAGTCAATAAATTGATAGCCAGCGGCTTCATTCGTGAGGAGCAACATCCCGATTGGGTCGCCAATATAGTGCCCGTCCTCAAGAAGAATAGGAAGATTCGAATCTGCATCGACTTCCGCAATCTGAATGAGACGTGCCCCAAAGATGAATTCCTCCTTCCTATCACAGACATCATGATCGATAATACCTGCGGCTTCGAACGTATGTCGTTCATGGATGGCTTCTCGGGGTACAACCAAATCAAAATATCTCCTGATGACGAAAAGCATACATCATTCCGAACACCAATTAGCACGTACTGCTACACAGTCATGCCTTTCGGTTTGAAGAATACCGGCGCCACCTATCAAAGAGCCATGAGCATCATCTTCAGAGACCACTTACGCAAGACAGTGGAGTGCTATGTTGACGATATAGCCGTTAAGAGTCGCTACAAGGCAGACCATCTGCAGGATCTAAGGACGGTATTCGACCTAATACGAGCGCACAATTTGAAAATGAATCCTACGAAGTCCTTTCTGGGCGTATCTAGCAGAAAGTTCTTGGGCTTCATCATCACTGCACAGGGTATCCATGTAGACCCTGAGAAGACGAAAGCAATCATGGAGATCGGTCCCCCGAGAAATCTCTGCGAACTCAGAGGCCTTCAAGGGAGGCTAGCTTACATCAGGAGGTTCATTTCCAACCTCTCCGGGCGATGTCGACCATTCACCCATCTCATGAAGAAAGGCGTCTCATTCGTATGGGATGAGGAATGCCAGCGCGCCTTCGACAGCATCAAAGAATATTTGTCGAACCCTCCAGTCCTGGTGGCCCCGGTTTCCGGAAAACCATTCCTGCTCTATGTACGAGCAATGCAACATTCCCTCGGGGCTCTGCTGGCACAAAATAGCGACGTAGGCCATGAGCAAGCCATATATTACCTCAGCCGAATGATGATTAGGCCAGAGCACCGATACACCGCTGTGGAGAAGGAATGCCTTGCCCTGGTGTTCGCCATTCAGAAAATGCGGCACTATGTCACCGGACAAGCGATACATGTGATCTCATGAGTCAACCCTCTCAGGGTCCTCATGACTAAACCAAGGGCACTCAGCTCTCGCCTCGCTACATGGGCAATATTACTGTCCCCTTATCATATGATCTTCGTCCCACAAAAGGCAATCAAAGGTCAAGCCCTGGCAGACTTCTTAGCAGCCCACCCAGGCTCGGAGTCCTCCAGAATATATGAAGAGATCCCAGATGAGGTCGCCGACTCGCATGCAACCTCTCACGATAATATATGGCGAATGTTCTTCGACGGTGCTTTGAGGACCGGACCTAAAGGCAATATAGTCGTCGGAGTCGGGGTAGTGCTGGTCTCCCCTTCCGGATTGGTGATTAACCGCGCTTATTCCCTCACAGAGCCCTGCTCTAACAATGTGGCCGAGTACAATACTCTGGTCATTGGCCTCCAACTTGCAAGAGAGCTGGGGGTAGAATACCTTGAAGCATACGACGATTCCCAACTAATCGTCAATCAGATCCGGGGCTCATACGAGGTCCGCCACGAAGACATGATCCCTTATCACCAAATAGCAATTGACATCATCTCATCGTTCGAGGGGTTCTTCATCGAACATGTCCCCATATTCTGAAATATCGAAGTTGATGCCCTAGCTGGTCTTGCCGCTTCCCTAGCAATTTTGAATTATGATCGCCAATCAGTGGATGTGATAGGCCACAAACTGGTCTGTCCCAAGAACAATATGCAATTCGTGGCGAGTTATTCCGCCCAGACGATCGATGAGGCCCTAGATTGGAGACAACCATTCATCGACTTCGTCGTCTACGACATCCTGCCTGAGAACCCAAAGGAAGCCACTTCCATCAGACGACGTTCTCTCAGATTCTTCTACGATACAGAGACGAAAATGCTGTATCGCCGCTCCTACGACGGATTACTGCTTCGGTGTCTGTCAAACGCAGAAGCCAAAGAAGCCGTACGAGAAGCTCATGACGGTGTCTGCGGGGCCCACCAGCCCGGTCCTAAATTGCAAGACCGTCTTCGACGAATGGGCTACTATTGGCCCACGATGGTGGCAGATGCGATAGATTATGCTAGAAAATGTAAAACATGCCAAGTCCATGCAGACTTCATTCACCAACCATCCAAATTTCTACATCTGACAGTGGCATCCTGGCCATTCGAAGTATGGGGAATGGATATCATTGGTCCAATCACCCCACCTTCCTCCCGAGGACATCGCTTCATACTTGCGATCACTGATTACTTCTCCAAATGGGCGGAAGCTGTCCCACTCACAGAAGTCAAGACTTCAAACGTGATCAGCTTCCTTAAGCATCATGTCATCTACCGCTTTGGACTGTCCCGAAGGATCATCCATGATAATGGTCCGCAGTTTACAAGCCACGCATTCTATCGGTTTTACGATAAGCACCATATTCAGAATGTCGCTTCAACACCGTACAACCCGACGGCGAACGGGTTGGCAGAGGCATTCAACAAAACAATCATCAAACTCCTCAAGAAGTTTGTCTCCTCCAACAAACGCGACTGGAACGAGAAGCTCGGCGAGTGTTTATGGGCGTACCGTACTACAGTCCGAACAGCTACCGGGAACACACCATTCTCTGGTATACGAAAGTGAGGCAGTTCTCCCATTAGAGACTCAAATACCCTCACTCTGCGTCGCCCTCACTTATCAATTGACGACGGATGACAACTGCCGACGTCGACTACAAGAGTTGGAGGCCTTAGATGAAAAGCGCCTCCTAGCTCAGCAAAGGATCGAGCTATACCAAGCACGCATCTCAGGAGCCTTCAACAAGAAGGTCAAAATCAGAACATTCCAAGTGGGCGATCTTGTTTTGGCAGTCCGGAGGCCAATATATGGTCATGACTCACAAGACCGTCGGCAAGTTCCAGCCAAAATGGGAAGGTCCATTTGTCATCGAGGCCGTGTTCTCCAACGGTGCTTACCGCCTCGCTAAACAAAATGGAGACTTGCTCATGTTACCCGTCAACGGCAAGTTTCTGAAGAAGTATTATGTCTGAAACAAAATCCTCAAGACATCTCAGAGTGTCGAGTTATGTGTCTCCCTGTACCACTGAACTCACATTCTGGTTCCATGCATAGAGTCACGTACCCGCTGGTACCTCTGAACTCATTCCCACATTTTACAATCACTCGAGTCACGTACCTGCCGGTACCTCTGAACTTATTCTCCATATTTTCCAATCATACGAGTCACGTACCCGCTGGTACCGCTGAACTCACACTCACCATTCCCTAGATTCCCGAGTCATGTACCCTCTCGTGCCGCTGAACTCATGTCCACCAACATCCCAGATTATCAAGTCATGCGTCCGTTGGTGCCACTGAACTCACACTTTCACAATATCGAGTCATGTACCCACTGGTGCCTCTGAACTCACATCCCAGTCACTCTTTCAGATAGAAAGTTATGTATGATCATACCTCTGAACTTCCTTCCTGGAGGAGATCCTCCCCCATGATCCAATACCCGCACTTCCAGTGCACAAAAAAGTGTAAGCGATCCACAAATTCCTAAGACGGCCATGTCCTCGTTACCTCTGAGTCATTTCACTTCTGCCAAAAACAAATCACCCCCTACATAGAACTTCCATGTCCTCATTACCTCTGAGTCGTTTTATGTACCCCCTCTTCATTGAGCCCACTCCTGCCATGTCCTCATTACCTCTGAGCGGGAAGGCTCCGTAGAAGAAACCTTCATACTTGCCATGTCCTCATTACCTCTGAGTAAGTATGTCGGTGCCCTTTCAACCTATTATCTGTACCCACGCCCAGAGTACGACAAGGATAATAGGTCCACAAATGTCCTCTGTTGACCACAAATGTCCTCTGTTGACCACAAATGTCCTCTGTTGACCACAAATATCCTCCGTTGAGTCCACTCCTGCCATATCCTCATTACCTCTGAGGAGGAAGACTCCATGGTAACACCTCCGTACTTACCATGTCCTCATTACCTCTGAGTAAGTATGTTGGTTTCCTTTTATCCTATTATCCGTATCCTAAACCGGGGTACGCCAAGGATAAGAGGTCCACAAATATCCTCTGATAAGTTTCTTAGCATAAATCCACTATCTCGTCATGCCCCAGGAGCCCAGCCGCTCTACGGCATTCCCCTTTTTCCCAATACCGAGAGCACCCATGACCACTTTGCCGTGGCTGTTTCGGATATCCTGACCAAACTTGTTATCCGTACCTAAAACCAAGGTACGCCTAGGGTAACAGGTCCACAAATAATCCTCCAGCAAGTCCAATTCCATAAACACCACAAGTACAAGAAAGAGAAGATGAGTCGAAACATGCTCATTTATTCAAAATTTAAAGTACTACATCATCTGGGATCATATCCCTTGAAAAAAAAGAAGAAGGAAAAAAGGAGCAAAAGAAAACAGAAGACCGATCACTGCACCGGGGCACATAGTGTCGTGAGACGGTCCGTCAGCAAGGTAACTGACCGCTCAAACCTCTGTCTAGCTCGTCGCTCCGCCTCTTGGGTCAGCGCCACCTCGTCCTCCAGATGAGCGTGAGCTTTCCAGTTGTCCTCAAATTTCTTGAATGCCCGCTCCAGGTTAACAGAAGATCGGGAAACCTTCTCGGCCTCCTGAACAATTGACTCCTGTTCCGCATGAGCAGCCCTCAGCTCCGACTCCAGGAAGGCCAATTCCTTCTGAAGTGCGAGAATCCGCTCCTTCGTGTCAGCTATTCCACGAGAAGCAGCCTCCTCCCGAGCCCTACAAGCGTGGCTTCGACGACCCAGCCTGTCGTATGAAGCGGAAAGCTTGTCAAGGTCCCCCTTCACAACCGGCCCGGCGGTGTCTCGAGCGAGCTTTATCCTATCCCGAGCGGCAATAAGGAAGCCTCGCTCCCGTTCAATCGCAGCAGGCAAATCAGCCTGCCGTAACACCAGCAATCGGGTCACGAGCTGATCAGCCTCTGCCAAATTGGGCTCCAGGAGCGCAGCCAACCCCACCCCGCCAGGAAGAGTCTTTAAAGTTTCAATCTGACCCCGAGCACACCGCAGGGACAGAGAGAAAGGGGTCCCCGTGTAAAACCCCAATATTTTCTAATTATTTTAATGCTTGAAAAATTATTTTTCTATATTATTTTGAGTTTATTTGGTATATGTACGTAAATATATAAATGCATGTGTGTGTGTATTATATGTGCACTTGTTAATATTCTATTAAATAAGGCATAAAATGATCTCTAGGATTTTAGGAATTTATTAGTAAATTTTTTGATAATTTATTGCTAGCTTAAAATATAAATTTAAAATTGTAGCTTGATATATATATGTATATGTATATATATATACATATATATATATATATATATATATATATATATAAGTAGTGGTAAAAAAAAAAAAAAAAAAAAAGAACAGGTGGGGCCCGGCCCACACCCCAAGCATGGGCGGCCAGGCTGACTTGTTTTCAGCCTTGGTTTAGTTGTCATATAAAAAGAATTTTTTTTTTTTTTTTTTTTTCAAATCTGGTGGTGGCCGAGCCCCCATAAAAGCAGCAGCAGCTGCGGAAGAAAAGGGGGGCCCGACCCCCACAATTGATTATTAATCAGCAGCAGTAGCTGCAATATAACCGACCCCCTTCTCCCAATGAAAAAAATAAAGAGCAAGTGGGGTACTGTTCACGTGAACAGTACCCTCTTTCCCCCGCGCGGCTGAAGGAAGCCGAGCACCCGAGAGGTAGTTTTAAATCCAACTTCCTCATATCTATACCATTTGAATCCAAATTTTTTTTACAAAATCCTAACTAGATTTCCCTCTATCTATTCCATCTAAACCAAGACCTAAACCTAGCATCATTCGGATTTTTAATCCAATTTAAATTCGGAGTTTTAAACACCCTATAAAAGTTTCGAAAATAGGGTTCTTGGAAATTCGTCGATAGAACTTCATCCCGAGCCCAAGCTTCGACTCCAGGGACACTCCCACACCCCCGCGCTCGACATCGGCCATCTGCTCGCCGTCGCCGACGACCAGATCGCCGACCAACTGCTCGAGCCGACCGAAAAACAGGGAACACCCTGTTTTTGTTCAGAACTCAGGTACCATCTTCCGAATCCAATTTCTTTGATTATGTTCGACGAAAATTTGATCTATCGAATGCTGTGCGTAGTAGACATGACCCTCTTCAAACCCCTTTTGATAGAATCCTGGGAACCCCAAAGGATCGCTCGAAAAATCGAGACGAAGTTGGAGAAAAACCCCACTTTTCTGATTTCTAAAAACTGTTTAGAAACGCCAACTTGTCGGCCACTTTTCTCGCTGTTCATTAACCTTTCGTAAAAACTAATTGAACACGTTTGAAGACAACCTAACCACGATGGAAATGTAACTGGTAGATTAGTATTTCGATTTCTGTGTGTGTATTAATCCCATGTTAAACTAGTGAGGAAAACTGATTTCAAAAATAATAAATTCTGAAATTTTTGTCCGATACGACGTCGCCCCGACAAACCGGGCGACGTGGTCGCGCGTTATACGCATCGAAAGGCGCGTATGGATGTTGCGGATATGTGCGAACGGACGGAACTCAGTTTCGTCGCGTGTGTGCGACGAAATCAACGTGTATCTGTCGAAATACCCCCGTATCGGCATTTTGTAAACTTGTCCATAACTTGGTGTACAGTCGTCGAATCGAGACGAAACTTGCGCCAGCAGGTCCGGATTGAAATTCTGGTCCTGCATGCCAAGTTTGGTTTGATTCTGAGAAACTCGAATCGGGACCCACTTTTGGCGGGCCCGCGACGCACTCAAACGGGCGATTTTGTACACGACTCCTCGGAATCCAAAACTGGACATACCGTTGAGTTCCTCTCCTCAAACTGAAACTATAGACATGTAGTTTGACGACTTTAGAGACCGTAGACTTTGGCACGCGTTTCGGTACAAAGCGGATCCAACGACGGACATCGTTTTGACCCGAAATTACGATTTTGCCCCTGTTCCAGAATTTGACTTTTAGACAGGCGTTTCCTAGGTATATCTTCTTCACCGAGATCATTTTTGATGTTTGTTTCAGAGTTTGGAGTCATCTGTGATTTGTGAGTTTTTGGTGCGGACACTTGCTACTTTTGGACTTGCCACTTTGTACCACCAGGCAAGATACCTTGCCACCTTACTCTGTGATTATTACATTCTTATTTTTAGTTGTTATTTTCAGCATTTTATTTATGTTATTTAAACTGTGCGTCCAAGTCACACTTGGGTGCAAGCGACTCTATTGGTCGTTTTCCTGTTTTATTTATTCTCTTGCATTGACTTAGTATATTGACCACCCATTGATGTTGGGATATTGGTATGTCTCATACGGCCTTGACACTTGTTGTATCACGTGATGTGAGTCACATGTAGGACACGTTTCCGCGTAGTTGGCTGGCCACCGATACGTATGGAGCGTGCGACGGATAGGGGTAACTGCCAATAGAATTGCATGTTAGAAGACTTGGCGGTTACTAGAGGTACATGTCAGTCATGGAGATGATGATACTAGGCATTGGGTGGGGAGAACATTACCTGACGTATGGGCTTCGATTGCACTTCCCTTGTAACCCGGACGCTCCGCTGGAGATACGGGTATGAGCCTCTCAGGTTGGCCACTGTCATTTTTCAACGACATGCTCTTGGTCACTGGTGCCCAAGAGGGGACTATACCGGATCCTATATTTAGCCAGGGCTCATGCGTCGAAGGAATGTATCTCAACTGCATATTCACAGTAGAATGGTCAGGAACCCGGTTACATGCATACTTTCTTCTCTTATTATATTATCACAGTTTATATGGCATGGTGTTTTCTTGTATCTTGCTATGTCCCCTGAGGACCTGGTTATCTCTCCAGGTTTAGAGGATTTTCCACAGGAGTACGGAGCGGCATTGGAGCTATCTTATATTGATGACGAGGCAGTGCCTTATGATTTCTAGTCTATTTCTTCTCTGAGACAGTTGTAGACATTATTTTACATCTCTTTTTCTTTATATTTGCGGAGGTCGGACTCCGATCTTGTGAGACTATTTTTCATAGCTGTTTGGAGTGAGTTTGTTCACCCGGCTATCTTTTGATACTCTTATTTATTTATTTGGACTTCATTATCTTCTGTGTTGAGCTGTGATGAGATTAGATATGTTATTCTGGCCTGTGATTATTTATTTACAGCTTATGTGTATATGAGGATTCCATATATTGGAGTATTCTTTATATACGTACAGCTGGCATGTTCACGTACTTGGTCCTATGTATTTTGGGACTGGGGCGTTACATGTTTTTGTGGTTGCCCATACAGGTCCGATTTAATATTGTTGGGTTACATGACTGTGCCCAACAAGCCTGCATATAGGAATAGGAATATCTCATCCAGAACTACTACTACCTCTTGACTTCCAACTTTTCGAAACTTCCTTGATTATTCGATTTACTTCATATCTAATCTTTCCTAATATCGACTCATCTTCTTCGTGCCAACAGTATAAATCTACGAAGTGGACGCACCATTACCCTGACCCCCAAGGTGTCACGCCCCGCTCCCGTAGGAGCGATCGTCCTCGCTAAGGCGTGATGCCGCACGGGCCTAGGTTGCGCCCGTGCAAGGCCAAGTCCAGAAACGGCCGATTTGAGCTAGGCCACAGAGTCGCACAGAGTGTCCCCATTTGCAGCGGAAAGTAAATGAACACAAGTTGAAGCGAATTCAAACTCTTTTATTGATTTTCGAAAAGTTTACAAGCGGCGCTAGGCCGATATTACAAATCGCTCAAGCTCTCTCTCTCTGAAACATAAAAGGCGTGCCAAGTGGCTTACAAGATGGAATGATTCATGGCAATGTGTTCCGATACATTATGTCCTGTATAGGGTGCTTCAGCTCCTTGCAACGCTCCAAGGCTCCAGAGATAGCTCCGCGCCTTAGCACGTTCGATGGAAGCTCCGCACCCGCCGACGATACCTGCATCCTGCAAGTAGACTGTGGGGTTATCAGTACATTGTTATGCACTGGTGGGGAGGCTAGCTCGTCCACAACGCTATCATTACCAAACACGTATCATTTACTTTTGTGCATCTCTATCATTCATTGTCTTTCTAATCTTGCCTTAGGGTCAATTGCATGGCATATGTCATAACCTATCCCGTGTTGCCAAATTCAAGTGTCGCATGGAAATACATATACGACTTACCATACTTACCGTCCGGCCTTCCCTGTCCAAGTAAACAAGTTAGACAACAATTCATGTAATAACATAATGTGGCACTTGAAAAACATTCAATATCGAGTGCGTGTCCCTGCCTCGGGTTCTAGCGCGTCGTGGGCACGTTATCTAAATCACTTTGCATGAATTACTCTATATCATTTCGGTGTGTTACGTTTCGAGCAAGTTCGAGCATGTTCAGGGGTACTACATTTCAAGTATATTCAGGGCCACCTGTCCAGTTCATTTAGATTACTTTGATTTCAATGCAAGGACTTGCACGTGGATTGCCACCAGCAAAGCCCACCTAATCTATATGCACGGGTCGCTGGCATGACAAGCCATTTTGGACATCCCTGCGGTAATTCTCAACTTAGCGTAGGATGATGGCTGGTACACCCCGTTAAGTCTCTTGAATATACCCTGCTACTTACGTCTCTTGGTGCCCAAGCCCGCACCCAAGCAGCCCGTAAGCCCCGTTTTGATTTCGTCTAGGCCGGCCACGGTATACTCCACACAACGCCCGTGCCGCAGAATCCTTTCACTACCACGGTCACAGCATACGCCACCCCTCGCTCGTGCCGTTTGTCCACGACCATTTTGTATTATCTTGTTATTTAACTTAATAGCTATCTCCGAGCCGTAGGCTAACCCTTAGCCTTACTGCGTTATCGACCAGGTTGGCGTCCGTGCAGCGCGGGTAGCGAGCCCCGATGCACGTGCCCGTCACACCCGTCGCTAACCATTCTTTCTTTTCTTATCTTTTCTTCATTCTTTCTTTTCTTTCTTTCTTTCACTTGTTCATTCGTTTATCGATTCATTCACATATTCATTCATTCATTCATTCATTCATTCATTCATTCGTTGATTCATTTCCTTTTACACATTACGCAACTCCCAATGCGGGAGTCGCCTTGGCGACCCATCGGTCCCATAGCCTTTCAATGTCGCTATACACTACTCGGAACGACTATATCGATAGTCTTCCTGTTCATTGTTGTAACCCATTCATTGTTTCATTGTTAGACGCATAAGGAGCATAAACGTAGGCTTGTGCCGTAGCACGAGCGTGGAGCGCGGACGAGAGTTTTCATACTTTCCATATTCCTTTCCATATTCTATACAAGCATACAAGTTGGGATTATTCCCTTAGCTAGGTGCGTTGGGTCATTTATTAGCATGCAAGACGTTATCGCCTAGTGATTCTCGTGATAGTGTCCGCATTGTTATGTGTCTAGGCTAAGCATAGACGGGTTCATCGGAGCCACCCACCTTAGCGATGTTCGCATCGGCCGAGCGATACTCCGAGCGCGCCTTTGAAAGTCTAAGTCTGGATTCATCTTGTCGGGCCAATGTTAGCTTTGCATCGATTCTTCATCAGGTCGATGCCAACTCTTCGGGTCGACGGCTCGTTTGAGTCGTTGAACTTGCCGTTTGAATCGGCGTTCCGCTAGGGCGGAGCGGGGCACTACATAATATACCACTCAAAACAAGTCTCGTCCTCGAGACTTCCTGAGTGCAGGTCATCCTACCATTCCTTAACTCGTGTCATCGTGTTTCATGGACAATTCTATCGAACGACTCTATTGTTCGATGGCATCGAACTATACTCGTACCTTTCCAAGTTTCGCGTCGCATACGTTTGGTCGATTTTTATGGAACGGCTTTTTCATTCATTTAAGAGTTGTTGGTTCTTTATTCAATTCAAGCGTTTCTTCGACTTGGTTGCTATTTTAACGTATCATGGGACTGAAACGGTCGTACGAGGTGCGTTGTAATTCTCAAACACGAGAGTTGTAGGCTGATGCAACTCACTCGCTCGTTCATGCGCATCTCAACACCCACTTGCAGCTGCATTCGAGTTCATCATATCGCTGAGTTTGGATCGTGCACATATTCAAGGCGTCCCCCGAATACGTACATTTCAACCAAGCTTAGCGATTAGCGAAGTCGGACAAGCTACTCGTGATAGTTTCGATTTGCCGATCGTTTGCTAACTTCGATTTGATTCCTAACTCATGTGTATCTCACTATCGTTTATCTCGGTCCTCGAGATGATCCGGTTCGCTTCTCAAGCGTTCTTGTCAATGAAATCAATACGATTTCTTCTTCTTAGCGGAGTCGACCAAGTCTTAAGTACCTTCCATCCGATTCAGGACCAAGTATCGCACTGTCATCGAGTATGTCTTCCAATCAATGATTCGATTCGTTATTCCCACTTTACTCGTGCATCATCCATCCCTTTCATTCCCTTCGTTTGGGGCCAATCTCATCGTCGTTCACGCACACTCCCTGTTCCCCGTCCTACTCTAAGTCTTGCTGCCATAAATCTATCGTCCGTCCAGACGATACTTTAAACGCCATCGCACAGGTTTAATCACTCGGCATAGGGTCATCCGCCTATCCGCTAGGTCAGCTCACAAGGTCATAGTTACACGTTGAGTTCGTGGCTCGTCGTGCAAGGTCGTTGCACGACGCTCGCCCCAAATCCTATAGTCAAACCATTTGTTCGTTTGTACGGGAGTTTCTACCCAAGCTCGTGTCACTCAGATTTCTAAACATCGAGCACGATCACCTAATTTACATCAAGACTTACGTTGCACATACTCAATTCTGTTCAATCACCAGTTCTAACCAATTCGTGTATTCGATCACGAGGTCATCCAGCTCGTCAATACATTGCGCCCCAATCTCACGCAAGTCCGATCATCCACGGCGGTTCATGAATCACCATGCACGCTCCCGCGGAATAATCATTCTCATCGGGGCGTAACTCTTGTTTGAGTTTTAGACTAACCCATTCTCGATACGCGGATTGGACCTACTCAATCCTTAAGTTCAATCTTTCAAGCACATAAATTCATTCTCGAGTCCACCTTCGCGTCAAACCACAAGTCGAAGCATACGAATTGCCACGCCATGCAAGTGTCGATCACTCCCGCTGTACGAATCACCATACCAGCGCTCACGCGGAGTGATAGCCCTAGTCGGCGTGACGCATGTGCGAGGCTGAAGTTGCGCTCGCATAAGACAAGAACGTCAACGTTGTGGTTATCGACGAAGCAAATCCAAACATTCCATTTCCTCCAAGCCAAGATCTCTATTTGATAGTTCGACCGTCATGCGTTCAACTAGAAAATCCTCGAGCCAAGTCTATCTTTTCCTCGACACATTTTTAACATTTCAAGTATAGCGTCCAACGAAAAAATGACATTTGCACGATCGTCATTCGCCGCGTCAGAGTGCCCCCGAGTTATCGCATATCGATCTTTGATACGCCTCAATACCATCGACGATATGCGTAACCTGACGATCTTCCTTTGCAACCAATTTCGAGTCGTACGACTGATGCTATTGTCCGAGTTGGATAATCCTCAATTTCCTCGATATTCAAGATCAAGTTCGATAGCTATTCCTCAAGCAAGTTTCAAGATCGTTGTCCGAGTTCAAGTCACAATTCATTCGAATCCATCCGAAATCGTACGCGCGATCCTCTAAGTTTCCTCGATCAAGACCATTCATTCTCATTCATCGTTCCGAATCGTTTTCTAACTTGCGTTTACCATGGACAAGTTATCCGAACGACATCTCGTTTGGGACATTCGAAGTCACGACCAACTAAGCGTGACGCGTTCTAAGGCTTTGCGCGATCGCATCGCCTCGCCGACATACCCGTTCTATCCGTATATCCTTTAGTCTCGCTCGAACAATTTCTATGACGTCCATACACCACTCAGGGTTCGGGCCACTCGACTAGTCATCGACACTCATTTTTATTCTTCTCCGAACCTATCACATACACCACTCGGATTAAAGCCACATTCGATCTAGTCCTCAATCACGTTCGCGTCATGCGCTAAGACATCCTTCAGATTCGTTTGACGAATCTCTAGCGTAATCGCTCACGTCGCCTCGACGTACTAAGTCGTTCGCACTAATCCTCAAAATCCAAGCCAATCTTTTTGGGTACGCCTAAGCGTTAACTCGATAGCGTTCCTATCGATAGACACTCAAAGTGTACCTCCGTTCTCGATCGAGCGATGCTTGATATCGCTCGCAACCCGATTGCACCAAAAGTCGAGGTGCGCGACACGCGGACTAAGTTGTGCCGCATAACCATCCCGTGCGGGCTATATTCAAGTTTGCATGCTCACTTGCTAATGTCGACGTAGGACTATTTTGGCATACACGCGACTTGCTAACTTAGCATGTGTTCTCTATCGAGTCATGTTTAACATCGTTCGGCACAAAGGCCTTCGCCTATCGATCCCGTTCAACCGAGTACTTGTTCGAGCTTTTGCAAATATTAGACTTATTGTATGGAACATCCCGAGGCACAATGAGAGAGAGCGTACACTTCTTTTGTTTCCAACCGAGCTTTCAAAACTGAGAAAATCGAAATGATGTCCAAGGACGTGAAGCCGTGCTCTGATACCAATCTGTCACGCCCCGCTCCCGTAGGAGCGATCGTCCTCGCTAAGGCGTGATGCCGCACGGGCCTAGGTTGCGCCCGTGCAAGGCCAAGTCCAGAAACGGCCGATTTGAGCTAGGCCACAGAGTCGCACAGAGTGTCCCCATTTGCAGCGGAAAGTAAATGAACACAAGTTGAAGTGAATTCAAACTCTTTTATTGTATTTTCGAGAAGTTTACAAGCGGCGCTAGGCCGATATTACAAATCGCTAAAGCTCTCTCTCTCTGAAACATAAAAGGCGTGCCAAGTGGCTTACAAGATGGAATGATTCATGGCAATGTTCCGATACATTATGTCCTGTATAGGGTGCTTCAGCTCCTTGCAACGCTCCAAGGCTCCAGAGATAGCTCCGCGCCTTAGCACGTTCGATGGAAGCTCCGCACCCGCCGACGATACTTGCATCCTGCAAGTAGACTGTGGGATTATCAGTACATTGTTATGCACTGGTGGGGAGGCTAGCTCGCCCACAACGCTATCATTACCAAACACGTATCATTTACTTTTGTGCATCTCTATCATTCATTGTCTTTCTAATCTTGTCTTAGGGTCAATTGCATGGCATATGTCATAACCTATCCCGTGTTGCCAAATTCAAGTGTCGTATGGAAATACATACACGACTTACCCATACTTACCGTCCGGCCTTCCCTGTCCAAGTAAACAAGTTAGACAACAATTCATGTAATAACATAATATGGCACTTGGAAAACATTCAATATCGAGTGCGTGTCCCTGCCTCGGGTTCTAGCGCGTCGTGGGCACGTTATCTAAATCACTTTGCATGAATTACTCTATATCATTTCGGTGTGTTACGTTTCGAGCAAGTTCGAGCATGTTCAGGGGTACTACATTTCAAGTATATTCAGGGCCACCTGTCCAGTTCATTTAGATTACTTTGATTTCAATGCAAGGACTTGCACGTGGATTGCCACCAGCAAAGCCCACCTAATCTATATGCACGGGTCGCTGGCATGACAAGCCATTTTGGACATCCCTGCGGTAATTCTCAACTTAGCGTAGGATGATGGCTGGTACACCCCGTTAAGTCTCTTGAATATACCCTGCTACTTACGTCTCTTGGTGCCCAAGCCCGCACCCAAGCAGCCCGTAAGCCCCGTTTTGATTTCGCCTAGGCCGGCCACGGTATACTCCACACAACGCCCGTGCCGCAGAATCCTTTCACTACCACGGTCACAGCATACGCCACCCCTCGCTCGTGCCGTTTGTCCACGACCATTTCGTATTATCTTGTTATTTAACTTAATAGCTATCTCCGAGCCGTAGGCTAACCCTTAGCCTTACTGCGTTATCGACCAGGTTGGCGTCCGTGCAGCGCGGGTAGCGAGCCCCGATGCACGTGCCCGTCACACCCGTCGCTAACCATTCTTTCTTTTCTTATCTTTTCTTCATTCTTTCTTTTCTTTCTTTCTTTCACTTGTTCATTCGTTTATCGATTCATTCACATATTCATTCATTCATTCATTCATTCATTCATTCATTCGTTGATTCATTTCCTTTTACACATTACGCAACTCCCAATGCGGGAGTCGCCTTGGCGACCCATCGGTCCCATAGCCTTTCAATGTCGCTATACACTACTCGGAACGACTATATCGATAGTCTTCCTGTTCATTGTTGTAACCCATTCATTGTTTCATTGTTAGACGCATAAGGAGCATAAACGTAGGCTTGTGCCGTAGCACGAGCGTGGAGCGCGGGCGAGAGTTTTCATACTTTCCATATTCCTTTCCATATTCTATACAAGCATACAAGTTGGGATTATTCCCTTAGCTAGGTGCGTTGGGTCATTTATTAGCATGCAAGACGTTATCGCCTAGTGATTCTCGTGATAGTGTCCGCATTGTTATGTGTCTAGGCTAAGCATAGACGGGTTCATCGGAGCCACCCACCTTAGCGATGTTCGCATCGGCCGAGCGATACTCCGAGCGCGCCTTTGAAAGTCTAAGTCTGGATTTATCTTGTCGGGCCAATGTTAGCTTTGCATCGATTCTTCATCAGGTCGATGCCAACTCTTCGGGTCGACGGCTCGTTTGAGTCGTTGAACTTGCCGTTTGAATCGGCGTTCCGCTAGGGCGGAGCGGGGCACTACACAAGGTTGGTGATACGACTACCCATGAGGAGCAGAACCCTCTGCTGACTCCAGCGACACCATACCAGCCAGGACAGTCGCAGTCTACTATGACACCGACGGCGGAGTACTTAGAGATCGTAGCACCCCCAGGCAGCCAGACTGGACAGACTCCTACCATGCCACTGGAAGGAAGTGTACCACTACCTCCACCACCACCATTCTCCCAACAGTTTCCTTCGCAGTCGGGACCTCAGATGCCTCCACCACCGACGATGGTACACCCAGAGATTGTAGCACCCCTAGCCAACCAGACTGGACCGACCACTACAGTTTCTCTAGAAGAGAATGTGCCCACTACTACACCCTTTCAGCCAAATTGTGTGACTCAACCAGATCAGAGAATCCCAGCTTCCCAGCAAGAATATACGCCACTTCCTTCCCGGTCCCCATCATCCATGCCAGTTCCTTACTCTAACGAGGCTTCAGTATAAAGGTTCTTGCTAAGGTTATTACAAGTGCAGCAACAACAGAATGAGTTTGCAAGGAGTATTATATCTGTAGCCCTAAATAGGACTCTATCTGCCTCGCCAGCCTCAGTACCAGTTAGAGAGACACAGAACGGGCCGAATAGACATCCCGAAGCACAACAACACCCTAGAGCGTCACCGTATCCAGATAGGGAGCTTCCTACATGTCGCTTCTGCCATAGGAAGGGTCACCTTGTGAAGGATTGTCTCCGTAGATTGGGACAGTGTATGATTTGCGGTTCCAATTATCACGAAGCCAAAAATTGTACGGGGACACCATATACCTCGCAACAAGAGCAAGGAGAAGGACTATACCGGGCTCGAGAGAAGCCTACCTGCAACTATTGCGGAAAGAAGGGACACATCAGTAAAGATTGTCGAATCCGTCATGGTTTATGCTTAAGATGCGGATCGAGACAACATATGATTAGAGATTGTCCCGAGCCACGAACTCAAGTTCATGATCAGCAGACTCCCATGCCAACAGTCCCAGCACTTCCCACACCTCGACCGGTTCAGCATGTGTCGAGGCTCATGACACCAACAGTAGGAGCACCACGTCCACCATTACCTACACAGCAATTGCAGTTCCACATGGCGAGAGCACAGGGCCCTAGTCAGAGGCATGGGCAGGCCTTTCACTAGCAATAAAGGGTGCAGAATCCCTGGGAAAATCATAGCAGGTATGATTTTAGTTGCTACGTTCTTGCTACTTACCTTATTTAATGCTAGAGCCACACTGCATTAATAAATCATAAACCTAGTCATGCATCTTCCATCTTACTCATCCTTTTCTAAAATATAGATCCAATGTTATTCTTTTTAAGTTATTGATAATGGTAAATGATCAAAATATATGACGATCTCGGAACTGGTATACTACCTCCCCTCAAGAAACTGTGCTATCAATAGGTTCATAACTAATTAATGCTCACTTGGAGTTAGCTGTTTCGATTACGTTACTGCGCAAAATGGACCTGCATATAGAATTAGAATCTAGGATCTCATCCACATACTTGACCTCCATTCTTGATTCCCTTTAAACCTGTTGATTGTCTTTAATTACATATTGCCTGATTTTTGTTCTACCCCAAATATTATCCTTTCTTCCCGTGATGATAGGCAGGTTAGGAAGATGACTCGTACTTGGTATACGCATTTTTTATGCTTCTCAGACACGCTAATAGTTGAACCCTTATAAGTTGGATAGAACGCCTCATGATCTATCGCCCTCCTTGTCCCGACGACCTTCTTTAAAGGGAACACTCAGAAGATTACCTAGACTGTGCTTATTAGTTCAATCAAATGCCTTAGATGAGAAACCAGTAGAACACTGTAGAGGCACGATCATAGGTTGAGTCTTAGAGTTTGATGAACTTGAACTACTTGCGACTTCTTTTAACTATATATCTCGTGTACCTATGTTTTGAACTACCATGATTAAACACCGCTATTATAGCCTAGATTTTGCAAGCTTTTTCTTTATCAAGCTTGTTCAGGACATGTGTTTATTGGGGACGCCCACTAACATATTGTCTAATCAGAATCAGTGTATGATGGTCTGATCAACCTTCGCACAGTTGATTCACTTTTATTTGCTTACCCTACGTGGATTGAGATATAGATGGCCCTAGGATCTCATCCGCAACTGCCTTGACAACTCTATTTGAAACGTCTCCAGAATCCCATATCCGTATTCAATCTGCTCTCCCTAGAACACTTATTATTTTCGCCGTTGCAGATTTCGAAAAGTCAGATGTTCGTATTGAGGGAAGATAGACCCGTAATATCCCCCTCAGTTCATTACACCATATATAGACAGGAAAAATATCCATACAATCATTGACATCTGTTAGAATCAATTACGGTCTTCAAAACTTGACTCATTTCTATCACAACTCGTATCCTAGTATATCGTGTAATGTTCTTCCACAAATTGAGGTATGACCTTCCAACTTGAACCCTTCTAACTCCACTAAACCATAGAGCGGTGTCTTGTTAACTTCTAGAAATGAATTACTGTAGGATATAGATCATAGAGCCCAGCAGAGTTTATAATGTACTAGGATTGCCTATTGATTAGAATAAGTGGTTTATGTTAGAATGATAACTAGCGCCTCATGAACTCCCACCTTCTATTTAGAACATTTTTGGGTCCCCGACCGTGGCATTGAGATTTAGAGCACAAGACCAACTACTACCTTCCAATAAATTCTATCTGCAAGACCTATACGAGTCCACCTTCATCTAGGCATACCATGTCCCACTCAAACATGTCCCCTTTTGTACTCTATATTTTTTGAGTCGACTTTCAGACCATGAAGACCAAATATGAACATTAACATAAAACCATGGTACATCGGGCCTTTCGATGTCTTGGAACGTGTTGGAGAGGTTGTCTACAAATTGGCATTGCCACCGTCACTAGAGGGAGTACATGACGTATTCCATGTATCTCAGCTGAGGAGGTACGTGGCGGACAGCAATCATGTGCTTGATCACTCCGAGATCACAGTGGGACCGAGTTTGTCGTATGAAGAGCAACCGGTAGGTATCCTCGATCGCCGAGTGAAGGTGTTGCGAAACCAATCTATTCCATTGGTTCGCGTGGCATGGAAGCATCACTCGCCAGGGGAGTCTACTTGGGAGCGCGAGGACGACATCCGAAACCGCTACCCGCATTTGTTCGAAGGCGAAGGTATGTCTTGCAGTTGAGTTTTTTTTTAAATTGCTATTATTCCCTTGCATTGCATTCGATCCCCCGACCTTAGTTTAATTTCGAGGACGAAATTTTCTTTAAGTTGGGTAGGATGTAAAACCCCAATATTTTCTAATTATTTTAATGCTTGAAAAATTATTTTTCTATATTATTTTGAGTTTATTTGGTATACGTACGTAAATATATAAATGCATGTGTGTGTGTATTATATGTGCACTTGTTAATATTCTATTAAATAAGGCATAAAATGAATTCTAGGATTTTAGGAATTTATTAGTAAATTTTTTGATAATTTATTGCTAGCTTAAAATATAAATTTAAAATTGTAGCTTGATATATATATGTATATATATATACATATATATATATATATATATATATATATATATATAAAAGTAGTGGTAAAAAAAAAAAAAAGAACAGGTGGGGCCCGACCCACACCCCAAGCATGGGCGGCCAGGCTGACTTGTTTTCAGCCTTGGTTTAGTTGTCATATAAAAAGAAAATTTTTTTTTTCAAATCTGGTGGTGGCCGAGCCCCCATAAGCAGCAGCAGCTGCGGAAGAAAAGGGGGGCCCGACCCCCACAATTGATTATTAATCAGCAGCAGTAGCTGCAATATAACCGACCCCCTTCTCCCAATGAAAAAAAAAAAGAGCAAGTGGGGTACTGTTCACGTGAACAGTACCCTCTAGGGGTGTAAACGGACCGGACGGACCCGGACAACCTATTGTACAAGTTCGGACCGAAAATAAAGTCGGACGGACATAAGCCCGGCTCGGTTAAGTTCGGACATTTTTTTTTTTGTTCAGACTCGGACCGTTAACTTTGACTTATGATCGCGTCCGGCCCGTTAGGCTCGTCCGGACGGACCGGACCTAATCGGACTCGGACAAAATCAAGCCAAATCAAGTTTTCACTGCTACATTAAACCAGTTATATATCAATTTTTCATTGCTTCTATGCTTCATAAGTTTGCATATAGTTGATTATTGCAATACTAAAATACTACCCAAATTTTAAATTTTAATAATCAAAAGCTTCACAAATCTAATCCAACCAACTTTCAAATTGTTTTAACAAATGTTCCAAGCCAATATAATCAAGTGTCAGACCCAAATGTTCCAAAAAAAATCTAATCAAATTGAATATCCTCTCAATAGCGCATCAATGATAGAAATTAACTTGGTGACAGACCCAAATATATGAAGTGAGAGGTCACATTCACATAGAAATTAACTTGAACTTGAACAGAAATAGCACAACTACCAGTTCATTTAGAGACAAATATATGAAGTGAGAGGTCAGAGAAGAAAAGCATAAAACACTTGGAACAACCATAACCATGATACATAACCAAAAAATCTATCACAAACAAAACTTGAAGGCAGCACCACAAACAAAACTTGAAGTTGAAGGCAGCACCATCATCTCCCATTAGCTTCACATCTTTCATGGATCTAGACTAATCCATTCCACTGCAAGTAATACTGTCCTTGCTGAACAGGAACCACCAACCTGAATCTGATGCAATGCAAGCTCAGGACAACAATAGAACTTGTGCAAGCTCAAGGCCATCATCTTGAACAAGCAGATGAAGCAACCATGTTTGTAAGGAATGTGTTTCCTACAGAATTCCGAAAACAAAAGGTTCATATTAGTGTTGTATTTTACAGTAGACAACTGCTCCCTGCTTTCTTGCTGCCAGTTAAAAAAAAATCCAAGAACACCCTTACAAGTATAGCAAAGACCAAAAGTAGCATTACTCGACAAGCCATACAAAATATACATCAAAAGAATCCTTACCAAACACATTAGTCATACAAATACAAGTATAATAAACACCAACAAGTTTCAAGTAAGATGAACAAACCTACTACAAATTAAACCAGTACCAAGTATTTCTCCAAGAGAGTTTGCTTCCCAATAGACAATTATACCAATACTAATACACAAACCTAAGTGATTTTATTTTTCAAAAACACATAAAGAAAAGAAGAACTAAATCAAATCAACCAACCTCATCATCAGTCTTCTGTCTTCCCAATACCATCAGTAAAATAGGCTACTATCAATGAAATGTATTAATTTTGAACCTGCAAAATGCTAATTACTAGTGAGTAACAATTTGTGTAAAGGATATGAATTTAAAATCGGTAAAATAGAAGCTAATAAAAGCATTTCAAATGAGGTTCAGTTAACTTACATTACTTCTAAAGACTCATCTCCATTTCCAACCAAACTAATCAAAATTGATCAATTGCATATCCTCTTCATCATGTTGCAGTTGCACCTTAGTATTGACATAAGAAACGTGTCAATTTGTCAAAAATCAAGTATAAAGATGAATTAATAAAATAAAGTAATTAAATAAATTCTTACTTCTGAATTCTTCAGCACGTACTTAGAACGTAACCAATCCCCGCTACATATTAAAGCTTCTACTGTCTCTGGTTTTAAAGAACTCCGAAATTGATCTAGAACCCTGCCTCCAGCACTAAATGCAGATTCAGAAGCAACACTGCTGATTGGAATAGAGAGTATATCTCGAGCCATGCTTGGCAGTATCTTGTACTTTATAGTACTTAATTTCCACCAACTTAAAACATTAAAATTCTCCTCTGACTCATCACATTTATAACGACTTTCTTTAAGGTAAATATCCAACTCAGATTGAGATGGCTCCACCATATCTGACTCTTCAGCCCACGATTCAAATTCAGACCTACCCTTTGTCCTCACTTTTAAATTACTGATAATGCTACTAGAAGTACTACCATCATCTGTCTTAGAACTCTTTCTCTTTGAAGTATTCGAAGCATATTCAGCATACAATTCATACAAAGAAGAAAGAACAAGTTTGATATTTTTCTCAGATTCTAAAATTGGGTAAATTCTGGGGAAGCAAAACTCAATTAGTTTCATTTTGTACCGAGGATCAAGAACTGCAGCAATAGACATCAGTAGATTACAATCACCCCAATACTTATCAAACTTAATCTTCATTTTATCCACCATTTCCTTCATATAAAAGGTTTCTTCAAATTCCAACGACTTATCATTCAAGGTTTGTTTAATTTTCCAAAGCTCTGGAAGAAACAAGTTTGAAGTTGGATAAGAAGTACCAGAAAAGACATTAGAGGCTTCACTAAAAACTTCCAAAATCATGCATACGGATTCAGCCCTCTCCCAATCCATCGTGGATGGCAGCCAAGTGTAGGAAGGATCCCTCTCTTGATACATCGAAAAAACTTTTTTGAATTTTAAAGCACAATCTAGCATTGCATAAGTTGAGTTCCAACGGGTAGGGACATCAAGAACTAAACGTTTAGAGACAGGAAGTTGCAACTGTTTAACAATATCAGCAAACTTATGAAGTCGTTGAGGTGACATTTTAAGATACTTCACACTTTCGCGGATATTTTGAATTACTTCTTTTATTTCATTCAGTCCATCCTGCACCATTAGATTTAAAACATGTGCACAACATCGAACATGAAAAACCTTCCCTTTGAAGTAAAGTCTACCCTTCATTGAAAAATTTTCCTTTAAATTTCTCACAGCTACATCATTTGAAGAGGCATTATCAAGTGTTATTGAAGATATTTTATTTTCAATTCTCCAATCTAAAAGACAAGCAAAAATAGCATCGGCAATAGCAAGCCCAGTGTGTGGTGGTGGCAGACTACAAAAGTTTAAAATCCGCTTTTGCAGCGTCCATTCCGTGTCAAGAAAATGACATGTGAGACACATATATCCGACTGTCTGATTTGATGTCCATAAATCGGATGTCAAACTAATTCTACTCACACCCTCTAGCACTTCTGTTAACTTCTTTTTTTCTGATGCATACAACTTCATGCAATCATTTTTCACAGTCACTCGGGATATCTTTTCAAACTCTGGATTCAACATTTGGCAAAACAACACAAAAAATTCATGCTCAACCATCTTAAATGGGTATTCATGCACAGTTATCATTGTAGCCAATAACTCCCTAACCTTATTCTTATCATACTTGTGGAGAGCCAATTGCCCAATCAAACCATCATCTGAAGGTTTTCCGAGTAAAAAATCTTTACCCAACAATTTTTGTTTTTTTTGTATAGCAAGACGAACACGACATTTATTTAAATGTCTTTTGAATGTGGTTGTGCACCCATCCGCAGATCTAGTTAACTTTGTTTGACAGTGGTTGCACTTAGCAAACAACTTTATAATACCATCCTTACCTTGCTCTTCAATTTTAGTGAACTCAAGCCAGACAGAGGAAGTTCTTTTCCTCGATTTCTTTTCAGTTCCATCAGCAATTCCATCGCCACCCGTACCATCCACAATTTGAATGTCACCATCACTAGTGGGATCCTCTTGATGTTGTTGGGCATTTACAACAACATCCAAACCTGAAAATGAAGCAATTCATACGCATAGAAAAAAATCAATAAATTTCATATTAGAACATCAATAGATTTATACCATGTATAAGTATAAAGGGCAAATCAAAATTAGTTCTCAAAAATTATTACGTGTAATTAAATGTGTTAATATTCAGGGTTCTACTCAAAAGTTGTCAATATAAACTAAAATTAATATATCTTGAATGGAATGATAACATTCCATAAGTTCTGAGAACTAATTCCAACAACAAAAATTACTCGAAGCAATTAAAATCGATGTAATCACTGACCTAACAGTGTAATCAAACCATTTTTTTTTGCCGCTGAGGGATAATCAAGCCATATGTTTTTTTACAATGTAATCAAACCATACGTTTTTTTGTTCACTAGTTAATTACATATTTGTTCAGTGTAATCAAGCCATATATGACAGTTTTCGCTGCTACATTAAATTCGATGTAATCAAATCTGCCTCAACGGCAAAAGAAAACATTAAAACATATTTGTTCAGTGGTAGGAAAAGAAACAGAAAACTTAAACAAAACAAATCCATTTTTATCTCCTCTACTACCTACCAATCCATACTCTTATTCCTGATCACCATAATTTTTGGAAAAAATTGAAAATGAACATGATGGTATTTGGTATAATATATAATTTAAGGGGAAAAAATCAAATTGACAGATAATTGAAATAATGAATTATAAATACTACAAACTTAAGTTTTTTGTCAGATTTAATGATTTGGAAGAAAAAATCCCAAACAAAAAATAAAAAATATGACAGAACTTACTTGGATTTGGTTGTGGAGAAGCCATGGCTAGCAAAACAACAAAGAGACGGAAGAGGCAAAGAAGTGAAGAAGAGAAACACTTTGGCAGATCGATTTTCTTCTGGGCAAACAAGGGTTTCTCTTGGTTTATAAACTGTTGGTGATATGGACTGGAACCCATGATTTCGGTAGGATTTATAGGAATGGAGAAGATCAAGGAGAAGATTAAGAGTAATTACCGTTATTGAAAAATGAATCGTCATGAGAAATCGAGGCGTCGTCTTCGGCTTGGTGGCGGACCTTTGCGGTTGCTGTAGCTTCTTATTTGGGAATTGGGGGCCGGGGTTGGAAATAAATTGGAAAGAGAAAGAACAGCTGTGTGTTCTTAATGAGTCAATGAATACGAATTAATGAGTCAATGACTCAATGACTTCCTAGCTCCTGTTGTTTTCTCCCTGGCTTGGTGAGTAACGTGAGTTTGTGGGCCTTGTGGGTTGTGGCGGACCTACTGCCTACAAGTAAACAAAATAACCATAAAAATCCTTGGCTGTGTAATTGGCCCAACGGACATTCGGGCCGGACATGAATTTGTCCGAGCCCGGGTCCGATTTCGAAACGGGTACAGAAAAATGTTCGAGCTCTGTCCATTAATTCGATCGGACGGCCCACGGTCGAACAATTTATCGAGCCGGACTCGTACGGACAACGGACTATTTTGTCCATTTTACAGCCCTAGTGCCCTCTTTCCCCCGCGCGGCTGAAGGAAGCCGAGCACCCGAGAGGTAGTTTTAAATCCAACTTCCTCATATCTACACCATTTGAATCCAAATTTTTTTTACAAAATCCTAACTAGATTTCCCTCTATCTATTCCATCTAAACCAAGACCTAAACCTAGCATCATTCGGATTTTTAATCCAATTTAAATTCGGAGTTTTAAACACCCTATAAAAGTTTCGAAAATAGGGTTCTTGGAAATTCGTCGATAGAACTTCATCCCGAGCCCAAGCTTCGACTCCAGGATCTCTTCCACACCCCCGCGCTCGACATCGGCCATCTGCTCGCCGTCGCCGACGACCAGATCGCCGACCAACTGCTCGAGCCGACCGAAAAACAGGGAACACCCTATTTTTGTTCAGAACTCAGGTACCATCTTCCGAATCTAATTTCTTTGATTATGTTCGACGAAAATTTGATCTATCGAATGCTGTGCGTAGTAGACATGATCCTCTTCAAACCCCTTCTGATAGAATCCTGGGAACCCCAAAGGATCGCTCGAAAAATCGAGACGAAGTTGGAGAAAAACCCACTTTTCTGATTTCTAAAAACTGTTTAGAAACGCCAACTTGTCGGCCACTTTTCTCGCTGTTCATTAACCTTTCGTAAAAACTAATTGAACACGTTTGAAGACAACCTAACCACGATGGAAACGTAACTGGTAGATTAGTATTTTGATTTCTGTGTGTGTATTAATCCCATGTTAAACTTGTGAGGAAAACTGATTTCAAAAATAATAAATTCTGAAATTTTTGTTCGATACGACGTCGCCCCGACAAACCGGGCGACGTGGTCGCGCGTTATACACATCGAAAGGCGCGTATGGACGTTGCGGATATGTGGGAACTGACGGAACTCAGTTTCGTCGTGTGTGTGCGACGAAATCAACATGTATCCGTCGAAATACCCCCGTATCGGCGTTTTGCAAACTTGTCCATAACTTGGTGTACAGTCGTCGAATCGAGGCGAAACTTGCGCCAGCAGGTCCGGATCGAAATTCTGGTCATGCATGCCAAGTTTGGTTTGATTCTGAGAAGCTCGAATCGGGATCCACTTTTGGCGGGCCCGCGACGCACTCAAACGGGCGATTTTGTACACGGCTCCTCGGAATCCAAAACTGGACATACCATTGAGTTCCTCTCCTCAAACTAAAACCATAGACATTTAATTTGATGACTTTAGAGACCGTAGACTTTGGCACGCGTTTTGGTACAAAGCGGGTCCAACGGCGGACATCGTTTTGACCCGAAATTACGATTTTGCCCCTGTTCCAGAATTTGACTTTTGGACAGGCGTTTCCTAGGTATATCTTCTTCACCGAGACCATTTTTGATGTTTGTTTCAGAGTTTGGAGTCATCTGTGATTTGTGAGTTTTTGGTGCGGACACTTGCTACTTTTGGACTTGTCACTTTGTACCACCAGGCAAGATACCTTGCCACCTTACTCTGTGATTATTACATTCTTATTTTTAGTTGTTATTTTCAGTATTTTATTTATGTTATTTAAACTGTGCGTCCAAGTCACACTTGGGTGCAAGCGACTCTATCGGTCGTTTTCCTGTTTTATTTATTCTCTTGCATTGACTTAGTATATTGACCACCCATTGATGTTGGGATATTGGTATGTCTCATACGGCCTTGACACTTGTTGTATCACGTGATGTGAGTCACATGTAGGACACGTTTCCGCGTAGTTGGCTGGCCACCGATACGTATGGAGCGTGCGACGGATAGGGGTAACTGCCAATAGAATTGCATGTTAGAAGACTTGGCGGTTACTAGAGGTACATGTCAGTCATGGAGATGATGATACTAGGCATTGGGTGGGGAGAACATTACCTGACGTATGGGCTTCGATTGCACTTCCCTTGTAACCCGGACGCTCCGCTGGAGATACGGGTATGAGCCTCTCAGGTTGGCCACTGTCGTTTTTCAACGACATGCTCTTGGTCACTGGTGCCCAAGAGGGGACTATACCGGATCCTATATTTAGCCAGGGCTCATGCGTCGAAGGAATGTATCTCAACTGCATATTCACAGTAGAATGGTCAGGAACCCGGTTACATGCATACTTTCTTCTCTTATTATATTATCACAGTTTATATGGCATGGTGTTTTCTTGTATCTTGCTATGTCCCCTGAGGACCTGGTTATCTCTCCAGGTTTAGAGGATTTTCCACAGGAGTACGGAGCGGCATTGGAGCTATCTTATATTGATGACGAGGCAGTGCCTTATGATTTCTAGTCTATTTCTTCTCTGAGACAGTTGTAGACATTATTTTACATCTCTTTTTCTTTATATTTGCGGAGGTCGGACTCCGATCTTGTGAGACTATTTTTCATAGCTGTTTGGAGTGAGTTTGTTCACCCGACTATCTTTTGATACTCTTATTTATTTATTTGGACTTTATTATCTTCTGTGTTGAGCTGTGATGAGATTAGATATGTTATTCTGGCCTGTGATTATTTATTTACAGCTTATGTGTATATATGAGGATTCCATATATTGGAGTATTCTTTATATATGTACAGCTGGCATGTTCACGTACTTGGTCCTATGTATTTTGGGACTGGGGCGTTACACCCCGTTCTACGGCAGCATCTACGCCCCTCTTTAATTGGCGGTAGAAGCTGTCGACCACATCCTGCGGCACCTCGTCCAGAGCCTCCGAAGAAGCCGGCGTCAACGGGAGTGTAGTTGGCAGCACTGGAGAGGACACGACAGAATCTGCCGCCCCTGCCACTAGGGAAACAAACTCCGTACGGAAGGACGCCTGAACATCGGTCAACTCCTCTTCAGCAGCCCGCAGAACCTGAATGCTCGGCAGGGCCGAAAAGTCAGTCTCTGAAGCCGTGTGAGCAGCAGAGGATGAGACAGAGACCATTGCTCCTGGAACAAGCTCCCCTTCCATCTGCCCGGAGCTGGCAGGAGGCTCCTCGATATGAGTCGGAGAAGGAGAGGAAACGCTCCTTTTCCCCGGATCACGGCAGGCCGAGCCTTCCCCAAGAACATCCGTTGTGGGGAGTAAAGGGTCAGGACGTGTAGGGCCAAGACAACCATGAATCGATTTGACCTGGAGGATATGTTGATAGAGCAAATAAGCCCCCTCACTAGTCAATATTTGGCTTATCTTACCAGCGGAAGAGTGTGGGGGCTGAGGTTCGCCTACAGCCACCACAACCTCTCCACCAGCGGTGTCTGAGTCGGGTATAATAGACTCCTCCGCCCCTGCACCCTCGGAAGGGGATGCAATGAGATCGGCGTCGCCTTGCTGAAGTTCAGCGATCTCGAAGACAAGCTCGAGGAAACCTTCGTCACCTCGGGCCGACGCCTCAGCAACCTGGGAGCCCCCAGCCGCCGCTGAGAGAGCCTCCACAGAAAGGACCGCGGCACACATGTCGCTAATCAAAGCAGCAAGGGCCGGATCAACTCCAGGGGCAGCAGACGGTTCAGGAGAGCCTGGTTCGTCAGACGCCTACAAAGAAAAAAAATGGTTAGGTCATATCTCCAAGAAAAAAAGAAAGCCACAACAAGGAGATAGCTCCAACATAGTCGTACCTCCGGAGCAGCATCAGTATTTTCACCCCTCTCGGTAATAAGCAATCCACGAGACCTAACGACAGCTCTTTTCACGGAAAAGGTCGCTCTGCTGTCAGAAGACTCACGCCTGACTCATTTGCGTGAGGGACCAGGCACAGCGGGAGGCTGTCCTTCCCTCACCACTTCCTCTTGTGTAGCAAGTAATGGATCCTCCGCCAGTTCGTCTGATGTGGAAAGTAGTTGATCTGCTACTTCTTCACCCCCACCAGAAAGGGAGTCTTCGCTATCATGATCATCCTCCTCCATAGCCGACTCGGAAGATTCTGATTCAGGAAGGGGAGCCTGGAGCGCTAGTTGCTTTCTAGCCTTAGCCCCCTTGGGCTTCTCCTCTAAACCGGTACCCACGATGAAACTGGTACTCGGATCGAAATTAACAGGAGGCTTGTTCGCCATAACATGATACAAAGCAGCCACGTACAAAATTTCCCTCGGCGCCTTAGCATCGGGGACCGAGAAGCTGGCCCGAGTATGATAAGGTCATAATAATTCTACGCCCTGACACCATCAATAACGCTACCTTCAAAGCCCAAACAAGGGCTGGGACAGTCAAGGAATAACTGGCTATAGCCAAATTGGCAGAAAAACCTACTGGGCAGGTAGGGCTCCAAGTACACATTATCGCGGTTACGATAAACCAGATGCGCAGGGCGGATGTTGCGCAACCAGGTGAGCATATTCAGAGACAGAAAGAGAGAAGGTCCGGTACCATCAAGGTATACATTCCTCACTTCCTCATCGGAAAAATGAGGAACAGACACGAAAAAGTTAAACCCATCCACCCTCGCCAGCGCCCTCCGACAAGCTGGCATAGTATTATATTCCCAAGACTGGCGATGGCATTTGAAAAGAAAAGCGTCTTCATCTGTATCATCTTCCACTATTCTAGGTTCCATCAAAGACTTGTAGTGCATCAACAACCACCCCATCAAATAGTGGAAAGGTAGCTCTATGCGCTCAAAATCCAGTATCTTCTTGCGGGCAATGACCTTGGACGAGAATGTTTGAAGACCATAGTGTATGCTACACACCATAGCCGGAAGAAGAGCCAGTCTAACTCCAAATACCAGCTTAACGGCAGGGAGAATGAAGTGGCGGCTGATCCTCTCAATAGAACCTGCCCCTCCCGAGACTATGCAGTTCCGTAGCCATATCATTAAAAATCCAGCCAGGAGCGCCTTCTCTGACATCTGCCTGGTGCCGTAGTAAAAATAGCTAAGAGAGTAAGTTTGACTCCCGAATATGTCGCTCTTGGACCGCGACTTCTTGACGCTCAACATCAGGTCCTTTATCTCTCCCTGGGTTCGAGGGGTTCGAGGAGTAACCTCGCCAGAAGGGTCAACTTTAAAAAGATAATTGACCCAGGATGTGGTGTGGAGAGCGGTCCTTTCTGAGCTATCCTCCTTTTTTATAGTCATCTGGTGACAAGCACTATAATGGCACAGCAACTCCTGATACACCGCAACAAAACCTGGGAGTCGTCGGTTCAAGTCCTCGAACTCCTCGTTTGACGGAGTGTACACCTCGAAAGGCTCGTTCCCCCACGAAAGTTTGGAGACAGTATACATCTCATGGAGAGCAAGCCGCAACTCCCCTCCGGGTGCAAAGAACGTCGCCGTTCGTCGGTTATACATCTCCAAGAGCGCCACGAATAATGGTTTATTGATAGGAAGCCCGTGACAAGTGCCCCGAATGGCATGATAAAGTCCCACCTCCCGCAGGAATGTTCCGTAGGTCTGCAGAACCTAAGTGGTCAAGTGGGCCCACGTAGAAGTGGGGTTTATCCAGTTCAGCAATGTCAGTCTGCCAACGGGATAAGATTTTTTGCGAGCGAGCCGATTCAGGAATGTATCAGCTTGAGTGAATATGAAGTTGGGACCGTATACGTTCATGAAAGAGCCTGGGGCCAGGCCCATCATGTACCGGAGGATGGAATCCTTACCCGCGTACGCTGACCGCATGTTCGGGTTATAATGGATGTCGCCCATCAACATCCCTGATTGGGTAGGAGTTAAGTTACACACCATCTTCCTGTCCAACAACACCATATTGAACCACGACAGAGGATAATGACGCTCCATGAGAGGAATATGGATCGCCATTCCATCCAAAGAAAAATCCCAGTTCTCAGAGATCTCTAATACTCGGGGATTCTTTATGATTAAAGCGTCTCCAAAGAGGAATGAAGGCTTCAGGTATAATCCATCCAACTTCCCAGTATTCATCATGGCACGGAGATAATGGAGGGTCTGATTTCCGATGGCGTTCAACCTCTCCGAAGGCTCATTAGCAGGAAATTGATTCAGCACATGCTTAACTAAGTCATCAAGACGCACGCCCAAGGCGAACTGATTTGAGCCCACTAGGAGTTCCCCCGCAAGATTTACTGGCAGATTCACTGAAGAAAGAGACGAAAGAAATAAGATTAGAAGATAGTCAAAACAAAGGAGCATTTGAAAGATTATTTGAGTCTATGCGGCTCGGGTCGTCACAGCCTCATGCGGCTCAGAACCAGATAAGTCCATGCGGTTCGGTTCATCATAGCCTTATACGGCTCCGAGTCAGACGAGTCCATACAAATCAAGTCAGATGAGCTTATAAAGCTTATACGGTTCGGATTCAGATGAGCTTATGCGGTTCAAAAGTGAACTACGCTCATGCGGCCCAAACCGAGAGTATATATGCGGTTCAAATCGAGTATGACAAGCCCATGCGGCCTTCTGGGTGAAGTGCTTATGCGGTCATAACGACGAACCTTATACATGCGACTTGTGCATAAGTTATGCAGCAGAGCCATGGCAATTAGGGTTCTAAAGCAATGCCCTTACCAGTGATGGGCGGATGAACGTCGGGATGAACATAGAAAACAGCGGCTGGCGGAGGAGTGGCCACGTTCGTCGCCGCAGCCGCCGCAGAAACGACCGTCTTGCCCTTCGCAGCCTTCGACGCAGCAGCCTTCTTGGGAGCCATGGGTGCTTGGGAGAGGAAGGAGTTAGAGCAGCAAAAGATCGAAGACGAGAGAGAGAGAAGAAGATTTCCCAGAATGAAAGTGTTCCTATTTATAGACAAGGAAGGAACGCCTCGATGCGCGTATAACACAATGACCGACTCTTCGGTCATCGAGGCAAAAGACGGCTGAATAATAGCCTGGCTCTTGGGATCCTGGACCAAAAAGCGGCTCTTAAGATCTGACAGCAAATCAAGAGCATTAAATGCAGAAGATTTACAAAAGATTTGCACACGTGGCAGGAAGACATGGCAAGGAGTTCATGCGGCTAAAACAGCCTATGCGGTTCAGGAAGTTATATGGCCGAGATAAGCATGCGGCTGGAAAGTTCCATGCGGCTAGGACAGAATATATCCCTGCAGCTCTCGTATAATCATGCTTCTTATTCAAAGTATTTCAATTTTGTAAATTAAAAACTTTGAAGGGGGTCTTGTAGAAGCATGAAAAATAAGGAAAAAAATAGTCCATGCGGCCAAAAAGCCTCATGCGGCTCGGAGGGCCCATGAGTCCCATACGGCTCAAGCACATAGGCAGTTCGAGTAAACTCATGCAGCTCAGAGAGAAAGGCCAACGTGGCATTCAAAACAGCTGTACCCAACGACGCATTTAATGCTCTGACGACTGACAACTGACAGATGACAGACCTGACATAAAGTTGTCATAATGAGTGGCGCTGCCTGCCAAGTTTCGGAAATAAGGAGAATCTCCAAAATGGTGTTGTCTACCAAGTTTTGAGGCAAGCTTATGCGGCCAGAATAAGATGAGTTCATACGGCCAGTACAGAAAAACCTATGCTGTTCAACCATAAAGGTCCTCCATGCGGCTCGGCCAGGAAGGAACCCATGCGGCTCGGCTATGAAGACTCTCATGCGTCTCAACCATGAAGACTCCCATGCGGCTTGGTCATGAACATATTCATGCGGCTCGGTCATGACAACCTTTATGCGGTTCGAGTATAGGGACTATTCATGCGGCTCGGTCATGAAACCTTTCATGCGGCTCAGTCATGATGACCTTCATGCGGCCCAAATATGAACCCTCCTCATGCGGCTCAACAACGATGACAGAACACGTGTCCTAAAGGTAATCAAATTTTGGGTCAGATCCCAATGATTTGGGACACGTGGCAAGAGAATAAATTAAATGGATTCATTCAGATTTGCAGATATCAACAAATCATCATGATGGGGATTTATTGCAATCAACATTAATGACTGACATGATTTGGCATAATCCTCATTAATGGCCCAGATCCTTCATGCTCAAGATTAATGGACCCGCTTGATTACTTATCAGGACGCCGCCACTTTGAGAGTGGGCAATCATTGTAAACCCTAATGATGTCCCCCACTATTATAAATAGCAGGGTGCCATTTCCTTGCAAAAGAGAGAAAAAGACCAACAGAGAGAGATACGCATATACAGAGAGACACTTCCCCCCAATAATCAGAGAGAAAATACATAGAGATCAATCCAGAGAGAGAGAAAAGTCAGAAGAGCAATACGAGGAGAGCAAGAAGAGCATTTCTTCATCAACGCCAACCATCTCGTCACAGGAGCCAAGGCTGCATACCGATCGTCTAAGGAGTAATGCAAGGCTGTCGTCGCCTTCCCGAGCCTCTATCGTCACCTCCCAGAATCAAAAATAAACAATTGTACTTAGATTGCTGTACCTAGATTTTCGTCCCTAGGCTTTCTTTGTACAAGCGAGTTTGTAACGTGAAGTAAAAGTTCGGTCCTCCGATAATTGTTCTGTTCTTTTATATATCATGGCAAACACTTCGAAAGGCCAGGAAGCGGCCGTCGGATGCAAGAATTCTGAAGGTTGGTGGATAAAATCTGCATGGATTTGACAAGCTTGACATTTTCTTGCATATTCAGTGGCATCTGATACCATAGAGGGCCAGTAGTAACCCATTCGTCGGATGCTATCCTGTAGCTTAGGACTGGGTTGATGTGCTCCGCAGACACCGTCGTGAGCTTCGCGTAATACTTGTTTTGCTTCATCACCAGCAAGACAGCGCAAGAGAAGACCGTCATAAGTCCGCCGATAGAGAGTCTTAGTAGATTGATTATAGTAGAACCGAAGAGATCGTCGACGAATACTCGTAGCCTCCTTAGGATCTTCAGGAAGTATGTCATGAACTACGAAGTCGATGAAAGGAACTCTTCAGTCTTCATTGATAATATTGGCTTCAGCGAGGTTACTTAATTCAATATTACGATTGTTTTCAATGCAAAATAATTCTCGGTTAGAAACAACCACCACCTGTTGTCTTTTGATAGGGATGGCTAAGACTACTGCAAGATTGGCCAAAGCATCTGCCTCAGTATTGTAAGCTCGGTGAACGTATTCGATAAAGAAGGCCTTGAATGATGTAGCCATGTTGATCGCTGCTTCATGATAAGGCACTAGATCTTGATGGCGGACTTCATAAGTTCCTCTAACCTGATTAACAACCAGCTTAGAGTCGCCATAGACTTCAAGATATTCGACATCCAGTTGCTTAGCTAATTGAAGGCCAATGAGTAGAGCATTATACTCTGCTACGTTGTTGGAGCATGGTTCATCTAGAGAGTAGGCTCTTTGGATAGTTGATCCTTCTGGAGAAACGAGAACAACCCCGACTCCTGCTACAATAGCACCATTTGGTCTGATTTTGGATGCACTGTCAAAGAATAGACGCCAAGTAGTAAATTCTTCAGAGATCATATTTGCTTCCAATGTCTCATCTGGAATTTCATCATAGAGTTTGGACGTCTCTGGTACAGGATGAGCCGCTAAGAAATCTGCTAATACTTGACCTTTGACAGACTTTTGTGGAACATATACCATGTCATATTGGGCTAGCGGAATAGCCCATGTAGCCAGCCGAGAATTGAGTGTACTGGACTTCTTCATGAGTACCCGAAGAGGATTAACTCGGGATATGACATGAATGGTTTGGCTAATGATGTAATACCGTGACTTTTGAACAGCAAACATAAGAGCTAGGCATTCTTTTTCGACCGGACTATAACGGTGTTCGGCACCAATCATAGAACGACTGAGATAATAGATGGCCTGTTCATGACCTTTTTTGTTCTTTTGGACAAGTAAAGCACCCAATGAATGATCCATAGCACGGACATACATTAAGAATGGTATGCCAGAGATTGGTGGTACCAAGACTGGTGGGTTCATGAGATATTACTTTATATCTTCAAATGCTCGTTGACATTCTTCGGTCCAAATGAAAGATACACCCTTCTTCATTAGCTGAGTGAATGGTCTACAGCGTCCAGACAGATTCGAAATAAACCTCCTGATGTACGCAAGTCGACCTTGGAATCCTCGTAGCTCTTTTAGGTTGCGTGGAGGACGCATCTCTTGAATGGCTTTGATCTTCTCGGGATCCACGTGTATACCCTTAGAGGTAATGACGAAGCCGAGAAATTTGCCACTAGAGACACCTAAGAATGACTTGGTGGGGTTCATTTTGAGTTGATGTTGGCGTATTAGATTAAAGATTGTTCTCAAATCTTGGATGTGATCTTCTTTTAGACGACTTTTGACGGCAATATCATCAACATAGCATTCAACTATCTTACGAAGTTGATCTCGAAAGATGGTACTCATAGCCCGTTGGTAAGTTGCTCCCGCATTCTTGAGACCAAATGGCATTACTGTGTAGCAATAGACTCCGTAAGGGGTGCGGAAAGAGGTATGTTTTTCATCTTCGGGATTCATCCGAATCTGATTGTATCCAGAGAATCCATCCATAAAGGATATTCGCTCGAACCCACAGGTATTGTCAATCATAACGTCCGTGATAGGGAAAGGAAATTCATCTTTTGGACAGGCTTCATTAAGATCCCGAAAGTCGATGCAGACTCGAACTTTGCCGGTTTTCTTCATGACTGGAACAACGTTGGCTACCCAATCAGGATGTTGTTCTTCTCGAATAAAACCACAAGAGATAAGCTTCTTGACTTCATCGTTGATTGCGTCCATCATTTCTGGCTTGAAACGTCGTTGTTGTTGTTTCACTGGTTTTGCATTAGGCAAAATATTCAATTTGTGAGTAGCAACTTTGGGATCTAAACCTGGCATATCTTCGTAACTCCAAGCAAAGACATCAATGTATTCTTTAATAAGAAGAATTAATTCTTGCTTATCTGTTTCTGGGAGGTTCTTGCTGATGAATATTGGACGAGGTGACCCGTTTTCTCCTACATCAATTTGCACCAATTGATCTTCAGTAGGAGGTTCTCTTTGTTCGAATCGGAGTTCCTATTGGGTATCCATTCGTTGAGCCCAAGGATCTGCTTCGGGATTTTTTTCAATATCCTCGTCATATCCTTCTGGAAGTTCGGGGGAGACCTTGTTAGATGATACGATCAGCCTATGAACTTGACCAACGCTGGTATCGGAATCCCATGATCTGGAACCAGAAGAATTAAAATATTCTTCACTATCAGACTCAAAGACTGCTGGGGATAATACCGGAGGTGAAGTATATCCAAGACCTCTTTTGGTCCTGCTGTAGTACATCTCTGACTTTTCTTTTGGAACAGTCGTACGGATAGGGGTTCGTCTACCCTTACCGTAGTTGAGGCCACTCTTGAAATCATAACCCATCTTTCGGGTGATGTCTTTTGATTGTTGACTGTAACGACAGAGTTGGAGATGTCCCGTATCATTACTCTTGCTATCATCCGTATAACTGAATTTTTGTTCTGGTCCTTTACTAAAAAGTATTGGACTCTCGCCTTTCTTTCGAGCAGGAACAACACGATATGAATCATCTGGGTGTTCAAATGAGACTTCTGTTTGAAGAGACTGTACAACTCCTATTATAAATGATTGGAAGCTATCTAACATATCTAAATAGCATTTAGCATGATAAATGACATCAGTATACCGAAAAGTAGATGCTTTTTCATTGATTTGTACATCTGTATTTACAATAGGACCTTTAGCCTTAGCAGGCTTGGTAAGATTGATTACAAGAGGGAGAGAAGAAGAACGTAGAGGAGGCTTATTACGACGAAGGTCAATAACAAGTGGCTCAGAGGAGGTGAGCTCATTTTTATCCTTGTTATGAGATAAATCAATAACAAGTGGCTCAGAAGAAGTGAGCTGCTTTTTATCCTTGTTACGAGATAAATCAATAACAAGTGGCTCAGAAGAAGTGAGCTGCTTTTTATTCTTGTTACGACGTAAATCGATAACAAATGGCTCAGAAGAGGTGAGCTTCCTTTGATCGTGATCATCATATGTTGGTTGCTTCTGGACTGGCAAGTGAATAGCCAGTGGTTTAGAGGATTGAGGATGAGAAACTCGCCCTTTGACAGGTATGATGAGGATGTCTTTGGGCACTACTTCTTGTTCTTCTTCAGTGTTTAGAGCTAGCACAACCTTCATAAATTCATCTTTATACATACAAGAATTGTTGCAGTATGCTTCAACACCTTTGAATGGATAGAGATCCGCAACCTCCTTTTGAACCTCTCCATTATCATCAACATACTTGAAACATTGATGGAAAGTTGAAGGAACAATATTGTGCTCATGTAAGAATGGTCTCCCCAACAGAGCATTGTAAGAACAACCATGGTTGTCTATGATATAGAAGGTCACATTTGTGCGGAGATTGCCTATTTGGAGTTTTAGACGAATCTTGCCCAGAGGTTCACTTTTTCCCTGGTTGAACCCCAAGATGGTAGTAATTGTGCTGGAAAGACTATGCACGAGGATTTTCAGAGCATCGAGCATTGTCTTTGGCATAATGCTGAGAGCAGACCCTGGATCTATCAGAATACGATCGACTTTCATCGAATCGAAATATCATGTATAGTATAGAGGACGATTATGCCTATTGTCTTCCATCAGCATGTCATCCTGTGTGAAGGTAATGTTTGGAATTAATTCCAACACACTATGACAATGGAGGCAAGAGACTGGCTCTGCTTTTGGTTCCTTCAGGAGGGCTATACAAGTTTCTGCCTGCATGAGAGCTTCACTTAGAGTTTTTTGAGTCTCTTTAGAGAGGCACAATAACTCGAAGATTGACAGCCTGGCCGGTTTATTGGCTAGTTGAGCCAAGATATCAAAGTTGTAAGACTTTTCAAGTCCTGTGGAAGATGACTTCTTCAAAGGTTTGTCGAAACGGACTTGTTGTTTGCCTTTGTCAGCTACCACCGGCTTGGGAGGAATGGGTACTATAACCGGTGAGGATATAGAAGGGATCTCTTCAGTGGAAGCAGGTTGTACTGGAGTCGACTCAGAAGAGGAAGCAGGATTTTCTTGAGTCTCAGGAACTTCCCGTAAGTAAGCTTTCCCTGACCTGGTGCCCAGCATGATTTTTTCTTCAATTATGGGGTCAAAAGACACCATGTTGCAAGTCTTTGTCTTGTCCTTGGAACGATCTTTCTTCTTGGAGGAAGAGAAAATTTCGAACTCCGAAGCAAGATCAGGGTGAATCCACATAATCTCACTATTGTTAAGAGATAAGGGGACAAGACCTTCACTTGGTGGAGGCGGGAGATTTTCGATCTCAAGAGTAGCCTTTGGGATAGGAATGACACCATGCTGTATTATCTGCGGAGGGAAGTTACCGAACTGGACTGAGACCATGTTTGCAGTAACAGTCTTCTCGTCTTTTTGCAGAGTGACGACACCAGCGTTGACCAGCTCTTGTATCTTGCCTTTGAGCAGTAAGCATGCTCGAGTAGGATGCCAAATGAATCTGTGATAGACACAATATTTAGGATAATCTGTCTTACCGACCTCATCAGGCTTCTTTGGGTCTGGAAGCTGGATCTTATTGCTTTTGATTAAGCAATCAAAGATGCTTGTAGTGTCATTCTCATCGAAGGAATACTCTACTTTCGGACGAGGTTCCCTTGGTAGAGGTGCAGAAGGAGTAGAAGTAGACGTAGGTGGAGCTACGTTGACAGCCAGAGACTCTTTGCTCTTCAAGTTGATGTTCAAAGTTTCTTTATTCTTACGGTTGTTCTGGCGATTACCGCTACTCAATGTCTGATGTTCATCCGGGTTGGGGTTAGACATGTGTACCCCTAGTTGCTTGAATTTGTCAGTGCTAACCTCAGCAGCTTTAGCGTTGACAATAAAGGATGGCCAGTCTTGGAATTGAGTTGATCCCGTCCACATGCTGATAATAGGCAAAAGATTTGTCTTACAAGTATCTATGGTGACAGCGGCCGGAGTCCCAGGAGGCATCTTTAAGGCTTCTCAACGGAACCTTTCAATGAAACACTCAGCAGTTTCATTGTGTCTTTGTTTGATTTTGTTGAGGGCTGACATAGTCATATCGTTGATTCTCTCATAAAATCGCTCTAAGAATATTTGTTTAAGACCCGAGAAGGAAGTGATACAACCATCGGGCAAACTTCTATACCAATCGTATGCTATACCGGCTAAACAGCCGACGAATACTCTGGTAAGAAGAGCGTCATTTGGTTGGAGTTAGACAATCATTACCTCAAAGTGGTTAATGAACTGACTAGGAGAAGTGCTGCCGTCAAACAATAAATTTGTTGGGATTTTGTACTTTGGAGGGAATGGGACTTCCTTCCATTCAACTGGATAGGGTTGTTTAATCCCCAATCTCTGTAAGTTGTCTTTCTCTTTGAAGGCCTCGAATTGAGTTCGCAAGAGTTTGACAGCTTTATTAGCATCCTCCGAAGATGATGAAGGAGCAGGCGGAGTCATAGTGTTAGGAGGAGGAACAGCATGGTAAGTACTACCTCCAGCACCTGACTGACTTGGTATGGGTTGAACTTGTACAAGGGGTACTTGAGGAGATACTACCCCCAGTCCTGCATTGACGGGCACCGACGATGCTATGATCTCAGGATTTGCAGTAGGTACGGTCGGTGGTACTGTATGTTGTGCCACAATGATAGAATACATACTGACAACCATTTCAGCCATGGTCTTCAGCTTGTCTTCTAGTGCAGCTATTCGCTGTTCTTGATTTGCCGAACTAGAAGCGTCTGGATCTTCAATGACAACATAAGCTATCACCTCTCTAGGTACAGTAGAGGATACTGTCTGTTCATAACTTTCGCTGTATGTATCATAGTCAGAGAAAGAGTCATCTCCTGAATGAGAAGTAGGAAGATGACCAAAAGGATCTTAGAGAAGATTCCTTTGACCAATTGTGTCTCGGCTTCGGGTATGTCGAAATACTCCTTCAGAAGATTCTTGGAATAAATCTAAATACCGCTGGTTGGGACGGCGAAGCTTGCCTGCTTGGAGCATTTTCTACCTCCAGTGTCTTAGGAAGTCATGTTGACAGAAGCGTACAACACTTCGTCTTCTTCTTCTGACATAGGTTCAGGGTTTGCAAAAGTCAGACAATCGAAGACAGATCGTTTTGTTGTCTGGCAACAACACTGGATGATAACCTTGTGGTTACAATGATGATCAAGTGATTGGATTGGAGATGTTGAGATATTGTCCCACTTTTGTCTGAGGTGCTCTCAGAGGTCAGGAACAACAACGGGACGAGAAGAAGTTCGAGGGACATGTTCTTTGACAACATTTATAACATGGTTCCGGTTCTTCAGATATTTTGTCCCTTGAGTGTACAGGGAAGTGCTCACTTCATTGGCATAGGTGTCGAGATTTTTGATCCTGGAAGTTCGCTTTTGATGCAGGTTCATCTTTGGCATTGGCTGTTTGTGTTTTGTCGAAGTTGGCCTATTGAGATAGGTTCTTAAATCAGCAAATTCACCCCCAGGGGTTTCTGTCTGAGATACCAGCAATTTTCCTTGTTTCGATCGGGATATCTTAAGAGTTAGGAGATCTTGGAATTCTGTTACCGGAGTGGACATAATACCTCTTTGATCAGTACAAGTTCTTTTGACATGGAGGGAAGGAGAACCCTTGTTTGAAAGAATTCTTGTACTAGTTGGTGCCGAGGCACGTTCAGATTGATCTTCTACGGTAAAAACCGAGGAAGACTGAGAAAAGACCAAAGGGCTTTTTTCTTTGTTTTGTGAAGAAGGGTTAGCTAAAGAGCGTTTTCCTCTATTGGCTTCCAAGTCATGAGACAAGGAATTTTGAGAAAAGACCAACGGGCCTTTTCCTTTGTTCTGTGGAGGAGGAGGGACAGCCAGCAGACTACACCCAGTAGATTGTGCTGGAGCAACAGAGTGCTTGGGAAGAGGATCTAAGTCTTTTCCTTTGCTGTGAGAGGAAAAATGATTAGCCAAAGGGCTGTCTCTCTTGGACTGTACAGACACAGCTTGTACATGGGGAGCTTTGACAGTAGGCACACTGGCTGATTGTGCAGGAGGATTTTTGGCAGATAGCTTTTTGGCTACTGACACAGCAGGTTGGGCAGCAAAAGTTCTGGCGACAGAGTGTTTGGGTTGCACTCTGGTTGCTGGAGTGATGGACGGCGCAGGAAGAGTTACTGCTAACTGCGCCAGGGGCAGAGGAGTCTTACACTTTGACAGGACAGCATAGGAAGTATTTTGTACCCTGGCAACAGCAGACTGCACATGAGTAGTAGGGGCAGATTGTGCAACAACAGACTGTACAACAGTCTTGGTAGCAGAGACCTTAGACTGCGCAGCAGTCTTTGTGGCAGAATCAGCAGACTGCACAGCAGTCTTGGGGATCCACACTGGGCGCACTTTGCTCATGGCAGAAGTTGTTGCAGTACGAGGGGTGGTCCTGGAGTTGATCATGGCTTCGTAGGCTGTCTGGTTGATCTTCACAACCAGAGTCTTCTGCGTCTTCCCGATAGACGCAATGTCACATTGAGTTGTCACTTCCTCGTCGGAGGAGAAAGTCGTCCCCAGCAGAGTCGCCATTTTGTTTGCAAAAACAAAAGTAGATCTTTATTTCATAAACTTTGTAATAAGATTACAAGAATTCTTGGAAAGTACAACTGTAGGAATCCGATCTGAATGACGATCGCTTTATCCCTTGAACGATGTGAACTTTGAAGACGATAGCCTCTGAAGTTGAAGGCAATAGCCTCTGAAGAATGCAGCAACACTTGGGCAAGAACTCCTGAACTCTCTGATTTTTTTGATCTATATGTATGTGTCCCCTAATAATGAAGACTTGAAACTCTATTTATAGAGTTCTAGAAATAACTAACTTTTAGTTATTCTGAATTGCGCAAGATGGATTGCGCAGCATCAGACTGCGCTGTCAGTTATTTGATCGTGGGCCAACTCTGCTGGACACATGGCATCATTTGATTGAAATGTGCATGATCGTGTCCGGACGGTTTCCACGTGGAGAGTAATTGATGGCATGAAGGCCACGTGTGTATTGTCAGTTATCTTGATGGAGTACGCCACATGAATTGCGCTGACTTCAGATTGTGCTAGGTTGGACCGCGCAATAGAGAGTCTGGCAGATTGTGCTGCATGTACAGCTGTCCTCGAGCGCTATGCTGTACGATAAACGAACAGTTTCTTCGTTCTCTATGCTGTTAGTTGTCAGAAGATCTGATTCTGTCAGGTAATGATGACGTTGCCACGTCACCTTGCGCACTTGGATGAGTGTGCAGTTCAGCCTGCGCAATCGAGATAGTACGCAATCTGTCTTTTGCGTAGTTCATTTGAAGGATGCATTTTTTGATTTTTTCTGTTTTGTTGATGGGTATAACTTGATTTTTAGGACCTACATACGCCTCGAGGGCTGTGCCGCCTTAAGCAGTAGGACGCCCTCGAGCCCCGTGCTACTCGAGCAGCGGGCCATACCGCCTCAAGCAGTGGGACACCCTTAACCTCGTACTACTCTTCGGGCCGCATGTAACCTCGACTAGTACGCTGCTCAGTTTGTGTGCCATCTCAATTTATGTGTCCCTGTTCTCTGTACACCTCGGTGTACATGTCAGCCTAGGTATGCATGCCACCACGAGCCACATGCTGTCTTGGGCAGCAGGTCATCTCGAGCCCGTATGTAATGCCCTGTTCTGTACGGTGCATTATAATGAGTCGTTGACTCGAAAAGTTACATTGACCCGATAAAATATCGATGTGAATCGATACAAGTATTAAGTTGGCCCGAAAGATGCTTTGAGTCGATTCGAATCTATAAATCAAAGCAATGCGAGACATAAGTCCGATTCGAAGAAATATTGACTTTAGTTGATTTATTGTGCTGGCTACACTTTTATGCTGGATTATAGGAGGTCGATATTTTGCCTTATTTGCAATGGTGTCTGCAAAACCAAATCGTTGCCTTACAACATATTATGATATGGGCACAGTAGGCCAAAACAGTCGAGTAGTTCAATAGAGCACGAAGTGTTCGAATGCTAAGTCAGAAGAGTTACCTATGCAATAAAGTTATGAAATCGAGCTACATCAGCTCGGCAAAACGACAAGGCGTATCGACTTAAGGTGGGAGGGTTCTTGACTCTTCTCCCCTACTCCTTCATGCCTAATGAAAATGTACCCCTTGTATACGATTGTGGCTATTGAGTTAGCGAGCATGGCTCAAACGATTAAAGGTCTTAGTGTGTGTCGAACATTAAGATAGAACATTGAACAATTGAAGCGACATGCATCAAGTGCATGGGTCGCGGTAGAGCGAGGATGGTAGAAAATTGAAAGGCAATATCGAGATGTGCATCACATGCACGACTCCGAGAATAATGAACACTAGGCCTAGATCATTGATTATGGCGTTAAGCCTGTCTTTATGCACAAAAGCTATGCGAATGATTAGGTAAAGGAAATAGGCTAGTCGTGGTGCAACGCTACGGACCTTTCATAACATTGAAAGATATACTTCGTGCATCAAAGTATGCAGTTGTGGCACAAACGCTATGAAACTGCTATTATATACACAACTTATGAATGAAATGCATTGGGTATAAGATCAAGAAATCTAAGCCATTGGGGCATCATGCATCAATACAGATGTATCGGGACGTAATGCCGATGGAACATGAGATAGAGATAACGGAATATGATTATAGAACTCGAGATTTGTTGTAATGATATGGCTTGCTTGATGTATACACGCATTACATGGTCAAGGGACTCAGATGGCCCATGCACGAGTGCGGCTTCCCTCGAACGTTACCAACCGAGGAACCGGAACCGTTCGGCCTAGGAGGGAATTATGTTTGTTATTTATGGTGCACTTCATTAGGACGGGTTACGATCGGCCAATATTGTGATAAACTATGATATCAGTAAGTTTGTGATCCTTCAGATACTGGGCTAGCAATCCGTACTAAAGCAATTGTTTGCTTACACGTTGAGATACCAAGTCTATTACGGCGCGGAACACCATGACCTTCATATAGATAGGGCCGGTAGGCTGAAATTAGAATTGGGTGCAGGCACAGAGCCTGCCACTCTTACGATTATGCTTAAGTTGATCTATTGGCTGTGTGATTGTGATTGGCTTGCAGGCTTGGAGATACGAGACAAAGATGGGCACGAATACTATGTTTATGAATATCATATGGCTAACAACATTTGTTACAGGAACACGATACTGGACACATTTATGTTTCCATTGCTATTGAGAATAAATAACATGTTTTACTACGTTGATCTTGCTATAAAACTGATCCTAAGGCAATAATAGAAAGATCACCAAAAATTTGCATGTTTCACTAATTACTTAGTGTTGGTTTAAGGCGAGTGAATCTTAATCAGTACAGTGAGGATGAAAGTACTAATCCCCACTAGTTTGCCTGCAGGTTCAGGATATGTTTGGCTCGTGATAGGGCTGGGCTTGGACGCATTGAGGCATGGAGTCCTTAGCGTTTCGAGATAAGCTACCGCACTGGGTTTGGCATGCAACATGAAAATGTTCGACCGATAGTATTTAGATGTGCTATAGAAGACATGATGTATGGAACGAGATCCTTTGTGAGCTAGAGAGATCATGAGCGTTATAAGCCAATTGACATATTCATTTGGGCTATTCAAAGCCTTTGTAACCTCATTTTATTTATTAATAAAAGAGATTCTTGTTATATACTCTATTTTCTTTTCGCTGTGAATGTTATCAATTTGAGATAAACTTATGTAAATTTGTTATCTTGCCTTGCACGAGCGTAACTCCAGGCTCGTGCGGTATCACGCCCTAGCGAGGATGATGATTCGGGTAAAATCTAGCAAGGACGAGCAATTTCTCGGGTCAGAGCGTGACAAGTTGGTATCAGAGCGGTTCTATTCTTTGGATCGTGAATGAATATCTTTGACCCTCAGTTGCTTCTGTTATCGAAATTAATCGACCCTAAATTTTTTTTGCAACCGCATGGCTCATGGATCTGCTCGACGCCACACTGGATGTTCCATATAATAAGTCTAAATACTTGTGTGTGTCTTGCTATATATGATTGTAATTTTACGTAATGCTATCGAATATTTTGTGAGATGTTAGTTGCATCAAGTGCAACGAGTTATGCGATGTTGTTGAATTGGTACAACGAGTCAAGATATGGGATGATACATGTTTTATGGCAATATGAATGGATAGCAAATGTGTTGAATAGATTGAGTAGTGACTTTGAGTATCGAGTATAAATTATCGCACGAGTTGCAACGAATGGGATTAAGAAATGACGGATACGATAGTTGCGAATTGAGTTGGTCGCTAAGTCGAACTTGAGTAGGCGAATAAGTAAGTTGGCCGAGTTGTGTCGAGTTTCAAAGTAGGCAAACATGTATGTTGGCTGAATGTTGAGTGAGCTTTGAATAAACGATTGTTGCGTGTGTGATCGTTATGATCACCGTGGCTCAGTTAAAACGAAATTGATGTCGGAAGGAACGGGTAGTAAGTTGCGAGAGAAATGACTTGATTTCTGAGTGGTATATGCTATACGACATATGCGATCAGTGCATCAGACTATTGTGTCGATGGTGATAGGCTCGAATTCTGAGTGGTATATGCAATACCACTTGGCGATGGTTGTGTTAACCGTTTGGTGACTTGCGATAGAATGCATCGAGGCGATTGTGTCGATTACGATAAAATTGTCCGTAATGAACGTGATAGTGTCGAGATTCGAGTTGGAATGATTTGATCGAAGTCGTACAGGTATGCTTCGATGGAACTGACTTAGAACGATTATGAGTGAAGTCGTATCAATGGATGATACGTCGGATAAGAATTTATTGAGTATAAGCTGAATGATTGGCTGAGAATAGCAAAGGAATTTTGCATTGAGAAAATAGTTGACTCAATCGAATTTGAGTCCAGTTAGTATGAAAACTTATTTGGATTTGAGTTTGGGTAGATGCGAATAGTTGTGCAAACGAATTTGAGTTAGCGCAAAGAGTCGTTAGCACGATCTGGAAGTGCGAGTTGTGGATACGAGAGTAGGTATAAGGAATTGGAAATTGTGTCACTCTATAACGATAGTTAGCTACAACAAGACAGATATTGACGAACCTCCGTTAGCCGGATTATGGAAAATTTTGCTACTTTTTGAATTTGTTTCTATTTTCTGAACTTTTTCTAATATTCTAAAATTCGTAAATTTTTAGTATAAAATATATTTTCAATCATAATATGCAAGTGATATTTTGTTGGGCCATTGGTTTTCAGAAAACTATATTATATGGTTTTTATCCTTTTAGAATTCCTGTTCATTCCCTTGAAAATCTATAAGTTATAAAATATCTATTTTTATGGAAAATCTTTGTCAATAAAATTATAAATATATATATATATATATATATATATATATATATAATATATATATATATATATATATATATATATATATATATATATAAAATATATATATATATATATATAAAATATATATATATATTATTATATATATATATATATAATATATATATATAAAATATATATATATATATATATATATATATATATATATATATATATATATATATATATATAACACCACCGTGCATCGGGGGTGAGGGCCGGGTTCGAGCCCTCCATCCCACGGAGGTGGCTGGGTGGCGGTGGCCACGGCCTCCGGGCCAAGGTCGGGTGGAGTCGTCCACCGGCTTTGGTTTTTTTTTTTTTTTAAAAAGAAAAAAGAATATATATATATATATATATATATATATATATATATATATATATATATATATATATATATATATATATATATATATATATATATATATATATATATATATTTTATATATATATTCGCTCGGAGTGTCTCCCCCCAGGCGATTCCCCCGCACTTGTGGAGCCCTCTCCGGCATGTCCTTCCGGCCGTCCGGGCGGCCAGCTCCGCCCTTCGCACCGTCCTTCCCTTGCTCCCCCTACCCCGTTCCACCCCCCACCCCGTTCCACCCCCCACCCCGCTCCACCCCCTCCCCCCTTCCCCGCCCCCTCACCCCTATCGACCTCATCGGCCAGATGCCCGCGGTGCTCGCGCCCTCCCCAGCGCCAACGCCCCCCTCGCCGTCTCCTCCGGAAGACCTCCGCCTCCTCCGTCTCTGGCGCGCACCCATACCTTCCTCATCGCCAACCCCCTCTCCGCTCTCTGTCCGATCCTGCGCCTAGCTCCCTCCATCGTCCTCCCTCTCCTCCCTCCTCGGCGCCCCCCTCCGGCTTTCCCTGCCTGGACCCCCGACCAACTCTCCCTCGTTGGTCGGGGGGCCGTCATCCACCAGCCTCGGCGATCTCCCCCCTGTCTCATCCTCAGGGGCCGCTCCGCCGGCGCCCCTCGACTTGGCTTGGCCACCCTCGGCCGCGGTCGAGCGCAGAGCGACGACCTCCTTTCCAAGGACTGCCTCGGGCCCCGCGTCGGAGCGTCAGCCCACCACTTTTCCTCCTCGGTTCCTGTGCCGAGCAGGCTCCAGGCTCGGTGTGCTCCCTGCAGCACGCCTCCCGAGGCTAGCGTTGGCAAAGCCTACTCTTCACGCTTTGCTGCTGGCCTCCCTCCTCGGAGACCGAGCCAGCACCCCTCCTTGTGCTTAGCTCTACGCACGGGCTGGCTTGCGTAAATTGTTCCTCTCCCGCTGTTATGCAACTAGGAGCTTGCGTAAAATTTGCTCCTCCCACTGTTGCGAGTTTACGCGAGCTTGAGGGCTCCCACGGTTGGGCCAGCCTTCATCCTCTGTTTCGAGATTTTGTGCGCCCGGTGGCTTCCACGTTATGGGCCAGCTTTCTCCCTCTGATGCGGGTTGCGTAGTACGCACGCCCGCAGGCTCCCACGGTGTGGGCCAGCCTCTTCCCTCTGCTGCGGGCCCCCGTGTGCAAAGTGGCTCCCACTTTGTGGGCCTGTCCACTCCCTTTACGTTGGTCTCCCCCGCGCTGGGACTCCTTCACCCCTTAGCTGGCGGGCCTGTTGGTCCCGTCATCTCGATCGTTCCCGTCACCTGCTATCCACCCTCTGTCCCTCCCTCCCTCCCTTCCCCCCTTGATCGACCCGGTTCCACCCCAAGTCCCTTCCTACGCAGAAGCATTGCGGCCTGACCACGTGAAGGTTATTCCCCCCAATCGCGGAGATCGTTCTTCCTGAAGTCATCTTCGTACCCCCATTCGACGGATACCCAATCCACGTTCCCTTCTCCGACGCGGACATTTCATCCCTATCCTCCACCTTTCTCAAGACTTTCGTCCTAAAGTTCACCTCCGGTTATCCGAAGATAGCTAGGGTGAAGGAGGCTATCGCTGCTTGGGGTCTCTTGGACGCCTACCGGATCGCCCCTCTTGATCCCAAGCACATATTCCTGCACCTGTCCTCCGACCAGGACTGCACCATAGTTTGGGACAAGGTCCCACCAAAATCGACTCACAGATTGCCAAAATCGTCAAATGGTCACCCAAATTCAACCCCGTTGTGGATTCATCGATCATATCCACATGGGTCACCCTTCCCAACCTCCCCCTGGTGTGCTTCCCCGCAGCTGCTCTTAAGCGTATAGCCAGTTCCTTCGGTCCCTGGTTGCCATCGCGAAAGAAACACTTAACCTTTCCAAATGCAACTATGCAAAGATTTGTGTTGAGCTCGATCTCGCCAATGAACCCCCCAAAATGATTGAAATAGAGCTTGGAGATCAGACGATCAGACAAACGTTGGAGTAAAACAACAACATTATTTATTGCCAACATTGCCAGATGAGCGGTCATTCCTTACAACGCTGCTTCCGAGCCAACCCTGCCCTCAAGAAGCCTGGACCCCACAATCCTCGCGACCCGGTCGCATCCACCACCCCTTGTATTTTCTCGCCTGACTTGCCCTCCAACCCCCCGGCCCACAGGAACCCATCCTCAGCAAAGTACGATATCCCTCACCACGTCCGACTCCGACATCGTTCCCTTCAATCTCCCCTCCATCACCCTCGCTAACTCCTTTTTCATACTTCGATAACTCCCCTGAGAGCCCTTGTTAGAACACCTCTGATCACGTAGGCCCCGAATCAGACATCTTCCAGATAGAGTCGGACGTTTCACCCGTTGTCGCGTTAAAATCTGACAGCCTATCTACCCCACCACCTCCACCCCCCTCAGCGCCGACACTGTTCCCCTGGAGATCTTCCCCATCACTACACTCAAGCCCTTGGGAACCAGCTCCACTCCCCCATCCCCATTAGTGGCCCCCCACGAGAGCAGCTCTTGGTAGCCCACGACCCTTGCCATATTGCGGAAGGGCAAGAGTTGTCCACTGCAGATCCCGTCCTCTCACCCGTTTTCACCGACGCCCCCCCTGACCCTTGTTCCCCTCTTACTGGCAGGTTCTGGCAAGCCAAGGACGCTGGTTTCCTTGATCAAAACAACCCTCTTTGTGCGTTTGACGACGTCAAGGTAGCGAGTTACTCCTCAGTTGCCGTCGATCGCGCTTTCTCACCTGTTGGTTTGACAGAGGCCAATGAAGACCACATAACCTCCACCAAGAAATCTTCCTCGAAAAAGAAGAAAAAAACAAGAAAAAGAATCAGCAAGCGGCTATGACCACACGGTCAGCAGCCAAGCTCAACCTCTTCACCCACTCCCCCCAATCTAATGCTTAACATCCTCTCGTGGAATGTGAGAGGTATAGCTAACAAACCAACGATTAATAGAATCCTTAGCCTAAAAAAATTCACAAAATCAACATCCTAGTGATCATCGAACCTAAAATTCCCAAGAAAAGGATCACCGGCATCCAACTTCATCTTGGATTCGCGATCGCGCTGGCTGGCAGTCACGACATCTGGATTCTCGCCAGTGCTGGCACCAAATCTGGCATGGTTCAGGACTCCAGACAAGCCCTCTCCTTCTGGGTGGAACACCCTCAACTTTGGAACATAACCTTAATCTCTGCCGTTCACGGCAGCTGTGACTTCCAAGAGCGAAAACTTCTCTGGGATGACCTGCTCGACACCCACCTCTCCCTCCAGAACCTTCCGTGGATGTACTTAGGAGACTTCATAACCATCTTTTGTAGTGCCGAGAAGTTCGAAGGGCGTCCACCTCCACCTCCGGCCATGGACGACTTCAACAATTTTACCTTCAACGCACACCTCGCTCACCTTCCTTTCTCCGGCAACGCTTTCACTTGGTGCAACATACAGGAAGGCTCCCGGCGTCAATACTCCTGCCTTGACCGCGCCCTCATCAACAGCCACTGTGCTGACATGGGGCTCAACTCTAGCTCTTCCACCTCAACACCAAAGAATTCGATCACTCACCTCTTCTCATCGAGATCAGCAGCAGCTCCCACCGCATCAAGAAATCGTTCCACTTCTTGGACTTCTGGAGACATCATTCTTGTTTTAAATCCGAGGTGGCCTCAGCTTGGTTCTCAGTGAACGACGTTGATCTGCTGTATAGAGTTGCGGCCAAACTACGAGCCACGAGCAAGGCCCTCTCAAGATGGAGTAAGGCTGCTTTCGACAACATCTTTCAGGAGATCAAAATTACGGAGGATGATGTTTCCCGCCCCGAGATCTCTTACCTTGCTAACAGATCTTCCGAAGCGCGGACCGTGCTCAACCTCGCCAGAGCTATCCTCAAGTCCAGGCTTAAAATAGAAACAGAATTCTGGAATCAAAAAGCTAGACTGAAATGGGACAATGAAGGGTACCGCATCTCCAGCTTCTTCCATACCTGCGTTAAAGGTCGCAGACAACAGCTCAACCTTCATCGTATCTTCGATGACAACGACAACCAGCTGACGGACCAGCAAATGATTCAAGAGGCCGCGACCAACTTCTTCTCCAATCTCTTCACCAAAGAAGCGATCGTTATGGACGAGGGAGTACTGGCGAAGATCCCTAGGATCATCACCAAACACGAAAATGAGCAGCTCCTTTCCCTCCCTTCCGCCGCCGAGGTGCAGACCGCGGTATGGGATCTTGACGAGCACAGCGCTGCCAGACCCGATGGCTTCAGCGGGGTGTTCTACAGACACTGCTGGGACATCATCGGACAAGACTTTTTCGAGGCATCGGTTGCCTTCTTTCAAGAAGCCAGATACCCTAAATTACTATCCAGGGCTAATCTCATTCTAATCCCCAAAAAAGACAACCCAGAAACCTTCAAAGACTTCCGCCCCATTAGCTATTCAACTTTGCCAACAAAATCATCGCAAAAATTATTGCCAACCGGATGACGGATCTCCTGCCCAAAATTATCTCTGAGGAGCAGAGCAGTTTTGTGAAAGGGCGCAACATCGTGGACAACATCCTGCTCGCTCAAGAGATGGTCACTTGCATGAAATTTCTGGCTAGAGGGGAGAACATCGCCATTAAGCTGGATATGGAGAAAGCCTACGACCGCCTTGACTGGCAATTTATGATCTGGGTTTTCAGGGCTTTTGGCTTCTCTGAACCATGGATTGACATCATCTTCAGGTCCATCAGCAATTCCTGGTTCTCCACCGTCATCAACGGCCAGGCCGATGGCTTCTTCACCGCTAGCCGTGGCGTTCGCCAGGGGGATCCTCTTTCTGCCACTATCTTCATCATCACTGCGGAGGCCCTCAGCAGAAACCTTAAGAGCATGTCCAATACCCCGCGGTTCTACCACTTTCATACCACCACCGGCTGCCCCATCATCACCCACCTTGCTTACGCTGACGATGTCATCATTTTTTCATCCGACGATGTCGGCTCAATCAAGGTGGTCCTTCAAACGCTGTACTGGTGCACCAGATGTTCCGGACAAAGAATCAACAACAACAAGAGCGTCATATACACCCATCACAAAACGGACAGGTCACACTCTACGACGCTCTCCAACTTGACTTCCTTTACCATAGCATACCCACCTTTTACCTATTTATGGTGCCCACTGGTCTATGGCAAGGCCAACTCGGGTATCTTCGAGTACATGGTCAGCGCCATCAGGAAAAGGATCGAGGGCCGGCACAATGCTACCCTCTCGCCCGGAGGCAAGCTGATTCTGATCAAGCATGTCCTATCCTCCATTCCTATCTATACCCTGGCGGTCTGTAACCCTCACAAAAAAGTTTTTGCTTCGCTTGAATCCCTCTTTTTGCCAGCTTCTTCTGGTGTCACAACAAAGGCAAAGATAAGCACCACTGGGCCAGCTGGAACACTATGGATAAACCCACTTTCGAGGGTGGTCTGGGATTTTGTAGATTGGAACACATCGTCGACACATAATCCATGAAGTTATGGTGGAAGCTGCGTACAGACAATTTAATTTGGACTCGCTTCATGCAAGCGAGATACTTCAGATATTCTCATCCTGGGACGGCCTTAGTCAACAACCGTTCATCGACATCCTGGAGACGCATTACCCGTGGCCGATAGCTTGCAGACCCCCTCATACACATCCAGCTAGGTAACGGCTACTCATCGATGAGCCACGATCGTTGGCTGGGTGGTAACCTATGGCACCCCCCGAGTCCCTACCGCGGGAGGGCCAGATTTACGAGCTTTGGGATCATTCGTCCAGATAGATCTGGGACCGAGTCATAAACTGGCTCGGTCCGGCGGCTGTCTCCTATCTCGCCACTGCGAATCTCCGCCTCTTCGACACTCCGGACATCACGAGATGGTCCCCTAGCCCGGACGGCCAGTTCTCTCTGTATTTCGCCAGGTCAGTCGTCCGCGGCATCGAGACCCCATCACCCCTCATCGCTCCTTTCTGGCATGTATGCATCCCCATCAAATGGTCGATCCTTATCTGGCGAGCCCACTTCCGGAATCTCCCCATCGACAATGCCATCACCTCGCTTGGCTACAGCCTAGCTTCGAGTTGCCATTGCTGTACTTTCCCTCAAATCGAATATGCAGAGCACATCCTCGCCTACGGTGATCTGGCCATGAATATTTGGGCGAGCCTCAGCATCAAGTTTAGGAAGGTCCTCCTTCCTGTGGTCTTCAACGATCTCCTTTCCAACTGGGGCATCATCAGATCGTCGTAGCCGTAGGAATTTGGGTCCTGTAGAAAAAAAAAGTTCCGATACGAGGGCCGACATCTTCCACCACCCCAACTATACAGGGAAACCGTCAAACAGATCCTAATGATCCGGAGGTGCTGCACGCACTCCACGCCCAAGTTCTGGGAGACCCTAGATTAGTTTCTGTCTTCTTGTTTCGGTTTTGTCGGCTTGTCTAGCCGTTTCTTTTCTTTTGCCAGCGCTTGGTGCTCTTATTGTATAGGCTTCGACATTTTGCGCCTGATACATCAATAAAATTCCCCCTCTAAAAAAATATTAAAAAAATATATATATATCCCCTCTGTCTCTAGCAAAAAAGGAAACCCCTTTTCTCCAAGCCCTAGCCCTCATTTTTCTATGGCAGACCGAGGAACCACCAGCGAGCACGGAGGCTTCGGACGCGGCTTCGGCCGGGGTGTCTGTAACACCCCAGTCCCAAAATACGTTGGACTAGGAATGTAGACATGCCAGCTGTATTCATACGAAGTATACTCCAATATATGGAAGCCTCGTATAAATACATAAGCTGTAAAATGCAGTAGAACCATAACTAATCTCATCCACACAAAATAAATAAAATAAAGATGTCATATAATGAGAATAAATTTGTCTTGATACAATATGTTGGGCGGAGACAAATCCACTACCAACAAAATAAAGAAAAGTATATAGAAAATAAAATGAGTGGCGAGTGAAACGAAGACGATCCAAATACAATCATCCTCGAAGAAATAGCGAAGATCACGGCTAGAGCTAGAACACCTACGAAAGACAATAGCACACACCTGGCAAGACAACCAGGTCCTCAGAGGGACGTAACAAGACACATAATAGTATGCCATATAAACTGAATAAATATTGCTCAAATAAATAAGTAAATCGAATTAGAACATGTTCCAATACGCACCTACTGAACGAGCGTACCATCCCCCCAACCAAACAAGGACAGGAGATGGTAAACTAATTCACGGTAACGTACCTTCCAATGCTATGAATCCAATATGGTATCCGGACCCCAACAAGGTTCAATACCTTCTCATCGAAGTAGTAAGTCACACCTACAACCAAACAAGGACAAGATGTGACGAACTAATCCGCGACAAGTTATTGTTCCAAGCCACGGTCAGATACAAGTACCCAAACCAAAAGTACTCGTACCTAACGGATAGGGTAGCCTACCATTCTAAGTGAAATGTTGTTAAGAACAATCCTTCCTACACATGGGCCCTGGCTGAATAGGATCGACGTAGTCCCCCTTTGGGCACCAGAGGCCCCATCAGGAAGAGCATGACATTCTGCAGAATCGTTAGTGGCCGTCAGTAATCTTGGGTCATCAACCCCGTATCTCCAGCAGAGAGTCCGGGTCACAAGGGAAGTGCATCGAAGCCCATACGCTAAGGAATTGTCCTTCCCGTCCAATGCCTACTGTGTTGCATCCATAATACAAACCACTATAACCGCTAAGTCAAACTAGCATGCAATCTCTATTAGCGGTTATTCCTATCGCACGGCTTGTACGTACTGGTGGCCAGCCAATCACGCACTTCCGTATTCTACATGCGACACACAACTTCGTGTTACAACGTGTCAAGGCCAATGAATGCAACACACAAGGTGGTCCCTTAAATCTAGGTTTAATTTGTAAGAAAAATAATACACAGCAGGAAACTGAATAGTAAATTCTAACAGTTATGCTATGTATCACAGTTTATTTTGCATAAAGAAAATAATGAACATGCATGAAATATGAGCTAAAATAATTAAACAGCAAATGGCAAGGTGTCTTGCCTGGTAGGGTGCCTGGTGTACTGCAACGATCAATGTGGCACGAACTGCAACTTTGGTGCAACAACTATGCAAGGCGACCTCGGGTGGTGGCACGGACAGTTCCATTGGGTCCAGAAGGGTCAATTTAGCTAGGGTTGATATACGGATGTTCGAGGTTCGCATGTAGATGGAAAGAATTTGATTTGGTTATGGACAAGAATAGATAATTGAAGGGATGGGATAATTCATAATATTAATACGATCTTAGAAAAATGTTTTGTAATACCTTGAAATATATTTTTATTAGTAACAAAAATAGGTTTTTGATGAATCGTTTTTAAGGCAAAAACTCTAATTTTATAAAAATATGGTTTGAGATAGAAAATACATTAGTTAAAAAGAATAAAGTTTTGGAGAAAATATATATACTTTTATTAACTATTTGGAGCTCGAGAAATATTTATAAAATATTTAAAACTATATTTTTACTTATTAAGATATATACACAAAAATAATTTAAGTCAAAACTCATCCACAATAAACTAGGGATATATATATAATAATAATACTACTACTACTAATAATAATAATAACAATGAAATATTAATAGTATAAATAATAATAATAATAATAATATTAGCAAAATGTCTATTGTTTGCAAAGAATAGCAAGATTCAAAATAATTAAAAATATCAATATGTCAACCCTTTGTTTTCCTTTTTCCGAGAAAACCACACAAACTGACCACAGCAACAATAATAATATGTACTAACAACAGTATTAATACTCATAACAAAATACTTAATAATAATAATAATCAGAATAATAATCAGAATGACAAGAATAATAAAAAATAATAAATATTTATATAAAAATCACGTAACATTTACTGTTTACTCTTCTCTCCTTTCGAGAGAAGAGATGGAGAAAGGAAAAAAAAGAAGGAGGAGGGAAAAACTGAGAGAGAGCGGAGGGAATTTGGGGGTCGGCGTCGCGTTCGTCGGGGTCGGCGCCGCGTTCGCCAGGGACGGAGAAGGCCGGAGGGGGAAGAGCGCGGAGGCGGGGAGTTTGGTCGGAGAGGCGGCTCAGACGGGGCTATCGGTGGATCTCGGGGTGGTCCGGCGACTGGAGGGTTTCGACGGGGCTCGGAGGAGCTGTAGGAGAGAAGCGGACGGGCGGAAGGGAAGAGGAAAGAGTGAGGAGGAAGAGGGCTTGGGGAAAGTCGACGGAGCTAAGGGACGGCAGCGAAGAAAATCGAGAGGGGGTGAGGACGAGACAGAGGGTGGGGTTTTCACCGATCAGGGCTCGTCGGAAGGGCGTGCTCCGGCGTGGTGGCTAAGACGCGGGGGTTTAGGCGCGGTGCGGGAGGAGGAAGTTCGGGGTGCTCTCGGCGACACGACGGCGGTCGCAGACGGGGAGCTCGGCTGATATGGGCGGCTCAGAAGGGGAAGGGCGGACGTCGGTCACGGCGCGGGCTTCCCGTACGTGCGGAGGAGCTCCGGCACGGCGGCGGATGGCCGGAGATAAAGGTTAGGGTTTCCTATATTTTTTTTTCCTCTTTTTCTTGTGACGGATTGGGGGTTCCGACCGGTGATCGCCGTGGTGGCGGTGGTTTACTATTTTGGTTTTGGTGATGACCGGGGTTGGTCGTGGTGGCGGTTGGCTGAGGTGGTGATGCGGATGTCGGGTGGCTGAGGTGGTGATGCGGATGTCGGGTGGCTGAGGTGGTGATGCGGATGTCGGGTGGCTGAGGTGGTGATACGGATGTCGGGTGGCCGGGGTGTTGACAACGGTGTAGGGTTGTGGTGGTGCTGGTCACCTAGGCGGAGGTGTTCTTGAGGGCAGTGGTGATTCTTGTGGCATTTGTGGTGGTCGGTGGAAGAGGGAAGGCCGGGGAGTGGCCGTGTCGACAGTGTCGGGGTCGACGGGTGGTGAACGGGAAAAGAGCAGGCTAGGGTTAGGATTAGGGCTAGGGTTAGAGAATTAGGGATCAACATTAGGATTGATGATGTCGGGGTGTGTCCGACACGAGAAAGATAATGTACATGTAAACTAATGGAATAAGATTTGGACGATGGAACACGGACACGGGGCACGCACCATGGTTGGAGAATTATTTGTGGAATAATTTGTTGTGGATGGAGAATAATGAATTGGAGGAGTACCTGCCTATTTATAGGATATGAAAATTCCCAATTAGATAGAGTTTAGGATTTATTTAAACCCAAAATAGATATTCCCTAATTTAATTTAAAAACAATCAAATTAAAATCCAAATCCAAATCTCAATCCAAATCTAATTTAAATCCAATTAAATCAAATTAAAACTTTAGTTTAAAATCGAATAGGATAATTCAAATTCAATACTTAATTATTTAAATAAGTCCATAAATCAAATTAAGGTTTAAATGGCCACAATGACTTCCAAATATATTTTTCAAAATACCAATAATAATAATTTCGAAAATCATAAATATTTTTAAATACCTTTTTTAAATAATAAAACATTAATATTAATAAATTTCGAAAATTATACTTTTATTTAAATTAGACCAATAATTAATTACGAAATATATGTTTGCAAAAATATTCTTTACATAATTAGGCTTTTCTAGTATTCAAAATATTATTTATTATTTAATAATTTTTAGAAATGACAAGTTTAGAAGTGAAAGCAAAACTAATTATTATATTATTTGAAACTATAAAAATAGAACAAAATATTTTTCTAAAATATGTACGCTCGCACATATTCGTACTCGTCGAGCAAATTCAAAAAAAAACGAACTTCCGCACACGACGTACAATACGACTACGTGACGTACAATACAAAATTTTAAATCGGTATCAAATTTAATATAAAAAATAGTAGAAAATTTAGGGGTTTTACAGTGACCGTGGCGACCGAGGCCGGGACGGGCGAGGAGGGCACCGCGGCGGCCGGGGTCGCAACAACGAGGAGACGAAGTGGGTCCCTGTGACCAAGCTCGGCCGCCTCGTCGCTGCCGGGACCATCAAGTCCATCGAGCAAATCTACCTCCACTCCTTCCCCATCAAGGAGCACCAGATCGTTGATGCGCTCCTCCCTAACGGCCTCAAGGACGAGGTCATGAAGATCATGCCGGTCCAGAAGCTGACCCGGGCCGGGCAGAGGACCCAGTTCAAGGCCTTCGTCGTCGACGGCGACAATAACAGACCCGTGGGCCTTGACGTCAAGTGCGCCAAGGAGGTGGCCACCGCCATCCGCAACGCCATAATCCTTCCGAAGCTGTCGGTGGTGCCGGTGAGGCATGGTTACTGGGGTAACAAGATCAGGAAGCCGCACACCGTCCCTTGTAAGGTTACGGGCAAGTGCGGGTCGGTGATGGTGAAGATGGTGCCGGCGACACGTGGTGCCGAGATCGTCGTGGCCAGAGTGTCGAAGAAGGTTCTGCAGTTCGTCGGGATTGAGGACGTATTTACGAGTTCCAGGGGGTCTACCAAGACTCTTGGTAACTTTGTCAAGGCCACATTTGATTGTCTCATGAAAACCTACGGTTTCTTGTCACCTGATCTCTGGACTGAGACTCGCTTCATTAAATCCCCATATCAGGAGTATATCGACTTGTTGGCCAAGCCTATTATTTCCAAGATGATCATTGAAGAAGTTCCTGCTCTGGAAGATTAAGCATATGTTTCGAAAAGGTAGAAAATGGATCGTCAAGCTTCTTTTACTGTTCTAGCTAGCATTCTGTTTTTGCAGTTTTGTCATAGGGAACAAACCTTAATCGTGAATATTATTTTGTTTTGGTTTCATGTGGGTCTTCTCTACTAATTGGATTTTATTATTGGAGTTTTTCTTGTTTAAATTTTCACGGTGATGCTTATATAATGTGTAGTGTTTACCTTGCATTTATTTTATATATATATATATATATATATATATATATATATATATATATATATATATATATATATATATATATATATCATAAAATGAGAAGACACCCAGTTGGCCCTAGTTTCCCTCTCCCTGTCCCCTTCCTCGGGTGGTGGGCGGGGCCGGTTCTCTTCTCCGGCGGGTCGGCCGGATGGCCGCGGGGCCGCCTCCCCTTCCTCGGCGGCTACCCCTTTGATCGCCACCCCCGCGAGCCTTTCGTGGTCGTCCCCTCCGCCCTCGGGTGGATCTTCTCCACCCTCGCTGCCGTCAGCCAGCAATGCGGTTACCCCCGCCGTCGTCGTCGCTCGCGCTCTCGTCGTCGGCGGCGACCGTCCGCTCCCCCGGCAGGCCCCCTCACCTCCTCCCTGGCTCCCTCCATCCTCGGGCCTCCGCCGAGATCCAGTGCCTTTCCGCCCGTCGTGCCGCCTCCGCTCGTCGACGCCCACGCGGTGACGCCCCCCCCCGCGGTTGATGTCGACCGCTCGCTCCCCCGGCAGCCTGACCCCCCCGCTTCGGCCCTTCCCCTCCGGTTTGGTCCGGCCTCGCCTACCGGTGCTCCCGTCCTTCATCTGCCGTCGTCGGGTCCTCCCCCCCGGGAGCCGACCCGCCTACTGGGCTCGAGTCGTCTCGGCCTCCCGTCCTCGGCGCCGGCTGGTCGCCGCTTCTCATTCCCGCCGACGCCGCCCTCTCCCACGGCCGTGGCCCCTCCCTCCGCTTCTCTCCCCCTCCGGCGTCCCTCCGCCTCGGACTCTCCCCATTCACCAGAGTTCGGCGCCCCCGCGACGGCCCCCCTGTCGGATCCCGTGGCCAAGGCCTTCCCCGCCCTCCCGCCTTCGGCGCGGTGGCCCAACTCGGCGTCTTCATCCCTCTGCCCCCCGACAGCGCCTCCCGGCAGCCCTGGGTTGGCCCCCCTCTCCGTCCCCCCCCCCCGGCGCCAGTGCTCTCGCCGGCACCGCTGTCGACGGCCTCCCTTTCTCTCCCTCCCAACCTCTCCACCCCCTCCGGCGCTCTCTCCGCCTCAAGCCGGAGGGCCCTCCCCCTCCCAGCAGGTAGCCGTCGTCCCCGTTCGACGCGCCGGCAGTCCCCCTCCCCAGGAGGCCCAGCGGACGCGCCCCGGCTCCTCCTCCCACCACTCCGCACCTGTCTTCGGAGTCCGGTTGCACCTCCACCTCCCCCCTACTCCTCCCCTCCTCCCCCTTGTCGGCGCTGCTGTGGCCATCTCGTGCGTGCCGCCTCCCCCCCTCCCCTTCCCGGCCGCGTCCCCCTTCCCTCCGCCGGAGCTTCCGCCTAAGCTCGCCGCACCGGAGGGGGGGCCCGAGGCTCCTCGAGCCGCGCACCCCGTCCCTCCTGGGCAGAGCGCCCCACCTACCCTCCTCCGCTTCGTGTAGAGGGCCACCCTCGTTCAGCATGCAGCCTCGGGTTGCGAGCCCCCACCTACCCCCCAACTGCTTCGTGCAGTGGGCCTCCCCGGTTGGCGTGCGGTCTTACCGGATCAACATTCCAGGGTCTAGCACCCGCTAACCTCAGTGCAAAAATTCGAAATTTCGTGTTCGAATTCTACATGTTTTGCTATATTTTCCTGTATTTCCTACTTTATTTTCCAGGACCATTTTGTGTTTTGGGTCACTGGCTACTGTACTGCTCTTTATGAGCCTACTCCTCTTTTTCAATAAAATGCTTTTATTATATATATATATATATATATATATATATATATATATATATATATATATATATATATATATAAACTAATTATTAAATATATATAGGTATAAGGTATAAATTGAAAAAAAGGAGTAGGGTTTATACCTTATACCTATATATATTTAATAATTAGTTTATATATATATATATATATATATATATATATATATATATATATATATATATATAAACTAATTAAATTACTGGCTAATTGAATAATAGTTAGTAGTTAGCATGAGTGTTAGTTGTTAGTGATTCCACTAAGTTACCTACCCTATTACATATTACAATCCTGCCATTAGGGTTTATACCTTATCCTATAAATATTGGACAATTCCTAATATTTTACAAAGATTATTTCCTAAAACCTCCTAAACTCCCACAGCCGCCATCTTCCCGAGTCCTATCATCTGCACTCCCTGGCAATCCCATCTCGGGCCGACTCCCCGGCTAACCACACCACAGGACCCTCCCGACCTGTAAAATCCCTCCACGATTTACTTGTAATTGTTTATTATTCGGCTAATTTTGATCCTTATTAGTATGTCAAGCTTTTGTACCAATTAAAAATATTTAATAGTAATTTTTTTATATATAAATTTATATGGGTAGTAGTAGCTTTATTATTATTTTTAATTATGAAAACACTAATCTTGTGTTATTAGTATCGTCGATAATTTAATTGCATTTGTTGGCTAATATATTAATTTGACCTAAAACCCATATATATAAATTATATAATATATATCTTTGGCCTTAAGACCCACATAGATAAATGCCAATATCTGGAACTGTGCTTTATAAATATATATGATAAGTATATTATTTGGGCCTTCAAAGTTATATGTGGAAAGTATTTAGTTGTTCGAAGCATTCTCCTATTCAAGCCCTATCGCAAATCAATAAATTAAATTAAATTCCTATAAACTAAGCCAGCCCATAGTTCTCCTTTAGACAATCCATAGAGGCCCCACTTCTTTCTCCCTTTCCCTTTATATATAGTTATGGAGCAGTATTGGGAATTTAACGTGAGGAAATCCTAGGCGCAGAAAATATTACAAATTTCCTATCCTATTTATGCAGCTGCCTCCCTTCTTCACTTGGAGGAACAATCCATCGAGCGAGAGAGCCGCACGAGCTCGTTCTCATGTGTGCCGAGCAAGGCCAGACCTTGGTAGTCCTCTTCCACGCATACGACCATAACGCACCACCGTGTCGCACTCCAGTGCTCGCCAACACCTCGACCTTTCTACGCCACAACCCGACCCTCGCCAACCTGTGCGAATTGTCGCGACAGCAACCACCCCGACGGTAGCGTTTCCATATGCATGCCAGATCCCTGTGCGACATCCCCGTAGCACTAGCGCCAGCCCCTCCGTGGCCTTCTCGTCGGTCTTGGCATGCGCTGCACCACTCTAACGAGCCCTTTCGAGCAAGACTTTGCCGACCCCTGGGCGTGGAGGTCCACGACATCATGCTCTCCTGTCGGTAAAATTAGCCACTCCAAGCATGAGAAGACTCTTCCTCGAGCAACTTCACCCTCGACGTGTGCGTGAGTCCGATCTTCCAGCCTTCT
>JANAVB010039214.1:612324-664824 GCA_029216955.1 Iris pallida
GAACTGTTGTTGGAGATATGTACTCGTTCCAATCCTGACTGAATACGTTGACAAATTTTAGCAATTGTTATTCCCCACATACTTGGACCATATGTTGATGCTAGCTAAGACAGATCTTGATGTTCCATTTACAGTGAGTTGTCTTCTGGGAGCTCTAGGCTATTATTTTTTTTATTTTAGATTCATGTTTCGTTGTCGGTTTTGCCTCCGACACTTTCTTGCTATTTATGATCTTTTGTAGACTCTAGTTGATTTAGTGATACTGTTATCTCTTCTTATTCATATCTTCTTAGTTGTAGGTGATTTGAGTACATATTGTGGTTATAGATCATTTAGATGTTGAGATTTTTGTTGGGTAGTTGACCGCCTTCTACCGTTGATACTGCAGTGTAGACTGGGCGTAGCCCGCGTACTCGTGCCGGATATCCGGGTACGGGTTATGACACGTTTTTGTGGTGGCCCATGTAGGTCAGTCTTTGCGAAGTCGTGGTAGTACTTTGGCTTAGCCGTACTTCTGCGAGCCTGCCTTAGAATTTGGATTTGAATCATGAAATATTTTTGGATTTTGGTACTCAATCACATATTAGGATCTCTTGATAGATTCCAGGGATAACCCCTGAGAATCTTACTTCAAAACCATATTGAGTCTATTTTTATTTGTTTTTTTTGCTTATCTTGATTTTCGAAACACCTGTCCGTTGTCGAACCTTATTCTTGCATGAAGATAAGTTTTATGGATTCTAGAAGGAACAAAAGAGTAGAAGTTTAACTTCTAACCATTTGGATTGGTAAGAGGAGATGATTAGTCAACCTTATATATGAAGGTTGAGATCTATTTTGAAAAAAATTGGAATTTTGACCAAGACAATACGTTTGGGACTCGAGGGTTATATGAAATAGGTTGAGAAATAAACAGAAGATGACAATCTAGAGAAACATGGATTATATAGCCAGACCGAGAATAATTTATAGATGTGGGTTAGTTTAAAGGAATAGAGATTAGCGTTGAATTGACTTGCGACAAGGAAAATGTTAAAGAGGGGTTTTATATACTTTTATAGTGGTAAGAGCTATCGAAGAGAACATTGGATTATCTTTCTTGCTTGAGTAGCCGAAGAAGTGGCACGAGATGTGATTATTATACACGGGATGGAATTTTCTAAATTTTAAGAAATTACCAAGACAAAAATAGTCGGAGGATTAGAATGAATTTACATGAGTGGTGACTAAGAATCGAATTTGGGATACTTAGAGTATACAACTTATTCAGGAGATTTAACAAGTGATCTAGAAGGTCATACAACTTGGATAAGTTATTTACACATGGAATTTGAAGAACTATTACAAACATAGGGATTATGATTTCTACGGGATTGCCAACAGATTTGTTTGATTATGAACAAAAAAATTGAGGTGGCATAAATAGGGTGAATGATGAATTTTGAGACTAGATTTCTATGACATTATCTTTAGAAAGTTTCAATGACATACATTGTGGGAAATTTTTTTGATATTAGAGGATTTCGACAAATTTAGACATGAAAGTCTAGATAAATTATATGGATAAATGACCCTAGGTATGGATATTAGACAAGATTATCAGTAATTAGTAGTTAGTGACTTGGAAGTCACGAGGAAGATTTAGTAAGAAAGAGTTTGATTATTAGATAAGGTGGATACCTTGGAGGTTGAGATATTATGCTTGTTAATTATGGGCAAATGAAAGAAGAAGGAAGGAAACGACTTCGTTATGAACAGTCATGCAAGAACAAATTCCTATCATCCTATCTCCGCCTTATCATCATTCCATCGTCTTAATTAACTATGTCATACTTTCCACCATCAACTATCTCATATCTAAATTTATTAGCTACAATTGGAATTCTCTTAAATTTTTGTACCTCTTTTCTCGGGAAAGGCCAAGGAGTATTGTAATCATCTAGCTCGAAATTGTAATCATGTGATAATCTTGGTAGGAATATAAATGTTGGACATTGATACAAAATAGTGGGATAATGTTATAATTGAGAATAAAAACACGACAAAAGACCAATGTTATCAGTTTGGAAATACACTAGAGAATTATTTTGAAAATGGATTTCTTTAGAGGGAACGCAAGAAGATTTTGAGAAAGAATGAAGATGGAATGTACATTAAGGGTGAGAACTATAGTTGTAGACCTTAAAAATGAAAGTCACGCTGAGTTGATCAGGACAAAGTCTAAAAGTCACGCTGAGTTGATCAGGACAGAGTCTAAAAGTCACGCTGAGTTGATCAAGACAATGTTTAAAAGTTACGCTGGAAGACAGCTCATCATTTGTCAGAGTGTCATTATGACTGACAGCACGACAGTCAAAGAATGTCTCCTCGTATGCCACGTATGCACGGAAATCGAGAGATCACAGCCGACTATTGCGTGACTTTTGAAATCTTCTTCAATAAGACTCAGCCTTCACCAAGTTGGCGTACCAAAAGAGCTTATTGTCATTTAATGCGACTGACAAGGCAATCACTGTCAGAGATTTTGTGTCAGACGAGGCATGTCGAATCAAGACAGCTGGCAGTTCTGCCACAAGCCTGCGTGGATTTTGAGCCTTTTGCCTCAAGTCTGCGTGTATTTTGAACTTCTATGTTCCTTCCTCAAGTCTGCGTGGATTCTGAAGCTTTTTGCCCCAAGTCTGCGTGGATTCTGAAGCTTCCTGCCCCAAGTTTGCGTGGATTTTGAAGCTTTCTAACTAAAGTCTGCGTGGATTTCGTCTTCAACAAGGCTGCATGGATTTCATCAAATTGGAGTACGTGGCAGCCATGCCACTGATCTCTCACCCGCGTGTCCTATAACTTGCACACGACTCATGCATGATTGCCATGTGTCCAACAGTTACAGGCCACGTCCAGTAACTGCTCATAACTTTGCGTATGTTAAATCCTGCGTGATTTTCAACTATGCACAGGTTGTGAAGACAGTTATCCTTTCAGTTATTTTTGACTCTATAAATAGAGTTCTTTTCTCATTTATTGTACAGATACATAGATATCTAAGTTGCTGTTGAAATTTTGAGAGCTTTTCTTCTTCGCATCGTCGAAGGGATAAAGCGATCGTCTTCTAGATCGAATTCCTACAGTTGTAATTTTTCCAGAAACACAATAAATAAAGTGAATTTATTTATGGAAAACAAATTGGCGACTCTGCTGGGGAAAACCATCTCCTCTTCTGAGATGGCAACAACTCAATGCGACACTTCGTCAGTCGGCTCGACGAAGAAGGTGATATCGATCCAATTCGATCAACTCGCCTACGAAGAAATACAGCGGGCTAAGGGTGGCAAACCCACTTCAGCCTCCATCACCACTGCAAAGTCGAAGGGACGATCTGTCTACGTCCCTAAGCATCTGTTGGCAACCAATGGTGAAGTCTCTGCCACAGTGTCTACTCCTAACACTGGCAAGGACTATACTGCAAGCACACACACTCTTGTGTGCTAAAAAACGACAGCAGTCAAAAGTCACGCTGGCAGCACTGGCTCCTTATCCAACTCTGTTCCAGCGTGCAATCTCAAAATCAAAAGTCACGCTGGCAGCACTGGCTCCTTAGGCAACTCTGTTCCAGCGTGTATTTCTAAAGTCAAAAGTCACGCTCGCAGTACTGGCTCCTTAGCCGAGTCTGTTCCAGCGTGTATTTCTAAGACAATTCTTTCTGACTCAGTGTGCGTAACAAAATCTGGCTCTTTAGCCAAGACTTTATACGCTGACAATACTGGCTCCTTAGCCAAATTGTCACCAGCATACTCTAAGAAGAATAGCTCTTTAGCTATCTCTTCTTCTTTGCCAAGTTCTACTAGAACTGGGGGTGGTCTTGCTAGAACTCCTCCACACAAAGTCCCTTCGAAAAGAAATAACTCTTTAGTTGTTTCTTCTGCTCCTGTAGTGTTTACTTCAGGAACAGCTTCGACTGACAATTTTGTTAGTCAAAGAAAAGGAGATGGTCTTTTGACTATTCTTCCTTTTGGACATTCTATGTCTCAAAAATTGAATAAGTCTAAGAAGAAACATTTCTTAATGTCTTCTTCTATGACTTCTTCGAATTGGGCACAGAATTTGTCTATGAAAGAGGGTCTGTTACCAACTCCTAATCAAGGGGGTGGTTCAACTCTTCCCTCTCTGCAAATATCCAGATCAATGGAAGGAAAACTTAAAGTTTCAAAAACCAATGTATTACCTCCAAATTATCTAAGAGCAAAACTTAATCAAATCCGTTTGGGAAGCACTTTTGGTGTCAAAGAAACATACCAAACGGGAACAAAAGCAAGAGATCCAGATGCAGAGTATGCTAAAAATTATGTGGCTCAGATTAATCACTCTCTATATAATCAAGAGCCATCAAGACCCAAGAATAGGAAATATATTCCTAAAAATACACAAAGAATATTCTCTGATGTACCTCAATCTTCACAGACAGATTTACGAGAACACCTTCAACAGAAGAGAAGGAATAATTCTGTGTCAGTAGATCATGCTGAATGTGACTTCCAGCCAAGAGTCATAATTCAATGCAGATGTCAATCAATGGATCAGGACCATGTTGATCATGAATGTGACTTCCAACCGAGAGTCATAATGCAATGCAGATGTCAAACTAAATGACAATCTGTCTTCAATCGGATTCAGTGTGAATCCATGCCTGATGAAGATGAACCTCTGTTTGCTTCTGTTAACATGACCTCTCGGGATACTGGGGGTAGAACTGATAGTCCAGATGGAGTATACAGAGGCACCAGAGCAAGAGTCCTGGCTTCTAGTCAAAGAACTTCTGTTTCTGAAGATTATTATGAATTCTTTGGAGAATCTAACTTCCCACCTCTTCCTACTGGGGGTGGTTCTCCTACAAATGACTTTGATACACAAAGTAATGATTCAGAACAAACAACCTCCACCAGTTCATCAATAATCCCTCGTACAGTCACGACTTATATGGTCGATGGGAATACTGATGAACCTTCTTCTTCCATGACTCCTCAAGAACAAAGAATTGCTTCTTTGGAACAGCAAATGAAATCCATGGCTGATATTATGAGGTCGATGTATGAACTCATGGCAACCCAGCTGCAAAATTGACAGACTGTACCAGATGCCATACCAATTGACACTGGTGTAAGCCCAGTACAAGTTCCTCCAGCAGTACAATCCAATACTCCTGGACAAGCTCAACCAAATCCTAGTCTCTCCGGAGCTGGGGGTAGTGCTTATAATGCTGTTCCTCCTCCCAACTATTCTCTACAAGCTACAACTCCACAATCTTTCGGAGTTGTTACTGAAGAATTGAGGAATCTCAAAACTCAATTTGAGGCATTCAAACAGAAGGATGGTTTACAAAGGTTAGGCATCAAGCAACCTTATCCAATAGAATGGAAGCAAGTATCGTATCCTCCTAAATACAAGCCTCCTACAATCTCATTCTATGATGGAACCACTTCTCCGAGTCAATTTATTAATCACTTTGAAGTGATGACTGACCAGCTGCAACCAAGTGACGCCCTCCTTACTCGGGTGTTTGTCGGATGTCTCAAAGGAACGGCTTATGAATGGTATATAAGTCTCCCGGATGGGTGTATTACTTCATTTGCCGGTTTCAAACAAATGTTTCTTGAACGATTCTATGAAGGGCTCAATGACATGACTATGTTTGCTCTTATAAGAATCAAGCAGAAAAATAATGAAACTATAGAGAAATTCATTGAACGGTTTCGAAGAGAACTCTGAAGATGCCTCTTGGAACTCCTGATGCTGTCACCATCGATACATGCAAATCAAATTTGTTGCCAATCATCAGCATGTGGACAGGATCTACTCAATTTCAAGATTGGCCTTCTTTTATAGTCAGTGCCAAAGCCGCAGAAATTAGTGCTGAAACTTTCAAAGGCTTAGGAGTGCAGATGACTCCCAAAGAAACAGGTCAAAGTACTAACAATAATGCTAAATCTAATACTCGTAAGGGAAAAGAAACCCTTGAAGTTAATCTTCAGAGTAAAGATGCATCGACTGTTCAAACTCCTCCTGCCTCTACAACTCAACAACCAAGAGCACCTCGCCCCAAAGAAGAATACTCTTTTGATGACGATGATGTCCTTGGTATATTTGAATGTCTGATGAAAGGTAATAAAATACAATTACCTGAAATCAAGAAACCTGATGAAGCTGGTAAGACGGATCATCCTAAATACTATCCATACCACAGAATGTTGGGTCACACAATTCGTACATGTTATGTACTGAAAGAAAAGATCCAGGAAATGATTAAATCTGGAGCTATCTCTCTTACTCCGAAAGAGAAGACCGTCACCTCCAACGTCGTCTCTATGCAATTCGGAGATTTCCCTCCTCAACTCCTTGAAAGTGGGATCGTTCCTATTCCCAAGGCAACTCTTGAAATAGTGAATATTCCTCCTCCACAGTCTGAAGGATTAGTACCAATCACTATGGAAACAGGAGAAATCATATGGATTCATCCTGATCTAGTGGCAGATTTTGAATCTCCTCCTCTTCAAAAGACTACTTTCCGAAAATCTAAGAAGGTTGGGAAAACTAAGTCATGTCATATGACTTCTATCGGATCCACTTCCGACACAGAGCCGAAAGATAAGGAAGAAGCACTTGCTGGTGCTACTAGAACAGGGAAACCTTATCTAAAGGATTATTCCAAGAGACCTGAGGATACTCCTGATATCCCTCCTGCTGACAAAGATGCTCCTAATGTTCCTCTTGAAGAAGAATCATCCACTGCACCTGTTCCTTCAACTGCACCGATTGAGCCTACTCCTTCCAAGCCCACAGCTCTTGAGAAAGGCAAACAACAGGTTCGATTTGATAAACCAATCAAGAAGTCCCCTTCTCTTGGGCTTCAGAAACCTTATAACTTCGACATTCTAGCTCAACTTGCTAATACTCCAGCTAGAATGTCCCTCTTTGAACTTCTACATCTTTCTAAAGGGACTCGGGGGACGTTAAGTGAGGCACTTCTTCAGGCTGACTCTTGTCTTGCACAATTAAAGAAGCCAGATGAAGAACCTGCCACTTGCTTACATTGCAACAGTGTATTGGAGATTATCCCAAATATCACTTTTACATAAGACGACATGCTACTGGAGGATAATCGACATGATCGGCCTCTCTACTACACCGGTTATATCGATACGATGAAGATAGATCATATCCTCATTGATCCAGGGTCTGCTATAAGTATAATGCCAAAGAGTCTTTTGGATGAACTAAAAATCCCTCTTCACAAGCTTTCCTAGACGGTTACTACTATCCTGGGATTCAATCAAAGCCGAAGCGAGCCTTTGGGAAAGATTCACCTGAAACTTCAGATAGGCGATTTCAGATCCAAAGTCACTTTCTATGTGATAGAGATCGTGGGATCTTATAATCTTCTTCTAGGGAGGCCCTTTCTTCATGAAAATAATGTGGTGCCTTCTACTCTTCATCAGTGTTTTAAATACATTGACAGCAATGGAAGAGTTCAAAAGGAAGTTGCTGATATAAATCCTTTCCATGGGGTTGAAGCTTATTTCAATGATTCCCGGATGTACAAAGAAGAGTATACAAGGGTGATACAAGCTATGGAGAAAGAGGATTCGCAAAGTGAGACCTTGATAATTCCTGTTAAAGGTCGAACTACTCAGCAACAATCTCCTAAACCCTCTGGAGAAGGTTCTTTCATTATTCCAGTGAGTGGACGGATCTCTCCGTTACCTCAGTCGTCTACTCAAGATACACTGATCATTCCTGTCAGTGGGCGTACTATAGTTCCTATATCTTCACATATAAAGCAGGATACTCTGGTAATCCCTGTTGGAGGGCGGACTACGTTTCCATCTCAGGTTTCAAGGGAGCTCACCTCTTCTGAGCCATTTGTTATCGATCTTAATCGAAACAAAACTGCCTCTCGTTCTTTTTCTCCCCCTTTAGTCATTAATTTGGCTAAGATTTCTAAGGCTCAGCCTTCTTCCAATGTAAATACTGCTACTTTTAAATTTAATAAAAAGTCTCCATCTTTGCAGTATGTTGATGTGTGTAATCATGTTCATAGTTATTTACATTTGTTAGATGACTTAAGAACAATAACCATAGGAGTTGTACAGACTTTTCATACAGATGTATCTCTAGAATCAGTACAAACTTCATACTTTCTGGTTCCTAGCAGAAAGCCAGGAGACATTCCAATATTTTTCTATAAAGGGCCCCAGAATCCTTCTGATTTAGAAGATGAAGACAAAAATGACGATACTGGAAGACTACAACTACGTCGTTATAGTCAACAATCAAAAGACATCATTAAAAATATGGGTTATGACTTCAGAACTGGCCTCAATAATGGAAAAGGAAGAAAAATGCCTGTTCGGATTCCTCCTCTGAAATATGGGAGGACAAAATGCGGATTAGGTTATGTTGCTCCTACTCCTTTTATCAATACTGTTCATGAAGATCCCGAATCTGACGAAGATAAGAGATCTGATTCTTCTAGCACTACCTCTTAGGATTCTGATACAAGTATCGGTGACTTCCACTACAACATTCTATCTTCCAACATGGTCTCCATCGATAGTTCTGAAGAAAATGATAAAAACGAAGACGAGTTTGAAATCTCATCTGAATCAGAACAATGGGCCCAAAGGTTAGATAATCAATAGGAGTTCTGATTCGAGCAAAAAGAACCTCCGACTGAAGACAAGCTTGTTCAAATAGATGTTGGTGAAGAGGGATCCCCCAAACCAATATTTATTAGTGTAAGTCTTTCACAAACTGATAAGCAAGACATGATCAAACTTATTCGTGAATACATCGACGTCTTCGCTTGGAGTTATGAAGATATGCCAGGACTTGATCCACAAATCGCAACTCATAAACTCAATATCATGCCGAATGCTATGCCGGTCAAGCAACAACAGCGACGATTTCGTCCAGACATTATGGATGCAATTGAAGCTGAAGTCAATAAACTCATGGCCTCTGGGTTTATTAGAGAGGAACAACATCCCGATTGGGTGGCTAATATAGTTCCTGTCCTTAAAAAGACTGGCAAGATCAGAGTATGCATAGACTTCCGCGATCTCAATACGGCATGTCCTAAAGACGAATTCCCTCTACCAATTACTGATGTTATGATCGATAATACCTATGGGTTTGAACGGATGTCATTCATGGACAGGTATTCTGGGTACAATCAGATTAAAATGTTTCCAGATGACGAGAAACATACTTCTTTCAGAACGCCGATTGGTACATACTGTTATACAGTTATGCTATTCGGTCTCAAGAATGCAGGAGCAACTTATCAACGAGCCATGAGCACTATATTCCGTGAACATTTGCGGAAAATAGTCGAATGCTACGTTGATGATATTACAGTCAAAAGTCGACAAAAGGAGGATCACATCCAAGATTTGAAGACTATTTTTGATCTAATACGTAAGCATCAATTAAAGATGAACCCTACTAAGTCCTTCTTAGGCGTCTCTAGTGGTAAATTTCTCGGCTTCGTCATTACCTCTAAAGGTATACACGTGGATCCCGAGAAGATCAAAGCCATCCAAGAGATGCGTCATCCACGCACCTTAAAAGAGCTACGAGGATTTCAAGGAAGGATCGCTTATATCAGGAGATTCATCTCTAATCTTTCAGGACGCTGCAGACCATTCAATAAACTTATGAAGAAAGGTGTTTCTTTTGTCTGGAATAATGCATGTCAGAAAGCATTCGATGATATAAAACAATATCTGATGAGCCCTCCAGTATTGGTACCTCCTGTCTCAGGAATACCGTTCCTCCTATATACTCGAGCAATGAGTCATTCATTGGGTGCATGATGGAACTAGGAATTCCCAGGACCCTTTCTTTGGTGTGCGTATTGATCGATAGAAAGTTAAACAGATCTAATACGTGTTCTAACCCTTCATAGGCGGAAACTAGGGTTCACGAATTATACCTGCGGCGGAAAGGAGACAAGTGATTCCTGGCAATCTCGAGCGGACGACCCCAAGATCTTCTGCACGTATTCCTTCCTCGAGTTGGACGTCGTGTGGGTGACGATCTCCCAACCTTTTCTTCTCCTTGGCAGCCCTCTCTTTCTCTCCTTACGTGAATCACGAATTTAGAGAAAGTTTCTGATTTTTTGATCAGTAATGTGGCGGCCAGAGAATAGAGGATATATATAGGCTACGGCAGGGACCATAAGGAAAAATTAGGGTTAGGCCTCCTAACGGATCTGGATATCCCGTGTTCAGCCCGAACACACAATCCAGGTCCATTAACAATAGCTCGGTCCACTAATGAGCTATTGTTGCACTACCTCCCTAATCCCAAATTATGTTTGTGGGCTCCTTTTATTATATGCTTGTTTGGCTCCCCATGTTAAGATATCGTATGTCCGTCGATCAAATTAAGTTACTGACAACTATATTGATTCGACATCTTTTATCCTTAAGTAGTACCGCTCAACTTTATTTGTCATGTCGGATATAATCCACCTGCAGGGTTTATATGACAATCCTTATGAGCTCCTTAAGGGGACATCATCAACCCGATGTATCGGGACATGGATTCTATTTATAATCAACAGCCCATCATACATACAATGTTATTACCCAATTCATAGAGGTTGTTGATCCATAATGAATCTCACTCTTTTATGAGTCAAAGTAATGCACACTGCATATACATGTCCGTTATTATATCCGGATTAAGAGCACAAGCATCCATAATAACTGAGGTGTTTGTTCTCTTATGTAGTCAGTACAAAGAGAACAACCTCAAGTGGTCCTGTTCAATACACACAAAGTGTACTAGTGTAAACCTATAGTCAAGATAGACTAATACCACATTATACTACAACCTTTCCAATAGATTGTCCAAGTCCATCTAGGTTGTGAACTATTTATATACTCTATAGGAAACTGATAATATGATCTTCTGTGTGACACCATACACCATATTATCTACAATATAGAATATCAGACATTTGCATTAACACTTGTAACAAATACAATATGCAAACATTTGCCCATATGATTCTCATTCAAAATTTAAGAAAATAAGGTTACTACAAAAGTGATGCTTTTAGTATATAACCCTAACAATCTCCCACTTATACTCAAAGCATTGCTTTTCAGTATACTGTTACGAATCTCCCACTTATACTTAAAGCCATGCTGCTACACATCTGACTCCCATTCCCTCAACATGTTTGTCAAAAGCCTTAGCTGGTAAGCTCTTTGTAAAGGGATCAGCTAGGTTGTCGGCTGATGCTATCTTGATCACAGCAACTTTTCCTTTCTTTACGAAATCTCGTATCAGGTGGTACTTACGCTTAATGTGTTTGCCTGTCTTATGGGCTCGTGGTTCCTTCGAGTTTGCCACTGCACCACTATTATCACAATAAAGTGTAATAGACTTAGGCAAACTAGGTATCACATCCAAGTCCAACAGAAAGTTTCTGAGCCAAACCGCTTCTTTGGCTGCCTCAGAGGCTGCCACATACTCGGCTTCCATGGTGGAATCAGCAATATATTTTTGCTTGATACTCCTCCACACAATGGCTCCACCTCTCAAAGTAAACACATAACCTGAGGTAGATTTCCTGGAATCCCTATCTGACTGAAAATCTGAGTCTGTATACCCCAAGGGAACTAAACTATCTGCCTGGTAAACTAGCATATACTCTTTAGTCCTTTTTAGGTACTTCAAAATATGCTTTACGGCAGTCCAGTGCTCTTGTCCTGGGTTAGACTGATATCTGCTGACCATGCCTACGGCAAAACAGATGTCTGGTCTCGTACATAGCATTGCATACATTAAGCTTCCTACTGCTGAAGTATAAGGAACTGCCTTCATGTTCTCTATCTCTTTAGGTGTCCTCGGACACTGCTCCTTCGATAGAGCAATTCCATGTCTAAAAGGTATGAAACCTTTCTTAGAATTTTGCATACTAAAACGAGTTAGTACAGTATCGATATAGGAAGCTTAGGATAAGCCCAACATCCTTTTCTTGCGATCTCGTAGAACTTTGATCCCAAGGATGTGACCTACTTCTCCCAAGTCCTTCATATCAAACTGTTTGGATAACCATACCCTTACATCAGATAATACCTTCACATTGTTTCCAATGAGCAAGATGTCATCCACATAAAGTACTAGGAACACCACCACGTTTCCGTCACACTTTCTGTATACACATGATTCATCCTGACATTGATCAAATCCATAGGATTTTATCACCTGATCAAAACAGATGTTCCAAGATCTGGAAGCTTGCTTAAGTCCATAAATGGACTTTTTGAGCTTACAAACAAGATGCTCCTGGCCCTTTTCAATGAACCTGTCTGGTTGCTTCATATAGATGTCTTCCTCAAGACTTCCATTAAGGAAAGCTGTCTTGACATCCATTTGCCAAATCTCATAATCGAGATGAGTTGCAATAGATAAAAGAATCCGAATAGACTTAAGCATGGCTACAGGAGAAAAGGTTTCCTCATAATCGATACCCTCTCTTTGAGTAAAACCTTTTGCTACAAGCCGAGCTTTAAAGGTTTCAATCTTACCGTCTGATCCTCTTTTTCTCTTATAGACCCACTTGCATCCAATGGCTTTTACACCAACGGGTGGTTCTACAAGCTCCCAGACCTGATTAGAATCCATAAATTCTATTTCAGATATCATTGCTTTTTGCCAAGACTCTGCATCTTTATCTTGGAGTGCTTCATTGTAGGTACAGGGATCATAATCTTGTTCCTCAGGGACGAAGTCTGATGACTCTTCCAAGAACATATATCTATCAGGTTGTATCACAACCCTCCCACTACGACGAGACACTATCGGTTGTGGTGTAACATTTGTGACACATTGTGCAGTTATTTTTGGTTCATCCTCTTGTACTGTTGGTACTGAAGTACTTGGTGTCTCACGTCTCAGTTCTTCTAGAACAACTCTACTTATGGGTTTATGGTTCATCACATAGTCTTCCTCTAAGAATCGGGCATTGGTGCTAACAATGACCTTCTGATCCTTAGGACTATAAAATAAACCTCCTTTCGTTCCTCTTGGATAGCCTACAAACAAGCGTACTTCTGTACGAGATTCCAACTTATCTGCTTTCCCATTCAGCACATGTGCTGGACTACCCCAAATGCGAACATATTTCAGACTAGGCTTACGCCCAATCCACAGCTCTGTGGAAGTAAGAGGTACTGACTTAGAAGGAACCAAGTTCAAAATATAAGCTGCAGTCTCTAAGGCATATCCCCAAAACGAATCTGGCAAATCCGAATAACTCATCATTGATCTAACCATCTCCATAAGAGTTCTATTCCTTCTTTCGGCTACACCATTCTGTTGGGGCGTTCCAGGTGCAGTCAATTGGGATACAATCCCAGCCTCTGATAAATAATCTCTAAACTCTCCAAAGAGGTACTCGCCACCATGATCTGATCGTAATGACTTGATACATTTTTCATGACGTTTCTCCGTTTCAGCCTTGTACTCTTTGAATTTCTCAAAGCACTCAGACTTACGGTGCATCAAATAAATGTATCTATACCTTGAATAATCGTCAATAAATGTGATATAATATTCAAAGCCACCTCTAGCTTGGATAGTCATGGGTCTACACAAATCAGAATAAACCAATTCCAACACATCTTTCTTTGGCCCTATACCCCTTTGCCGTAAAAGACCTTTTGTTTATTTTACCTTCCAAGCAGGATTCACAGACTGGTAGTGCCTCCACTTCTAATAAACTCAAAGGTCCATCTTCAATCAGTCTTTGAATCCTTCTTAGGTTAATATGCCCTAATCACAAGTGCCATAGATATGTTTGGTTCATACAAGAAGGTTCTTTTCTCTTATTTAAGTTAGATGACATATTATTCATTTCCATAAGATGTATTGTCGACAAAATAGGATTAATGACATATAGATTATCAACCAATGCACCAGAACAGATAAAGGGTTTATTCTTTCTAATAATAATATTATCATTAAAATAAACTGAATATCCATCCTTAACGAACATAGAAACAGAAACTGAATTCCGTCTAAGTGAAGGTGCATAAAGACAATCTCTCAATGTCAAAGACTTATTTCTACCAAAAGATAAAGTAACATCTCCTAATGCAACGACCGATACTTTTGTAGCATCACCCATGAACAAGCATATCTCTCCATCACTGAGCCGTCTAGTTTCCTAGAACCCATACAATGTATTGCAGACATGATTAGTGGCTCCTGTATCTATACACCAGGTGCCGGTAGATAACACCGCTAAACATGTTTCAACTACTAGTAAATGAGATATACCTTCTTTGTTCCCTTATTTGAGAAGTGGACAATCAGTCTTCCAATGTCCTGACCCTTTGCACTTGAAACATTTGCCTTTCGGCTTTTTCACCGCGCCTTGAGGTCCCATGCCCTTCTTTGCTGAGTTTGCCTGTTTCTGAATGTTATTCTTCTTCTTATCGCCTTTTGGCTTAGAAGTAGAAGCCTTTTCAGAAACAAAAACATGACCACTCTGCCTAAAGAGAGATTCAGCATCCTGTAGCTCTTTTGCAAGTTCTGCCAAACTATACAACCTTTTGTTCATGTTGTAATTAAGGCAGAAATTGTCAAAACTTTTAGGCAGAGTCCCGAGAATGATATCGACCTGGGTTTCCCCATCGATTTCAGCACCAAAGATCTCCATCTCATTCAGATGACCCATCATCTTGAGAACATGATCCCTTACTGGTGTGCCCTCAGCCATTTTTGTATTCATCAAACATTTCATAGCAAACTGCCTAGCTGCTCTACTCTGATATCCGAAGAGTTCCTTGAGGTTATACATCATGTCATAAGCTGTGGTCATGGCCTGATGCTGATGTTGCAGTACATTTGACATAGATGCCAGAATGTAACACCGCGCCATCTCATCTGCCTTTTTCCACTTCTTATAAGCCTCTTTGACCTCTTCATCAGAGTTAGCATCAGGCTTAGGTGGGCATTCCTCAACAAGTACATATTTGTACTCCTAAGCAGTCAGAACAATGTCCAAATTACGTTTCCAATCAATATAATTAGGTCCAGTAAGTTTGTTTTCTTTAAGAATCACCATAGGTGGACTGAAAGAACCCATTTTTTTGAAATCATGAGAATCACATAAATAAAATTATGTAGGGCAAAAAAAACTTTTTGAATTAACTAAATATTGATTCCCTCAAAACAATAATAAGAAATTCACCAACACCTTGAACACCATGAATTTAGCATGCCACGATAGTGTGGACGTATACAAATTCAACTTTGTTCAAGTAGATTTTTCTTATTAATTTTACTATCATGTCAATATAACTTTATGACAAATAAAATTAATATGTTGGTCTTGCTCTGGTCATACAAATAATAGCAGTGACTCCGATGGGGAGGATACCATTATTTGTATCTAAGTGTATACCATTACTTAATACTAAGTCCATTACCTTGTAATGAGTTCCTTTAGATGGAGAAGTGAACACATACTAGGTAACTTTCTACAATTATCCCTAAGGAAGTTTGTACTAGTGATCCATAATTATACTCATCCGATATGGAGGAAAGCACTAAAGCCAACACGCAAGTATAATTACATCACCTAAAAACCAGTAATGGAGACCATAGGATTTATACTAAATAAAAATCCTCTCCCACTTAGTTATTTAACAATGAGGGTTTTTCTACTAGTTGATATTATGTCCATGTTGTCCATTATTAATGTAGGCTTGGTTTTTAAAAAAAAACAACCACACAATAATAAACATGCATAATCAGAAAAAGCAAAATAAAAAAAATAAGAGAAAATATCCAACTATTATGGTCATCTTTGCTGCTCCGTCCTCAACTATCCGAATCCAAAATCTGGCGCTGCACAGAGCTATCCAAAATCTGTCGTTTCCTTCATCGAAAATCATCTGTCTGCCTCTGGACTGCTTAAAACCAATATCTCGTCCGGCGTCAGAAATAGCCACCACCGCCATCACGATTGATCAAAAATAATTAAAATTACATCAATCCTATGCCTCCCGAAGGAGTTCACACATAATCTAGATTGCAAAATTAAAATAATAAGCACGATCAACCCTCGTGATTTTAATTACATCCACAGCAACAACAACATCCACGACATGTCCGTGGTTTAAACAACACAATCAAAAACATGCATTGGACCATAATAGTTGGATCTAAGATGCTTGTAAAACCGAGTTAGAACAGATCTACATCTACCGACTATTACACAGCGCAGGTTTTATTGGACAATATGGATGTATCAATCAATACGTAGATCCAAAGTAGCTGTGATACCAATTGATGGAACTGGGAATTCCCAGGACCCTTTCTTTGGTGTGCGTATTGATCGATAGAAAGTTAAACAGATCTAATACGTGTTCTAACCCTTCATAGGCAGAAACTAGGGTTCACGAATTATACCTGCGGCGGAAAGGAGACAAGTGATTGCTGGCAATCTCGAGCGGACGACCCCAAGATCTTCTGCACGTATTCCTTCATCGAGTTGGACGTCGTGTGGGTGACGATCTCCCAACCTTTTCTTCTCCTTGGCAGCCCTCTCTTTCTCTCCTTACGTGAATCACGAATTTAGAGAAAGTTTCTGATTTTTTGATCGGTAATGTGGCGGCCAGAGAATAGAGGATATATATAGGCTACGGCAGGAACCATGAGGAAAAATTAGGGTTAGGCCTCCTAACGGATCTGGATATCCCGTGTTCAGCCCGAACACACAATCCAGGCCCATTAACAATAGCTCGGTCCACTAATGAGCTATTGTTGCACTACCACCCTAATCCTAAATTATGTTTGTGGGCTCCTTTTATTATATGCTTGTTTGGCTCCCCATGTTAAGATATCGTATGTCCGTCGATCAAATTAAGTTACTGACAACTATATTGATTCGACATCTTTTATCCTTAAGTAGTACCGCTCAACTTTATTTGTCATGTCGGATATAATCCACCTACAGGGTTTACATGACAATCCTTATGAGCTCCTTAAGGGGACATCATCAACCCGATGTATCGGGACATGGATTCCATTTATAATCAACAGCCCATCATACATACAATGTTATTACCCAATTCATAGAGGTTGTTGATCCATAATGAATCTCACTCTTTTATGAGTCAAAGTAATGCACACTGCATATACATGTCCGTTATTATATCCGGATTAAGAGCACAAGCATGCATAATAACTGAGGTGTTTGTTCTCTTATGTAGTCAGTACAAAGAGAACAACCTCAAGTGGTCCTGTTCAATACACACAAAGTGTACTAGTGTAAACCTATAGTCAAGATAGACTAATACCAGATTACACTACAACCTTTCCAATAGATTGTCCAAGTCCATCTAGGTTGTGAACTATTTATATACTCTATAGGAAACTGATAATATGATCTTCTGTGTGACACCACACACCATATTATCTACAATATAGAATATCAGACATTTGCATTAACACTTGTAACAAATACAATATGCAAACATTTGCCCATATGATTCTCATTCAAAATTTAAAAAAATAAGGTTACTACAAAAGTGATGCTTTTAGTATATAACCCTAACAGTGCATTGCTCGCTCAAAAGAATAAAAATTGTCATGAACAAGCCATTTACTATCTCAGTCGTACTATGACCGGAGCTGAACCTCGATATTCACCGGTCGAAAAAGAATGTCTAGCCCTGATGTTCGCTGTTCAAAAGACATGACACTATATTATTGGCCAGACCATTCATGTCATTTCCAGGATCAATCCTATACGGGTCATGATGAAAAAACCTAGTGTTTTGAATTCTCGATTGGCTAACTGGGGAATCTTACTTGCTCAATATGATATGCACTATATTCCTCAGAAATCAGTCAAAGGACAAGCTTTAGCTGATTTTCTGGCTGCTCATTCAATTCTAGAAAATTCAAAACTCTATGATGAAATCCCAGATGAAGTTTTAGATTCAAACCAAATTGCTGAAGAAGATCCTACTTGGCGTCTATTCTTTGACGAAGCTTCAAGAATAGGTCCTAATGGTGATATTGTCGCTGGAGTTGGAATTGTTCTTGTGTCGCCAAAAGGTCTTGCTATCCAAAGAGCTTATTCTCTCGATCAACCATGTTCAAACAATGTAGCTGAGTACAATACACTGCTTATTGGTCTTCAATTCGCTAAATATCTGAATATTCAACATTTGGAAGCGTATGGAGATTCTAAACTCATTGTCAATCAGATAAGGGGTACTTATGAAGTTCGCCATCAAGATCTGGTTCCTTATCATAGATCGGCTATATCTATGGCTTCTTCATTTGAAGGGTTCTTCATTGAGCATGTTAGGCGAGCATGTAACACAGAAGCTGATGCTCTTGCTAATCTTGCGGCAGTGTTGGCTATTCCTATCAGATGTCAACAAATGATTGTTGTCTGCAATCGAGAACTATTTCATCTCGAAAACAATCTAACTTTAGGACTTCCAGTTGACATTGAAGAATCAACATCTCATGATGTCAATGCAACAAAAGGATTTGGACTAAGTCGTAAATCCTTATCATCTTCATCTGATTCTAGTATGGAATTCATCTTCAGTAATTCAGCTGAGACTCAGAATACGAATAAAGATTGGAGACTTTCTTTCTTAGATTTCGTATTGTATGATATTCTTCCAGATAATCCGAGTGAGGCAGCATCTATCAGACGACGATCACTCAGATTCTATTACAATCATACTACAAAAACCTTATATCGTCGAGCTTATGATGGTTTACTTATTCGATGTATTGCCGGTGATGAGGCCCAACAAATTATTCGGGAAGCACATGATAGAATTTGTGGAGCACATCAGCCTGGACCAAAACTTCAAGACCGTATTTGATGTATGGGTTACTATTGGCCTACTATGGTATCAGATGCCATCGAATATGCAAGGAAGTGTAAAGCTTGCCAAATCCATGCAGATTTTATTCATCAACCCTCAGAATTTCTACGTCCAACAGCAGCATCATGGCCCTTCGAAGCTTGGGGCATGGGCATTATCGGTCCGATCAATCCGCCGTCATCAAAAGGTCATCGGTTTATTCTCGCAATAACCGATTATTTCTCCAAATAGGCCGAAGCCATCCCTTTATCCGAAGTCAAAACTTCCAATGTCATCAACTTTATCAAGCATCATGTCATCTACAGATTTGGTGTTCCTCGACGCATTATTCATGATAACGGACCATAGTTCGTTAGTCAGAAATTTACTCGATTCTGCGACGATCATCGGATCAACAATGTGGCTTCTACCGCATATAATCCGACAGCTAACGGATTAGCAGAAGCTTTCAACAAGACCATCATCAAACTCTTAAAGAAGTTTGTCTCTACTAACAAACGTAATTGGAGTGAGAAACTCGGCGAATGTTTGTGGGCTTACCGTATTACAGTTCGTAATGCTACTAAATGTACACCTTTCTCTCTGGTGTATGGATACGAAGCTGTTCTTCCATTAGAGATTCAAATTCCTTCTTTAAGGATAGCAATCGCTAATGAACTTACTGCCGAGAATAATGATTGTCTTCGACTTCAGGAGTTGGAAGCTCTGGATGAAAAGCGATTATATGCTCAACAGAATATCGAATTCTATCAAGCTAGAATTTCAAGAGCTTTTAACAAGAAAGTCAGAGTTCGAGCATATCAAAAAGGAGAACTAACTGTCAGACATCCTATGACTATGACTCGTATGAGCAAAGGCAAATTCGACGCAAAGTGGGAAGGTCCCTATGTTGTGAGCAAAGTTTTCTCAAATGGAGCTTATCAACTCTCAGAACTGGATGGTCGAAAGGTTATGATGCCTATTAATGGTAAATTCCTTAAAAAGTATTATGTATAAATATAAATACTTGTAAATCATCAGACAAGGTTCAAGTTCATGAATAAAATTCAAATTTTATTTCATCATATGATAGTACATGATATTAAGGAAGATCACTATCATCCTTCTCTACATTTGGACGCGGATCGCTGCCGTCCTTCTCGAAAACACGATCAGCAAAAGAGCTGAGAACTTCTTTGCTGGAACCTACGAGGAATTTGCAAGCAGCCATCCTCATGGCTTCCTCTTCTTCAGTACTTCCTGGATCAAGCAGAAAGTCAAGAATGTCTCGTGGTGGCTTGGGTGCAGACGAACCTTCACCTGCTTCTACCTCCTTCGGCTGAACTGGATCGGCAGGGCGTTCTTCAGTGCCCTTCTGAACCTTCGGGGCGATTTCAGCCTTCTTGGATGCTTCTTCAGACGACATTTTTATGTTGAAGAGTAGAAGTGTTCGTTCTTGTCAGATTTCTGCTATATTTATAGGCAGAAGTTCCTCAAATAATGAAGCGACACGTTCATCCGACGGTTCTCCCGTTCATTAATGCCTGACGGTTCATCCGTTCATTTATCACATTCATCCGACGGTTCGCCCGTTCATTATAATCTGACGGTTAACCCGTTCATTCATCATCATCTGACGGTTCATCCGTTCATTATCATACATTTTGACAGTTTATCCGTTCATTTCATTATTTGTCGATTTTTTCGTTCATCCCATATACATTTACGATTCATCATCCATATCAGTATCATATTTTAATGATATTTAGTCTTTTGATTTCCGAGTCTAAAGATCATGAAAAAAATTGAGTTCAAAGATATTTTTATGTCTGAATTCTATTTTTTCAATCAGTATTAAACTAAGATCATTTCTGGTTTAATATCATCTGATAGAATTACAAAGTTCATTTGTATATTCTATTCTATTGAAATGTGTCATGTCTTATTTACCTCTGAACATATTTTCTATAAATATATCATTATCAAAACAGCAAAACCAAAAATCAGATCAAGAATTCTCATTGGTTTTCATTCAGAATCAAAACATTGAATACAAGTGAAAATAAAAAAGATTCACTTATTAGGAGTTATTAACTGCCTGATACGATCAAGAACAGCATTCATTTTCTCTTCATGAGCTTTTTGAACTCTTTCAGCTGCTTCAACTGTGACATTTTGTTCATCAAAAATAATAATAGCAGACTGGCGACGGTTGACTTCTTCAATTCGTTCCGCCTGTATCTGCTCTCGCTCCTTTTGAAGAGTTTCACAGCGTTCGGCTTCAGAAATATAAGCAGCAGTAACCTCAGCTTGCTCTGTTTCTATGACAGCAATTCGCTCTTGAAGGCGAGCCAACTCCTCTTTCAATTTCTTCAGCTCTTCAGCTTTGGATGCTTTATCTTTCTCCAGAAGCTCTTGTCACGCCCCAGAACCAGAATACTGGAGAGCGGGGGCAGACATAGCCAGCTACATATATTGAAATGGAAACCACCTCGGTATACGGTCACGGCTGTCTAGATATGTGAGGGTTTTCTACAAGCCAACAGTCTCTAATGGTCTTGAACAAGCCTAGTGTCTCAATCACCACAAGTAAGTAAAGTCGCAAGATGTATGATCATTAAATATACAATAATAAGGCGTCCCAAATATTACATATCAGCTGATCATGAAGCTAGTCGTACAAAATGCTAGGACTAGCAAGAGTTAAGTCATACATGATCAACCCTAGGATTTGTTAATCATGTTTACAGCCCGTAGGCAGACAGTAAGTAAAAGTACATCGAGCTAACAGGTGCTCGTCAGCTAAACGCCTCAAAAGAATAATTTTTACAATAGAGTGAGCAAAACAAAATAGAAAACCCACTCTTGGCCCGGATTTCGTCTAGTGTTCACCATTGGGCTAGAAGCTTGGTAGATCCTCGGGAGCTGCTCCGAAATCTGGCCACACAAAACCAGCTGGGTTAACCCCAGAAAGAGCAAGTGCCACAAGGGGGCCACGAAATAAGAACAAAAGCCAGCAATCAGCACAAAAATCTAATATTAAAACTAAAATTACGAAAACATGTCAGGATGATATACGACGAGATAACCATGGAACTATTCCGATAGCCAGGTTACATCCCGTAAACCAAACAAGGACCGGGGTTGTAACCCTTCATCTGAATAGAGCTTGGTTTCCCACCATTTATCGGCAAGATAAGTAATGTAAGCAATCAAGACAGGAAGCAATCTTGCATGGGATCAAGACATGACTAGACTGGTTATACCTCATTCAATCAATCACGGCCAAGCAGATCCTACGGCTTACTACTTTAACTAACTAGGGTTATCACAGGCCTAATTACTAATAAGATGCAGTGAGATTGTTCCACAGCCACAAGCCCTGCAGACCATCCAGGTTACCCAGGACGAAAGATTAGGGTTGAATTCAGGTGGGTACATCGCCCGGAGAAAAACGTATCCTTAGGTGACTTAGAGGGTGCAACACGCGACGATGTGCTGGAAATGTGCCCTACTCGACGGCAGGCTACAGATCCCAAGAGCGCCCAGGTAACGGGATTGTCCGTAGCTGTGTCATCTCTTCATGACTACTATGTTATTCTAGTTCTTAACCTTAATCCATTTTTGTAGGTACTCCTGACCGTGGTACTCAGGAGTCCCATCCTAGACATGATGCAAGACAGGACAAGTGGATTTAACAAGCAAATAAGAAGAATTACCCACGGTGTCAAGGCATGTCAAGTTAAGTTATCAAGTCAAGTCAAGTCTGGAGTGCGCCGCCACGGGCCACTATCAAGTTATCAAGATAAATCATGTCAGGGAACTTGTCGGGAGTGCTCCACTATGGGTCTCTGTCGTGTTATGCTAGTTCCTTGCCATACCAAGCCATGTACAATAGTCATTCCAAACATATTAAATAAAATCAAGTTCATGACAAAAGGCGTAAGGATATAAAATGGGCATAAAATATCTAATAAAATATCAATATACAGGACAAAAGAAAAGCCAAGCTTAAAGAAATAAGACCAAAACTCCAAGAGCTAATGGGTTAAGCAGGGGGTCAAGGGGCAGGGCAGCGTACGAACAAAAGTCACGCACGCAGGAGAGCTGCGTGTGCGAAAGTCACGCACGCAGGGGGGGGGTCTGCGTGGGCGAAAAGTCACGCACGCAAGGCTCGCTCAAGTCTGCGTACCAAGGCACACACAAGACAGCGTACGTGAGAAAGTCACGCAAGCTCACTCAAGGTAGCGTACGTGAGAAAGTCACGCAGGCTCACTCAAGCAGCGTACGTGAGAAAGTCACGCAGGCCCACTCAAGCAGTTGCGTGAAAAGTCACGCACGCTCAAGGGAGCAGCTGCGTAAAAAGTCACGCAGGCTCAAGGGAGCAGTTGCGTGAAAAGTCACGCACGCTCAAGAGAGCACGCTTCCAACAGGGAGCGTACCCAAGTCTGCGTACGCAGCGCTAAAGAGCGCGCGTAGCTCAGTGTGCGTAAGCTAAATAGCTCTGCACACTGCTCACTGTCTTCTCCAAACAGCAAGAACACCATGACAGAACCCAAAACTTCAAAACAACATAACTTGGTCATCCGAACTCCAAATCCGGATTTCCAAAGTTCCAACTGGAGTGAAACTGAAAGCTCTTCCACATGGAAGCATCAAAACCCATGAAAACCAACATAAATAGCTCAAACCATGCAAAATCCAAAAATAGGAAAAGCTTAGATCTATGATAATGGGGGCTCCAAATCACAAAAACTCAAGTTCTAATGTTAGTCTTTATGTCCTAATCTAGGAAATGGACAAAGAAAAGAGGGTTCTCATGTAGTGGCAAGATGCACTTGCCTAGGGTTAGGAGAGTTGTGATGAGGAAGGAGAAGAAGAAGAAGAAAGAAATTAATAGTGTTTATGAGGAGAGAGAGTGGTAGATGGGGATATAAAGAGGGAAGTTGTGGTGGGTTAAGGGTGTAGCATAGGACTAGGGTGTTCGAACACAAAACCGAACCAAACCAAACCATCCCAATAAAACCGAGCCAAGCCAAAAACCCAAATACGAGAAATACCGAAATTCTACAAGCTGAGAAAAATAAAAATATATGCCAAAATACAGATACGAGTATAAATACGAAATACAGGAAATGAGGGTGACAACTCTACCCACCTTAAAAGAATTCCGTCCTCGGAATTTAATCAAGGAGCTAGAGATTGCCACGACAAGCTACACTAAGCACAGGCAAGCTACACTAAGCAGTTCAATCATAGAATCATACAATGCAAGCAAGGAAGGGAAAACGTAAGGCATAAGAAAGACATTATACCTCACGAGTCAAATAGGTAGGGATATCGCGATCGGATGTCGTCCTCACGCTTCTACGTTGACTCACCTAGAGAGTGATGACCCCAAGCAATACGGACTAATTTAATAGTCTTGTTCTTGAGTGTCTTTTTCCTCCGGTCCAAAATAGACACGGGCCTCTCCTCATACGAAAGGTTGGTACCAACAACCAATTCCGAATGGTCTAGGATGTGGCTCGGGTCCGGAATATACCATCGTAATTGGGACACATGGAATACATCATGTACCTCACTTAGCGACGGCGGAAGAGTGAAACGATAGGATACATCTCCTACTCGCTCTAGAATATCGAATGGCCCTATATACCTAGGACTAAGCTTTCCCCGCACGTCGAAGCGAATGACGCCGCGGTTGGGCGAGATCCTAAGAAATACATAGTCGTCGACAGCAAATTCTAAGGGACGCCGATGAGCATCGGCCCAATGGCGCTGGCGGTCCTGGGCAACTCGGAGGTGATCTCTGACCTTCCTGACCACTTCAATCGTCTGGAAAATCAATTCGGGTCCGAGCATCTGTCTCTCCCCGATATCGTCCCATGCTAGCGGGGATCTGCACTTCCTGCCATAAAGAGCCTCGAAGGGTGCCATCTGGATACTGGCCTGATAACTGTTATTGTACGAGAATTCCACCAGGTACAGATGATTCTCCCATGAACCACCAAAGTCAAGGGTGCAAGATCTCAACATATCTTCAAGAGTCTGGATTGTGCGCTCTGATTGACCATCCGTCTGCGGGTGATAAGCTGAGCTGAACTGAAGGTGAGTCCCCAAACTCTTCTGCAGGCTGCACCAAAAATGTGATGTGAATCTTGAATCCCTGTCCGAGGTGATGCTGACTGGCACACCGTGAAGCCTGACGATCTGCCTGAGATATATTTCTGCTAGCTGCGCCGTCGACTGCCCAACTCTGAATGGGAGAAAGTGTGCCATCTTGGTAAACCTGTCCATAATTACCCAAATAGCATCTCTGCCGGCCGGATATCTGGACAATCCGGTCACGAAATCCATGGTTATATGCTCCCATTTCCATTCTTGGATCGGTAAGGGTTGAAGAAGTCCAGCGGGCCTCTGATGTTCAACTTTAACCTGTTGACAAACCAAACACCGAGAGACAAACCGGGCTATCTCCCTCTTCATGCCATTCCACCAGAAGTGCTGACGAATATCACGGTACATCTTTGTACCACTCGGATGAATAGAATACTGTAAACTGTGGCATTCTGCCATGACTTCCTGTCTGATATCTCCACTGGGTACACAAAGACGAGTGCCGTACCGAAGTGTACCATCTTCATGAATACATAGCTCTGGCCTTCTTCCTGCTTCACACTCTGCTCTGAGTCGCTAGATCTTGGAATCTGCTGACTGCACCACCCGGATTCTCTCAACTATGCTGGACTGAACCTGTAGGCTGGCCATCAATGCCACGCTGGTTGGAAGAACCACTTCAATTCCCATCTTCTGAAGATCTGCCAATAATTCTGGTTGCGCCGTCATGAAATAAACTCCAGCTCTCCTGCTCAATGCATCTGCTACAACGTTGGCCTTCCCGAGATGATACTACAAATCCATATCATAGTCCACTAGTAGCTCAAGCCATCTTCTCTGCCGCATATTAAGGTCCTTCTGGGTGAAAACATACTTCAAGCTCTTACGATCAGTAAAGATCTCCACTCTATCTCCGTACATGTAGTGTCTCCACAACTTCAAAGCAAACATTACCGCCGCCAGTTCCAAGTCGTGGGTCGGGTAATTCTTCTCATGATCACGTAGTTGACATGACGCATAAGATATTACCTTCCCATGCTGTATCAAGACACACCCCAATCCTCTGCCTGAAGCGTCGCAATAAACTGTGAATCCTCCGGTCCCATCTGGAAGGGTGAGAATGGGAGCCGTTATCAAACCTCGCTTCAACTTCTCAAATGATTCCTGACACTCTGCTGTCCAAACAAATGTCACATCCTTGCGGGTCAACTGGGTCATCGGCGCTGAAATCCTTGCAAAATCTGAAACAAATCGCCGGTAGTAGCCGGCCAATCCAAGGAAGCTGCGAACCTCTGCCACTGAGCTGGGTACCGGCCATGACTCGATAGCTACAATCTTCTAGGGATCCACTTCCACTCCTCCTCGGGTAATGATGTGACCCAAGTATGAAATGCGATCGAGCCAGAACTCGCATTTACTGAACTTGGCGTACAACTGATGCTCCCTAAGCGTCTGAAGGACGACTCTGAGATGCTGTTCATGCTCTGCTTCACTTTTGCTATAGACCAGGATGTCATTTAGGAACACGATCACAAATTGGTCCAAGTAAGGCATGAAAATGTGATTCATGAGGTCCATGAATACAGCTGGCGCATTGGTTGCTCCAAAGGGCATAACAAGGAACTCCCAATGTCCATACCTCGATCTGAATGCTGTCTTCGGGATGTCCTGCTCTCTGACTCTGATCTGGTGGTATCCTGACCGTAAGTCATTCTTCGAGAACACTGAAGCCCCTCTGAGCTGATCAAATAAGTCATCTATCCTCGGAAGAGGGTATCTGTTCTTGATTGTCACCGAATTCAAGGTACGATAATCAACACATAGCCTGGACGTACCATCCTTCTTTTTCACAAGAAGCATCGGGGCTCCCCAAGGCGATCCACTTGCACGGATGAATCTCTTGGTCCTCAGTTCTTCAATCATCTTGTACAAAATCTCCAACTCTGAAGGCGCCATCCTGTAGACTCGCTCTGATACTGGTGCTGTCCCGGGAATCAAGTCTATAGTGAACTCAATCTCCCGCTCCGGCGGCATCCCTGGAAGCTCCTCTGGAAAGATATATGGAAACTCATCGACTATCCTGGGCAACTGTACTGCTGCTACTGCCATCCGCAATGCTGGAGAAGATGGCTCCACTGCGCCTCTGGAAAACGAAAACTTTGGCTCGCCGGGAATACTAAAGACAACTCTGCCAATATGGCAGTCTATCCTAGCATACTGGTTCCTCAACCAATCCATGCCTAGGACTACATCATAGTCTGCCATAGGGAACTCTATGAATCTAGCAGGGAACTCCCTACCGCTAACTACGATTCGACACGAGGAAAACACACGATCTACTCCCACAAGGCCATTACCAGTAAGTATATTGAGCCTCACTGATAATGACTCGGGCTCCAATCCTATCCGTGTCGCGAATCGTACAGACATGAATGAATGCGATGCACCAGAATCAAACAATACCGAAGCTGGAAAGGAGTTGGCGAGAATGGTACCTGCCACTACCTCACCTGGTGCAACTTCTTCGTCTATAGCCATCATCATGGCCTGACCTTGTCCCCTGGCTGCTGGTCCCCTCTGCTGGAAACCTCTCTGCCTATTCTGGGTCTGAGCTTGGGCTTGTGCATACTGCCGGAGGTACTGTTGCTGGAATACCTGAGACTGAGGCGGCAAGGGCCTCGAAGATTGATACTGCTGCTGCTGAACTGGTGCTGGGGCAGGTCCTCTCACCGAAGAGCTAGAAGGGTTGGATGCTGATGAACCACCCCTATTCGGGCAAGCCCCTATCCTATGATCTGCTGCTCCACAAGCTAGGCACAATCCCTGCGCCCTGCGACAATCTGCCACCACATGCCCTGGCTTCCCGTAATGAGAACATCCCATCGCGGAAGTCTGCTTCTGCTTCTGCTGCTGCGGGTACGTCGGGGTCGAATGCTGAGCCGACGTTACTAAGGCCGCCCGCCTCGGAGTTCCAATGGTCAATCCCCTAGCTGCCGGGGCTGGAGCTGATGATTGGTATATCTGACTGTGGGACCGCTTCCTACCTCCGATCCTATCCACAATCCTCTGGGAGGTGTACTCATGCCTCCTAGCTGCTCTCAAGACTGCATCGAACGTCTGGTGCTCGAATTGCTCTACCGCCAATAAGATCTCCAAATGCAGTCCCTGCTGGAACCGCTGGGCCCTATCCAACTCGGTCGCCACCAAGGTGGGGGCAAACCTACTGAGTCTAGAGAACTCCGATGCATAACTGTCGGCTGTTCTGCCTCCTTGCTTCAAGTTGGTAAATCTGGTCTGTAGGTCGTACCGAGCCACAGCATCAAAGTACTTCGTCTGGAATCTCTCTCTAAATACTGCCCAAGCAATGGGTGCCACTAATCCCATGGCTTGCGCCGCCCACCAACTGCGAGCTAGGTCCAACAACTGCAGGCGTACCACCGCCACCTTCTCATTCTCAGGTGTCCTGGCTGCTTCCAGAATCACCTTGGTATCCTGAAGCCATGCGTCTGCGGCAACCGCATCCTCGGTACCGTCGAAGAAAGGAGGGTTCAAACGCTTGAAGCTGTTGGCCGCCTGGTTCCCTGGATGTCCGTCTCGGGTCAAAGCATCTTGAACTGTCTGGTGCATGGCGTCGCTTCGACGATCCTGGGAAGCTATCAAGGTTCTGATGAGGCCTACTAAGGTACCATCATCTGGCTCTGCGGGCTGGACGGGCCGAACTGGTGACTCTCCTCTAGTAGGCACAACTCTGGAGGCTACCCCGGAATGCTGGGCTTGATCTCCGGGTTGCTGCTGATTTGCGGGAAGTGCTCCACCTCGTCGATCAGTAGGACCAGGTACTGTGCCGCTGAAGAAGACGACACAGGGAACAATAAGGAAGGGACCAGGACAGATCAACGATATAAGCACAGGATCAGGGCAAGAATCCAGGGATTCAGAGGATACGAACAGAGATCAAGGACGAGTACTGATTGAGACATCTATCTGGTAAACCCCCACACATCTTGATTTACAAGACCTGCATGGCCCACCACTTAAACCATGTCACGCCCCAGAACCAGAATACTGGAGAGCGGGAGCAGACATAGCCAGCTACGTATATCGAAATGGAAACCACCTCGGTATACGGTTACGGCTGTCTAGATATGTGAGGGTTTTCTACAAGCCAACAGTCTCTTATGGTCTTGAACAAGCCTAGTGTCTCAATCACCACAAGTAAGTAAAGTCGCAAGATGTATGATCATTAAATATACAATAATAAGGCATCCTAAATATTACCTATCAGCTGATCATGAAGCTAGTCGTACAAAATGCTAGGACTAGCAAGAGTTAAGTCATACATGATCAACCCTAGGATTTGTTAATCATGTTTACAGCCCGTAGGCAGAAAGTAAGTAAAAGTGCATCGAGCTAACAGGTGCTCGTCGGCTAAACGCCTAATTAGGGTTAAGTCATACATGACACAGCTACGGCTTACTACTTTAACTAACTAGGGTTATCACAGGCCTAATTACTAATAAGATGCAGTAAGATTGTTCCACAGCCACAAGCCCTGCAGACCATCCAGGTTACCCAGGACGAAAGATTAGGGTTGAATTCAGGTGGGTACATCGCCCGGAGACAAACGTACCCTTAGGTGACTTAGAGGGTGCAACACGCGACGGTGTGCTGGAAATGTGCCCTACTCGACGGCAGGCTACAGATCCCAAGAGCGCCCAGGTAACGAGATTGCCCGTAGCTGTGTCATCTCTTCATGACTACTGTATTATTCTAGTTCTTAACCTTAATCCATTTTTGTAGGTACTCCTGACCGTGGTACTCAGGAGTCCTATCCTAGACATGATGCAAGACAGGACAAGTGGATTTAACAAGCAAACAAGAAAAATTACCCACGGTGTCAAGGCAGGTCAAGTTAAGTTATCAAGTCAAGTCAAGTCAGGAGTACGCCGCCATGGGCCACTATCAGGTTATCAAGATAAATCATGTCAGGGAACTTGTCAGGAGTGCTCCACTATGGGTCTCTGTCGTGTTATGCTAGTTCCTTGCCATACCAAGCCATGTACAATAGTCATTCCAAACATATTAAATAAAATCAAGTTCATGACAAAAGGCGTAAGGATATAAAATGGGCATAAAATATCTAATAAAATATCAATATACAGGACAATAGAAAAGCCAAGCTTAAAGAAATAAGACCAAAACTCCAAGAGCTAATGGGTTAAGCAGGGGGTCAAGGGGCAGGGCAGCGTACGAACAAAAGTCACGCACGCAGGAGAGCTGCGTGTACGAAAGTCACGCACGCAGGGGGGGCTGCGTGGGCAAAAAGTCACGCACGCAAGGCTCGCTCAAGTCTGCGTACCAAGGCACACTCAAGGCAGCGTACGTGAGAAAGTCACGCAGGCTCACTCAAGGTAGCGTACATGAGAAAGTTACGCAGGCTCACTCAAGCAGCGTACGTGAGAAAGTCACGCAGGCTCACTCAAGCAGCTGCGTGAAAAGTCACGCACGCTCAAGGGAGCAGCTGCGTGAAAAGTCACGCACGCTCAAGGGAGCAGCTGCGTGAAAAGTCACGCAGGCTCAAGGGAGCACGCTTCCAACAGGGAGCGTACCCAAGTCTGCGTACGCAGCGCTAAAGAGCGTGCGTAGCTCAGTGTGCGTGAGCTAAATAGTTCTGCACACTGCTCACTGTCTTCTCCAAACAGCAAGAACACCATGGCAGAACCCAAAACTTCAAAACAACATAACTTGGTCATCCGAACTCCAAATCCGGATTTCCAAAGTTCCAACTGGAGTGAAACTGAAAGCTCTTCCACATGGAAGCATCAAAACCCATGAAAACCAACATAAATAGCTCAAACCATACAAAATCCAAAAATAGGAAAAGCTTAGATCTATGATAATGGGGGCTCCAAATCACAAAAACTCAAGTTCTAATGTTAGTCTTCATGTCCTAATCTAGCAAATGGACAAAGAAAAGAGGGTTCTTATGTAGTGGTAAGATGCACTTGCCTAGGGTTAGGAGAGTTGTGATGAGGAAGGAGAAGAAGAAGAAGAAAGAAATTAATGGTGTTTATGAGGAGAGAGAGTGGTAGATGGGGATATAAAGAGGGGAGTTGTGGTGGGTTGAGGGTGTAGCATAGGACTAGGGTGTTCCAACACAAAACCGAACCAAACCAAACCATCCCAATAAAACTGAGCCAAGCCAAAAACCCAAATACGAGAAATACCGAAATGCCACAAGCTGAGAAAAATAAAAATATATGCCAAAATACAGATACGAGTATAAATACGAAATACAGGACATGAGGGTGACAGTTCTACTCTCTGATGAGTAGTTAATATTTCTTCGCCTTTTTCTACTAATTTCTCAGAAGAAAAGGCAAGAAATGCTTCTAGTGCAGCCTGCTGAGGCTGGGCTTCATGCTCTAATTGACTGATCTCAGCCACTGTTAAAGAATCAATGTCTTCCTTCTTAGTCTCCCAGTATTTTCGGATAGTTATTTCCAATTCATCCAGGAGATGTTCGAAGAAGATGCACTGAGATTCACAACCAGCATGTCGTAATGCCATGAGCGGGAACTTGACCATAGTTCGAAGATCAGAGAAGGGCATAGCTTCGTCCTTCAAGAAATATCTGGAATATGTATCTAGATATGAGTAAATAATCTCTGAATACATTCCCAGAGTTCTTGCTAGCCAGTCTCAAATCCAGGAGTCGCCGTCATCATTGAAGAAGAAGCTTGAATGTTCTCTATCCTGGGAACGGAAGTGTGTTCGACTGGAGAAGTTGGCAAGTACGAACTTTCTTCATCAGCATCAGCCTGGATAAGCGGAGCATGAGTCGAACTCATTGCTGCAGCAGTTCCTACAGTCAAAGAAAATAATAATAATAATCATCATATAAAGAAAAAGAAACAGTAGAAACAGAATTTGAAATAAAATTCTACCAGGCTGAGGTTCATATTCGATATGTGGAGGGAGTCTGGCGTCTTCTCGTAGCCGGTCCATGATGGTGTCCGACACCTGCTTCATATGGCTGCTTCCAGCTCCAGAATTACTGGGTGCTAGAGTATTGTCTGGAGATTGAGCAGGTTCGGGGCTGAGTTCAATTCTGTTCCCTCTGACTTTATCCTCATCATAAGGAGTAGAAGTGCCAGCATGCCAGTCATCTCCTTCTTCAGCTTCTTCTTCTTCTTCAGACTCTTTTTCATCCTCAGCTTCATGATGAGTCTTTGATCTGGAGTCCATGATGTTCACATCTTCATCTATTCCTTGAGATAAATGAGTCTCAGGAACAGTGACGATAGCAAGCTCAGTATTGACTGCCGGTTCAGTCTTCTCTGGAATATCAGTTCGAAGAATGATGTCTTGACAAACATTCTTCAACAAGTCATCCGCAGCTGATAGCTCGGACGTCGGCACGTCTTCATCGCCTCTGGCCAAAGAAATGTTTTCTTTAGCTCGAGTTTCAGGAACTTCCATTTGTTCCATAACTTCCGCCAGGGCTGGTTCTTCTTCAGAATAATCAATCTGGTCATCCAGTGCCTGAATGACGCCCTCTGTCCCATACTCAAATGGGATCATCCTCGTCTCTGAGGGTTCAATAGCTACTCCACTTGTTGTCGGAGCAGTCGTTTTCTGAGCGCGAGCGGACTCTATCTCAGTCTGTTCAGTTGAAGCTGCCGGAAGGTGAACATCATCAGACTCTATTTTCTCAGTAGAAGCCGCTTCATTAATCTCTGGCAAAACTCCTCCACTCATAATCGTTTCTAGGAGTTCATTACCCTTTATTTTGCTGATGGTCTTCTTGACATACTTTCCTCTCGATCTCCTTATCAAAGGAGCGTCATCTTCATCAGTCTCTTCGTCTTTATCTGCGGCGTCATCTTCGTCAACTGAGATGCCACCTAAAGATGAAGTAGCAGTTACTGAGACTCCTTTCTTCTTCTTCTTAGATGTCTAAGACTTAGTACTCTTTTTTGAGACGGTCTCAGATTCATCACTTCTCTTCCTCTTAGAAAGGGATACAAATATGGGAGAAAGAACTTCATCAGGAAAATTTCCCTCCTGAAATAATTCATATAGGGGCTCAACCTCCGCTGTCTCATCTTCGGGTTCCGGAGGAAATTGTTGAATAACAGTTTTCTTCTTCGACCTCTTCGATGGAGCTGGGTCATCCTCCGCAACAAAAGTCTTCAGATGGAAACTCGGTTTGAAGGTGCTCGACGAAACATAGAAGCGAGCATATGTGTAAAGCATCTTCGTCCCCGAGCTAGATAAAGGATTAGGCATAGAGAATACAGCTTTTGTATCTCTAGCCGCAAAGTATCTCCAAGCCCGAGCTCCGTCAATAAGCCCTCCACGAGCAGAAAGGCAAGTGGTGGCGTTCCCAACATGAAGTTGGTCATATCCGAATTGCCTGGCAAATTGGCTTGGTAAATACGGCTCCAGATACGTCATTTCTTCATGACGGTATACTAGATGAGAGGGCCGGATTCTCTGCAACCACTGAAAGGCTACATCATCCAGCCTATTCCCCATATCTCCATCCATCATATTCAAGGGCATGCTTTAATAACCCAGTGGTGGAGGGACACATTGAATGGACCAATGTGATGCCCGATTCAGAATATTTCTGCATTCTAGAAGGGTGTGAACCTTCCAGAAAGTCTCTCCGGAGTACTTCTCTAGAAAAAGACTACCACTCCCTCCTGCTCCCGGAGGTATCAAGCCGTCATGATGTAGGAGGAGCCAACCATATAGATATGTGAAGGGCATCTCTATCCGTGGAAATTCCTCGATCATCCTCCTCTGATCAGATAGCATGTTGGTTACAAAATTCTGAAGACCTGCGTTCAGCCTACAGGTCATCGCTGATAATAAGTCTAACTTGTAACCATACATAAGGCGCACCGCTGCAAAGATAACGCCTCTATGTATCCTGTCCAGAGAGCTGGAGCCAGGAACGATGAATCTTCTTAACCAAAGAGATAGGAATCCGGCCAAATGACCGTTCCTTGACAGAGGCTTTCCACTCTGTCTCACATACGAGCTGAAGGTGGTTCCAGCTTTGAACTCATACCAGTCTTCAGTGATCGTGAAATCCTTGCAGTCATATTTCTCCAGTAGATAAATAATTTCACTCTCAGAGAGAGGCTTGAAGTTGCTAATCTGGTACCATCTCTTCTCGTTTATCTTCTTCTTATCCTTTTCACGGTTCATGAAAAGGTAGGACATCCATTTCTGAATGTGGTTGCCAGCTTCATCTTTAGAACTCTTGTAATACAGTGTACATGTGCCAAAATGGCACATCATCTCTTCAAATAGATGTACCATCTCTGGGTTCTTCTCTGACAGAAAATTCAGCTCTTCTGTCGTAGGCACATAATCTTCATACGGTAATGTGCCTGAAGGCAGATGTGAGATGTATTCCATCTCATGAAGGGCAAAGCCCATCTCCCCTTTCGGAGTCATAAATGTCCTCGTCCTATGGTTATACCTCTCAAACAAGGCCAGGAACATGAAGGGGTTGGGCCTGAAGCCGTAGGATGAATTGACGACGGCATCATAAAGGTTTATCTTCTTCAGCTCACTCTCAAAATTCTTCAAAGCCCAGTGGACCAAAGTCCTCCACCTTACATTCTCTTGATTCATTAAGCCGTTCATCCTCAGCGTCGAATCGGTGGGATAGAATGCATTCTTGTTTGCCATGAATTCGTTTATGAAAATGGGCATCCTGAATGGCATCAATATTGATGAGTCTTCGGGTGGTATGCATCCAGGCTTCAAACCCTGAAATACGGATACATGATTCTCTGGGGCACTAAAGAATCCCTCCTTCCTGTAAATGATACGGCTCGCCTTCGCCTGCTGATATTCTCTTAATGCCAGGACATCTTTCTCGGATAACTGGCATGCATGAATCTCATGATAGATAAGCCCCTGGAAACCTTCGGCCAGTACATGGGCTGTTTTACATCACCTTCGAAGTAGAAGCACACCTTCTCTCTGATGCCCTTCGGTTGTGATTTTTGTGCTATGGCATCCCCGAACAAAAATGCTGGTTTCTTGTGGGACACCAAATCAAGACTCTGAAAAGGTTGACCATTCATCAAACAGAGTAAAGTTGTATGGTCTTGATTTGCCAACAATGACAATCTGGCTTCTGGAAGATCAAACTGAGGAAATTGCACATGAGATAAATCATGTTTAAATAAAAAACTCAAGTGCCCTTCATAATCTGCCTCTTCACTTCGGATGTTCACTACAGAAAATCAAAGAAGACAAGGTCAGATATGTATGTCTATAAGCTTTATGCGTGTATAGCAGTGTTTGAAGGAAACTTCAAAAGTCACGCAGACTTCAGACAGATATACTTTCAAAATACGTTGAATGAATTATTCACGCAGGTGATTAATTCACGCAAAGTTCAGACAGACTAGAATGAAAGTCACGCATCATTGTCAGAATCATATTGAAGTAAAAATGACAAAATATACGCTGACAGATCGAGACTAATCTATCCAGAGGATGACTCTCATGAAAGCTGCGTGAATAATTCAAAATTGACATCTTTGCCAACATGTGAAAAAAATTACGCAGAGTCATCATGAAAGCTGCGTGAATAATTCAACATTGACATCTCTGCCAACATGTAAAAAATCACGCAGAGTCATTATGAAAGCTGCGTGACTATTTCAACATGGACATTTCTGCCAACATGAAAAATCACGCAGAGTCATGAGAGCCATGCTCCTTTGCGTGAAACACAGAGCTTCGTAAATACGAAAATGTGAAGTATGGCCGACCCTAAAGAGGGGGCATACTTTATTAATATCCTTTTCCCTAAGAAGGGGGGATATATTTCTGAAGTTTATTATTTATTTTAAGATCCTAAAAATTCTATGTGGAGTTCATCTTCATCAAAGTCATCTTCAACAGTTTGTATCCCCCATCACTTACGATGCATAGGAGGATGCATGACTTCGTGTCGAGGGAGTCTGTCAGTAGTGGCACGCGAAGAAGTCGCAGGGGCTTTCCCCTTGGCCTGAGCATCGGTTTTCTTGGGAGCCATTGCTGTTGAGAAGGGAAAAAAGAAGTCGGGGAAGAAAAAGTTCGTCGGGGAAGATAAAGTTCTCTTCTGTGGATTCTCTCTCTCTAAAGTAAGTAAAGAAGGAAAGAAGTGATTTATGGCTTATTTATAGGCTCATGAAGAATTCCAAACGGCAATATCATTATTTGCCTCGATTTAGGAGCTTGATACGGGATCCTAACTGCACAGAATCCTAACAGTCCAATCATTTAGGAGTAAATCTCTCTTTAAAGTCATTTCAGCGTGACTGAATTCATTTTATCATCTCGATTTCAAAGTATTTCAAAATAATTTATCATTTTTCGAAAACTTTGAAGGGGGTTTTGTAGACCTTAAAAATGAAAGTCACGCTGAGTTGATCAGGACAAAGTCTAAAAGTCACGCTGAGTTGATCATGACAGAGTCTAAAAGTCACGCTGAGTTGATCAAGACAATGTTTAAAAGTTACGCTGGAAGACAGCTCATCATTTGTCAGAGTGTCATTATGACTGACAGTACGACGGTCAAAGAATGTCTCCTCGTATGCCATGTATGCACGAAAATCGAGAGATCACAGCCGACTATTGCGTGACTTTTGAAATCTTCTTCAATAAGACTCAGCCTTCACCAAGTTGGCGTACCAAAAGAACTTATTGTCATTTAATGCGACTGACAAGGCAATCACTGTCAGAGATTTTGTGTCAGACGAGGCATGTCGAATCAAGACAGCTGGCAGTTCTTCCACAAGCCTGCGTAGATTTTAAGCCTTTTGCCTCAAGTCTGCGTATATTTTGAACTTCTATGTTCCTTCCTCAAGTCTGCGTGGATTCTGAAGCTTTTTGCCCCAAGTCTGCGTGGATTTTGAAGCTTCCTGCCCCAAGTTTGCGTAGATTTTGAAGCTTTCTAACTAAAGTCTGCGTGGATTTCGTCTTCAACAAGGCTGCATGGATTTCATCAAATTGAAGTACATGGCAGCCATGCCACTGATCTCTCACCCGCGTGTCCTGTAACTTGCATATGACTCATGCATGACTGCTATGTGTCCAACAGTTACAGGCCACGTCCAGTAACTGCTCATAACTTTGCGTATGTTAAATCCTGCGTGATTTTCAACTATGCACAGGTTGAGAAGACAGTTATCCTTTCAGTTATTTTTGACTCTATAAATAGAGTTCTTTTCTCATTTATTGTACAGATACATAGATATCTAAGTTGCTGTTGAAATTTTGAGAGCGTTTCTTCTTCGCATCGTCCAAGGGATAAAGCGATCGTCTTCTAGATCGGATTCCTACAGTTGTAATTTTCCCAGAAACACAATAAATAAAGTGAATTTATTTATGGAAAATAATAGTATTTTGTAGTCATATATTTTTTGAACAGAGAAGAATCTTCAAAAACGATTGTCTTAACGAAATTTAGATATTATTTTACTAACACCTGGGGACATTTCATTATCGGATTAAGGCTAGGAAACTGAAATTTGAAATCCAAAATACAGGGAAGGAGACTATAGCCACACGAGGGGATGATACGAAAATTGAGTAAGGGATTAGTAGGATTGATTAAGAACTAGTAGGACACAAGACTTTAAAATTATAGGAAAAGTTAAAAGACTTTCGTGGGACTTCCAAATTTAGAAGGATAACATTTGAAGATATAAAATACAAGGACTTGTGTAGGTTGATTTAATAATATAGAACAAATTTTATATGGTAATGGTGGTATTAGATTGAGTAATAAGAGGAGTGTGATTTGAACAAGTTCAACGATTTCATAAACCCTGATTCAGAGATTTCAGATCAAGTTAAGGACAAGATAGTAGAATTTGGAATTTCAAGATGATTTAATTGAAAAGGGTTAAAAAATTGAATTGATCGAGGAGGTATAACAAGAATATGCTTCATAAGTAGTTATCTTCATGACCGAAAATTGTGATTTCGATAGTAGTCATACAAGGGTTTGATTTTCATGGGTGAAGATCCTGGTTTTTGGTATTAGTATATCTATATTTCGGACAATCTTGAAAGTAGTCGAAGCATAGTAGGATGATTACCTCGACTTCCTTCTACAAATCCTACATTTTGGTTTTCTATCCTAATAAAAGAAATTCATTTCCTTATCCTTGAATTGTTTCTTAAAATTTCAATATCATTAAGATTTTGATCCTCTCTGATTATGACCAATCAATTTTTGGTCGTCTTCTCTATCCTGCCAAGGATTCTTGATTGCTACTATACTCAAATAACTTTAAATTCGATCATGATCTAGATTTCCATCATTTGGATGCTCGTGCTCAGACTTCGATGACTTTGTTCGTCATCTTGTCTAAATTCTGTTTTAATCGAGAATTGATCAACTTAACTTAGATCGTGTCAAAACTTTTTTTTATCGTGATTGGATTTCAATGCCATTATCGCTCGTGCGTAAAGCTTCGATTTAACTTCTTAATAATTCTAGACGTGAATGGATTTCATGTTATTCTTGATTGCACTTAATTTTCATGTTTGATCATGCCTATAAGATCGTGACTTCGAAATCTTAATTTTGTCTACGTTTTAGCTTCATTAATAACTAAGTATCATCTAGATCGTGTCTGTACAACCTTGATCTAATTTTTGTCATGCCCAGACTACTGGTTATTCCGAAATTAGAAATTTTAATTCTACCATCAGTTTACTGGCCGTGACTGAGATCGTGTTTAAGATAATATGTATTTATTTCTGATCGTGCCTAAATAACTTGAGTTCCCTTCTAAATCGTGCCTATACGATATTATTCATACCACGATTCTATCTTGCCAAAATCATAAGTCGTGCCTAAGCAATTTTAAATTGATTATCTTACTCGTGCCACAGTCGTCGTTATTTGACCGTGCCTAAGTTATTGACTGAACTCTTTATCGTGTTTTTATCCCTCTGTTTACCTTAAATTTTTAGGATAAAATTTCTTTAAGGAGGGTAGAATTGTAACCTCCATTAGCAGGATTACGGAAAATTTTGCAAATTTTTAATTTTTTTTTCTATTTTTTGAAATTCTTCTAATATCTTGAAATCATGAATTTTTAGTATAAAATATATTTTCAATCATAATATGCAAGTGATATTTGGTTGGGCCATTGGTTTTCATAAAACTATATTATACAATATTTATCCTAATAGAATTCCTGTTCATTCCCTTGAAAATCTATAAGTTATAAAATATTTGTTTTTATGGAAAATGTTTGTCAATAAGTTTTTTTGTATATATATATATATATATAAAATTATTAACAAATTAAATTACTGGCTAATTGAATAATAGTTAATAGTTAGCATGGGTGTTAGTTGTTAGTGATTCCACTAAGTTACCTACCCTATTACATATTACAATCCTGCCATTAGGGTTTCTACCTCACCCTATAAATATTGGACAATCCCCAATATTTTACAAAGATTATTTCCTAAAATCTACTAAACTCCCACAGTCGCAATCTTCCCGAGTCCCGTCACCTGCACTCCCTGGCAATCCCACCTCGGGCCGACTCCCCGGCCAACCAGACTATAGGACCCTCCCGGCCACTGCTCCTCCTCCGACCATCATCACCCAGCCTAGCCAAACCCCCCTCTTTGGCAGCCTCACCATCATCTCCCTCCTCTGGCGAAACCATTTTCGATCAGTCCCTAACCACCAGTCGCCTTCGGCTGTCCCGATCAATCCACCAACCATCACCATCTCGGTTATATCACAGCCACCACCCGCTCCCTTCATCACCTTCGCCACCACCATTACTTTGCTACAGCCGGCCAACTTGGCCAGCACAATAGCACCACCACCATACAGAGCATAACCATTCACCACCACCATCATCGTAAACCAAATCACGGAGAAAAAAAGGAAGAGAGCCTAACCTAACCCCGCCACCTCCACTAGCCTCGCCGTACCTCGCCGAGGCTCACCCTACATTGTTGTCTCTGCCGGGGGCCAGACCTAGCTGCCTCGATGCCGTGCACAACCTGTTAGGGTTATATACTAAAAGCATCACTTTTGTAGTAACCTTATTTCCTTAAATTTTGAATGAGAATCATATGGGCAAATGTTTGTATATTGTATTTGTTGTAAGTATTAATGCAAATGTCTGATATTCTATATTGTAGATAATAAGGTGTGTGGTGTCACACAAAAGATCTTATTATCAGTTCTCTATGGAGTATATAAATAGTTCACAACCTAGATGGACTTGGACAATCTATTGGAATGGTTGTAGTGTAATCCAGTATTAGTCTATCTTGACTATAGGTTTACACTAGTATACTTTATGTGTATTGAACAGGACCACTTGAGATTGTTCTCTTTGTACTGACTACGTAAATGAACAAACACCTCTGTTATCATAGATGCTTGTGCTCTTAATTCGGATATAACAGCAGGCATGTATATACAATGTGTATTACTTTGACTCACGAAATAGTAAGATTCATTATGGGTCAACAACCTCTATGAATTGGGTAATAACATTGTATGTATGATGGGTTGTTGATTATAAATAGAATCCATATCTTGATACATCGGGTTGATGATGTCCCCTTAAGGATCTCATATGGATTGTCATATAAACCCTGAGGTGAATTATATCCGACATGACAAATAAAGTTGAGCGGGACTACTTAAGGATAAAAGATGTCGAATCAATATAGTTGTTAGTAACTTAATTTCATCGACGAACATTCGATATCTTAACATGGGGAGCCAAACGAGCATATAATAAAAGAAGCCCACAAACATAATTTGGGATTAGGGAGGTAGTGCAACAATAGCTCATTAGTGGACCGAGCTATTGTTAATGGGGCTGGATTTGTCACGACCCGTACCCTAGAGTAAGGGCACGAGACGTGGGTACGTCCAGCCTATGCCGCAGTGTCGGCGGTAGAACGCTGTCCTAGGTCTCATGCATCTAACAGTATAATACTAAGCAGTTTATACTCTCCGAATGGGGGTGACATAGCGGAATGTAAACTCAATCACAACTAAGGAAGAAGAAGCACGATATGATATAGAACTCAAAATGAAATACAGATGATCAGAAGTGTCTAAGTGTCTAAGATAACAACTCAGCAAACATCCAGAAATACAAAGTCTCAACTATAAAATATGAAAGAACATATACAATCCAGATCTCAAATGACAGAAATAATAAAAACCTAGACTAGGGAGCCTCAGTCTCTATAGCTAGTGGATCCGGCTGGAAATCCGGATCACATGTGTCATTTAGAGCTGTCCCATAAAAGTGTCAACACCAGCCTCATTCTCGTCCTCTGTAAACATATCAACGGTACCCAATCAGGACGGAGCGAGCATAATACATCTCAACAGATCATAGCAGGTTAGAAAATATAACCATGCAGTAGAGTAAGATACAGGAAACTAAAAGAAGGTACAGAATGTAAAGGATATAGCTATAATAGAAATATCTACTATAAATAGAGAACTAACAGTGGCTAGTGAGTCAGAGTACAATATATACATGTTAAGGGCATAGGATGATTCTGTTGGTATACTACAGAATAATTCTGATGCCACACTACTTGGATATTATTCATATGTCCACTTCTAGTCCCCCGTACCCATAATAAATACACAAGGATCCAGCCATGTTATGTTATGATTCATGTAATGGCCCCCGAAGGGTGATACATGATAGTCCCATAAATGGGGATTCTAGGAATGCTCATAAATGGGTGATTCAAGGAAGACTCTGTGATCATGAGAGTACATGTCACAAGTGATTCAATGAACCAAGAAGCATAGTGATACACAATGTAAGTGAAACGCACAGAACATATAGTATCCGATGTTCCGTGAGGGGATAATATCTCAAGAAAGGATCCATATAGTACTAATCCGTGTGACCAACGTGACAGCATCAAGTAAAGTAATTTAAAACAGGAGAATAATTCTAACAGGATATGAAATGATCAAAGAATATACTCGCCTGCTATCTGAGTGTCCGGATGAAATGTACTGTCCGAGGAGAGGTGTCTGGCTCCTAATCAGAACAGCACAAGTCACAACAAGTCCAAAATGGTAATATGAAGTTCTACTATGCATTCTACATGATTCTAGGTCAATCTAGACCAAAGTCAACTCTTGGTCAACTCTGGTCAACCCTAGAAGTCAAAATAGGTCAACTAGGTAAACCTAAGTCAAACAAGTCTATACTAGTCTAACTAGTTTATTCTAGGAAGCCCACATCAAATCTAGACTATACAAGTTAACTACACATGTAACTGGCATTCAAACCCATACCCATAGGCTATGAGTCCTAGGCTATAGGCTATATTACCTATATACCCAACCACATATCACATATACACATATCAACATGTATATCACATATAGCTTTACCTTACACATTGAAATTCCCATTACACCCTACACTATTATTTACACATTGACATTAGGTTAGACATTGACATATAGCTATAGGCATACATACATATATAGCTACATATATTATATCTACATAGAGAGGGGAAAAGGACATGAGATTTGTGTGTGTGTTTAATGGGGCTGTGTGTATATATGTGTGTACATCATACAATGTGTGTGTGTGTGTGTTAGTGAGACATTACAGTAGTGTAGCAAGTGTCAATAGGAAATTAACAACCAAAGATCATTAAGTAGGTCTCTCAGGATTTAACATATCAGTGAATATTAAATAGGAAAACTCAGATTTCAGGAACCAAATGACAGTGAGCTAAATAAAAGGAACATGTGTTCCCAGGAATTCGATTTCTAGTGTGGTATGTCAATTCAATGTACATGTGTTCATTGTGTGCTCAGGTTTCTACAAGTCTTGACAGGTCAAAATGAGATGGACATTCATTCTCAGGTTTTAAATCAACTAAACAGTTGATGAGGAAAAATCAGTAGCAATTCCAACTCAGGAAATCAGTGTATAGGCTAACATCAACTCATGCATCAATTCTCATTTCGCTTGTGTGTGTGTCTTCATAAGATTGTGTGTGTGTGTAGTAGAATGTAGGTGACAGGAATACATGTATGCACAAGAAAACATAGTATCTTTAATGTGCTCTGGTGTATGACAGTTTAGCATGTAATAGAGTGTGAACTAATAAAACGTGTGTGTGTTCTCAGTTACATTTTCCAATCAATTCTCTATACCAACACATAAACTCCTATATAACATGTGTAAACTATGTAAGTTATTATTGAAATTGGGATTTGAACATTCGACTATGGAGTGATGTACTAATACTGCATTGTATCAGGAAATAGAAAAACCAATTCATGATTCGACCATTCCATGTAAATTCAATTATGTTAATCAACCAAACCAGAGAATTGAATCCTAATCATGATATCTAATATGTACAGCAATTAACCATAGCTAAATACATAGTATAAATCATTAAAAATAATAGGAAAATGAAGAACAGTACTTACAATCATACATGAAGTATCAGTCGATTGGGGAAATTTCCAATCCACATTCAATTAACAATTCATTGGTAAAATTTAGGTAGGTCATTACTATACCATATAGGCACGTGTCACACTATCAATATGGTATCCAAAATCAGGACCCAACGTGTCCTGAACCACACGAACCCAAATCACCAACAGAATACTAGACTCAGTGAGTTCGTGTTCTGTGTGGGTCGAATACCTCACTCGACACAAAATAATAGGATACGAGGCTTCGGGGGTGTCATGACAGACATTGCCCCTCCTTGCGTGTCCAAGCACACGTGTCCAAGTGTCCTGTACACTGAGCACGAGCACGCTGGTAGCAGGGCATCACTGTACACGTGCGCACGGGAGTGTGCACGAGTGCGACACGACGCCAATACGACACAAGACACGCTCAGTCGTGAACAAACACATAAGCCACATGCAAACCAAATTTCCTATTCAGAAACAATTCAAAAACTCGATCGAAATCCCCACTGTGGCATTTCGTCGAACACTTGCGGCTGTCTACTGATACGTGTCCGATACAGACATGTACATGACACGAGAGGGTACAAAACCTATCCCTACAGTACAAGGACACCTAGGGCTTGGTGTTTATGCAAAAAAACTAAAATTTTGTGGAAGGAATAGAGATTTACCTAGGTGTGCTCCTTCACAAACAAAAGCCTTTAAAAAGAGCTCTCCACTAGCTAGACAAAGACCCCAAATTGTGTCAAACCTGAGATTAGACTCCACCAACAGTAGGAAAACATCATTTAGAACACTATGGAAGAAATCTCAATAAAAAAGGATCACTATTGAATAAACTATGAAGAAATTTCAAATGAAGTAAACCTTGTTATTAGGAAATGATGGAATGGATGAAAAGAGGCACAAAAATCAAGAGAGGGACTTTATAGACAAGGGGGATCCCTAGGCCGGCCAGTAGTTAGGGTTAGGGTTTTTGGGGTGCATCTAAAGGCTATCAATCCATTAAGCCAATTGAATGGCCTAGAATCTAGGGTTCCCTTCTAGTCAAGTTGCAACTCAATCCTAACTAATCATGACTTAACCCAACTAACCAATACTAACTAATACTCATTTTGGCTAACTAGACTAGCTATGACTAATCTAGGTTAGGTCCAAACTAGGTTAGGGCTAATCTAATCACATGGCAATCAATTAAATAATATTTAAAATCACACCATTCTTAATAATCATATTAAATTCCAAATAATATATATTAAATTCAAATAATTCAAAAATTACAAAAATACCCTCAAACTAGAAATGTGGTAGTGACAAATCTACCCTCCTTAAAAAAATTTCGTCCTCGAAATTGAAAGATGAAACTAACTGTGAGAAGGATAGACGATCATACCTCATGGTCCAAAAAGATAAGGGTATCGCTCACGCATCTCATCCTCCACTCCCAGGTAGACTCTCCTGGAGAATGATGCCTCCATGCGACGTGAACCAAGGGTATTACCTAGTTTCTCAGCATCTTCTCTCGGCGATCCAGAATCTCCACTGGCTACTCTGGATAACTGAGAGTAGGCCCTACCTCAATCTCTGAATGATCAAGCACATGGCTAGGGTCAGCCACGTACCGTCTCAACTGTGATACATGGAATATATTGTGGACACCCACTAGTGCAGGTGGCAAGTCTAGCCTATATGCCACGTCACCAACTCTCCCGCTGATCACGAAAGGTCCGATAAAGCACGGGCTAAGCTTCACACCTCTACCAAAACGTATAGTACCACGAGTCGGAGATATCCGCAGAAAAACTATGTCTTCGACCTATACACAAACAAGGTCTCAAATTAACTATGATAAACAAACATGATCAACATAACACAAACAAACAAACCGAAATCTAATCCTACTCTAATCTGTATCTCAAACTCCAGCGGCCTCCTGTGGCTATCGGTCCAGTGCTGATGTCTGTCCTGCACCATGCGAAGTCTGTCCCTGATGAGCTTCACCTTCTCAGCTGTATCAACAACCATCTCTGGTCCCAGTAAAGCTCGCTCACCAACATCATCCCAAGATAAGGGTGTACGACACCTACGCCCGTACAGTGCCTCGAATGGTGATATCTCAATGTTGGCCTGAAAGCTGTTGTTGTATACAAACTCAACCAAGTGTAGGTGATCCTCCCAAGATCCTCCGAAATCTAAAACACATGTCCGCAACATGTCCACAAGTGTCTGAATAGTCCGCTCTGACTGTCCATCCGTCTGAGGGTGGTATGTAGTACTAAACTTGAGCTGAGTACCCAAGCTAACATACAGACTCCTCCAGAAATAAGAAGTAAAATGACTATCCCAATCCGAGACGATGCTGATCGAAACTCCATGTATCCTGACAATCTGCCGCATGTACATCTCTGCGAGCTTCTCTGTAGACGTACCCACTTTGAATGGCAAGAAGTAGGCCAATTTGGTCAGTCTATCCACTATGACCCAAATTGCGTCTTTCCCTCCTGGTGTCCTCGGCAATCTAGAAACAAAATCCATCGTGATATGCTCCCACTTCCACCCGAAATGGGCAATGGCTGCATCAATCCTCCAGGCTTCTGCCTTTACCTACTGACAGACGAGACATCTAGCGACGAAGCGCGCTACTTCTCGCTTCATACCACTCCACCAGACATGCTCTCTCAGATCCCTATACATTTTGTTTGCACTAGGATGTATAGTATACTGAGAGCGATGGGCCTCCTGCATCACCTGCTCCCGAAGCTCTCCACTGGGTACACACAGTCTGGAACCGTACCTCAATGCGCCATTATCTGCTATAATGAACTCACTATCCAACAATCCTGTCCTGACTTGCTACCGGATACACCGCAGAGCAACGTCCTCGAACTGAGTCGACTTGATACTCTCAATCAAGTCCGACTGGATCTGAAGGACCCACATCTGCATCTCTACTCCTGGTACTAGTACCTCAATCCCCATGCTCTCCAAGTCTGCTAAGAGATGACTGTCTGTCGTCAAGCACATGGCTACCGAATATCTGCTCAAAGCGTCGGCAACCACGTTCGCCTTCCCGGGATGATACTGTAAGTATATGTCAAAGTCCTTCATCAGCTCTAACCACCTGCGCTGTCTCATATTCAGCTCCTTCCGAGTGAACACATACTTCAAGCTCTTATGATCTATAAAAATCTCTACCCGCTCTCCATACAGATAGTGCTTCCAGAGCTTCAAAGCAAAAATCACTGCTGCCAACTCCAAATCATGGGTAGGGTAGTTCTTCTCATGGGGCCGTAATTGCCTGGAAGCATAGGCAATTACCTTCCCATGCTGCTGCAGAATGCAACCCAGACCCTTCCTTGAGGCGTCACTATATATAGTGAACCCGCCTGATCCCGATGGCAATGACAAAATAGGGGCTGTCGTCAACCGCTTCTTCAGCTCATCAAAAGCGGCTTGACACTCCTCTGACTAGATAAACTCTGCGTCCTTCCAGGCCAGCCTCGTCAAAGGCTCTGCAATCCGGAAAAAATCCTGTATAAATCTCCTGTAGTAGCTGGCCAATCACAAGAAACTGCGGATCTCTGCAACTGTAGTCGGCGCTGTCCATGCCTCAACTGCTACGATCTTCTTAGGGTCAACTGAGATCCCATCTCCAGTTACCACATGCCCCAAAAAGTCAACCCGGTCCAAGAAGAACTCACACTTGGAGAGCTTCCCATAAAGCTGCTCCTTCATGAGAGTCTCCAGCACTATCCTCAGATGCTCCTCATGCTCCTCCTCGGTCTTCGAATATACTAAGATGTCGTCGATGAATACCACCACAAACTGATCCAAGTACTGGTAGAATACATTGTTCATCAAGTTCATGAACACCGCCGGAGCGTTAGTCAACCCAAACGGCATAACCAAGAACTCAAATTGCCCGTACCACATCCTGAATGCTGTCTTCGGAATGTCCTCCCCCTTCACCTTTACCTGGTGATAGCCTGACCTCAGATCAATCTTGGAAAATACTCGAGCTCCGCTCAACTGGTCAAAAAGATCATCGATCCGCGGTAGTGGGTACTTGTTCTTGATCGTGAGGTTGTTGAGTGCTCTGTAGTCAATACACATCCATACTGACCCATCCTTCTTTGGCACAAATAATACTGGTGCACCCTATGGCGACAAACTTGAACGGATGAAGCCCTTGTCCTGTAACTCTTCCACTTGCTTCTTCAGCTCCACCAACTCACTGTTGTTCACTCGATAGACGTGCTGAAAGATGGGTTCCGCTCCTGGAACCAAGTCTATCGAGAACTCAATGTCTCTGTCTGGTGGTAATCCAGGAAACTCCTCTAGAAAAACATCCATATACTCTGCTATCAAGGGGTGTGGAATCGTCTGCTCTTCAACCGAGACTCCGCAGAAAACTCTACGACTCTGCTCCGTCTGACGTCTGGAGTACTCGAATTCTGGCTCCTTTGGCACTCTAAAGAGAACTCTACTCCCTCTACAGTCAATGCTGGCGTGGTGCCTACTCAACCAATCCATACCGAGTACTATATCGTAGTTCGGCAATGGCATTACGAGCAGGCTCATCTCCAACTCACGGCCTCCCAAAACAACACTCCGACCCTTACAAACATCACTCAGGAGGATAATGCCACCCTCGGTCGTGATCTTGTAAGTCCTAGGCAACGGTTCAGCTATGATACCGTGTCTAATCGCAAATGATACTGATACGAAACTATGCGAAGCACCGAAATCGAATAATATAAAAACTGGACAGGAGTCGAGAAGAACCGAACCTGCAATCAGCTCTCCTATCGCCGCTGCATCCTCGGTCGCCATGGCAAAAGCTTGCCCCTGCTGGCCTCCTCTGGCCTGCTGCTGGTGCTTAACGAACCTCTGCTGCTGTGTCGGCAGGGCTGGTCCCCTCTGCTAGCCTGCTGGAGCTCTGACTATTGCTCCCTGAGCTGCTCGTCCCATGCGACACTCCCTCATATGGTGGTCTACTGAACCACATACTAGGCACTGGCCTAGCCTCTTCCGGCACTCATTACATGCCCGAGCTTCTTGTAGTAAGTACAAGTGATAATCTGTCTCTGGCTCTGCTGCTGCTGTCTTAGCTGCTGCTGCTATCTTGGCTGCTGCTGCAGTCTGCTGGAACGGCTGTGACTAGAACTGCCTCGGCTGCTGGTGCTGAAAGTGAGGCCTCTTGGCCTGGCCTCCGCTGCTGCTGCCCCCAACAGGGTCTCGCCCCCTCTTGAGCTTCAGCTCAAGATCGTCCTCAGCCAATAAAGCTTCCGTCAAAATCTCCTCGAAAGTGGTATCCCTGTTGCCCTTGGTCAAGGACTTGACTTCCTTGACCAGACCCTTTCGAAACCTCTGGGCCTTCGTCGTCTCGCTCAAGCCCTCTACGAATCTGCCGAGGCGGCCGAACTCCCCAGCGTACTCCTCTACTGACAGGCTTTCCTGAACTAAGCTCTCAAACTGCGACTCCAAGGCTCAGAGCGCTGCATCTGGAAAGAACTTCTTCTTGAAGAAGCCCTTGAACTCCTCTTAGGTCTGTCCAGCTACCCCCACCCTGGGGTCTGACTGACACCAGGTGCGAGCAAGATCTCGTATCCGACTAGCTGCTGCCTCTATCTGGAGATCTGCCGGTATCCGGGCCAGGCGAAAGATCTCCTCTATATGCTCGATCCACTCGTCAGCATATAAAATCCCCTCCGTCCCCAGGAAGTCTCTGGGGCTCATCTTCTGGAACTGCTCTATCCCAGGTGTCCTCGGCTGCTGGACTGCTGGTCGAGCTGCGACTTTCGTAAGGGCCAACCCCATGCCCCTGGCCTGCCGGGCCTGCTGTGCCTCCATAAACTGCTAAAAGTAGGCAAATATCTGTGCCGCGTCCACGTATCCTGTAGGCGACGGCTGCTAGAAAGGCACCTCTGGGATGACTGGGTCCTGCCTCCGAACTGGTGGAGGCATACCCCTTGCTACTGCTGTTGAAGTCCCAATATTATCAGAGGTGGCAGGAGCTGCAGCCTCCTGACCCTGCTAAACTGGCTGAGAGGTAGCAGTCCCTTCTACAGTATCCCCATGAATGGTATGCTGTAACCGCATGTCCACCATCCTGAAGACAGATCAAACAAGGGTATCAATTGCTGAGAAAGAAGCGATACAACAAAGGCGGACAGTTAAAAATTCAAAAGAAATCAATTGACAGTAAGGATTTAGATGGCAAGAATAGAGTTTTTTCTAATGTGATTGAATACCTTGAAAACTAATGTCCTATATCCTACTGCAGGCTGTAGTGATACACTGGTTCGAATACTACTATACTTCTAGTCTTGACCTGCATGGGCCACCACTAAAAATGTGTCACAACCCGTACCCTAGAGTAAGGACACGAGACGTGGGTACTTCCAGCCTACGTCGCAGTATCGGCGGTAGAACGCTATCCTAGGTCTCATGCATCTAACAGTATAATGCTAAGCAGTTTATACTCCCCGAATGGGGGCGACATAGCAGAATGTAAACTCAATCAAAACTAAGGAAGAAGAAGCACAATATGATATAGAACTCAAAATAAAATACAGATGATCAGAAGAGTCTAAGTGTCTAAGATAACAACTCAGCAAATATCCAGAAATACAAAGTCTCAACTACAGAATATGAAAGAACATATACAATCCAGATCTCAAATGACAGAAATAATAAAAACCTAGACTAGGGAGCCTCAATATCTATAGCTAGTGGATCCGACTGGAAATTCGGATCACATGTGTCATCTAGAGCTGTCCCATAAAAAGTTTCAACACTAGCCTCATCCTCGTCCTCTGTAAATATATCAACGATGTCCAATTAGGACAGAGCGAGCACAATACATCTCAACAGATCATAGCAGGTTAGAAAATATAACCATGCAGTAGAGTAAGATACAGGAAACTGAAAGAAGGTATAGAATGTAAAGGAGATAGCTGTAATAGAAATATCTACTATAAATAGAGAACTAACAGTGGCTAGTGAGTCAGAGTACAATATAGACATGTGAAGGGCATAGGATGATTCTGATGGTACACTACGGAATGATTCTGATGCTACACTACTTGGATATTATTCACATGTCCACTTCTACTCCCCCGTACCCATATCAATACACAAGGATCCAGCCATATTATGTTATGATTCATGTAATGGCCCCCGAAGGGTGATACATGATAGTCCTATAAATGGGGATTCTAGGAATGCCCATTAATGGGTGATTCAAGGAAGACTCTGTGATCATGAGAGTACATGTCACAAGTGATTCAATGAACCATGAAGCATAGTGATACACAATGTAAGTGAAACGCACAGAACATATAGTATCCGATGCTCCCTGAGGGGATAACATCTCAAAAAAGGATCCATATAGTACTAATCCGTGTGACCATCGTGACAACATCAAGTAAAGTAATTTAAAGCAGGAGAATAATTCTAACAGAATATAAAATGATCAAAGAATGTACTCGCCTGCTATCTGAGTGTCCGGATGAAATGTACTGTCCGAGGAGAGGTGTCTGGCTCCTAATCAGAACAGCACAAGTCACAACAAGTCCAAAATGATAATATGAAGTTCTACTATACATTCTACATGATTCTAGGTCAATCTAGACCAAAGTCAACTCTTAGTCAACTCTGGTCAACCCTAGAAGTCAAACTAGGTCAACTAGGTCAACCTAAGTCAAACAAGTCTATACTAGTCTAACTCATTTATTCCAGGAAGCCCACATCAAATCTAGACTATACAAGTTAACTACACATGTAACTGGCATTCAAACCCATACCCATAGGCTATGAGTCCTAGGCTATAGGCTATATTACCTATATACCCACCCACATATCACATATACACATATCAACATGTATATCACATATAGCTTTACCTCACACGTTGAAATTTCCATTACACCCTTCACTATCATTTACACATTGACATTAGGTTAGACATTGACATATAGCTATAGGCATACATACACATATAGCTATATATATTATATCTACATAGAGAGGGAAAAAGGACATATGAGATTTGTGTGTGTGTTTAATGGGGCTGTGTGTATATATATGTGTACATCATTCAATGTGTGTGTGTTAGTAAGACATTACAGTAGGATAGCAAGTGTCAATAGGAAATTAACAACCAAAGAACATTAAGTAGGTCTCTCAGGATTTAACATATCAGTGAACATTAAATAGGAAAACTCAGATTTCAGGAACCAAATGACAGTGAGCTAAATGAACGGAACCTGTGTTCCCAGAAATTCGATTTCCAGTGTGGTATGTCAATTCAATGTACATGTGTTCATTGTGTGCTCAGGTTCCTACAAGTCTTAACAGGTCAAAATGAGATGGACATTCATTCTCAGGTTTTAAATCAACTTAACAGTTGATGAGGAAAAATTAGTAGCAATTCCAACTCAGGAAATCAGTGTATAGGCTAACATCAACTCATGCATCAATTCTCATTTCGCTTGTGTGTGTATGTCTTCATAAGATTGTGTGTGTGTAGTAGAATGCAGGTGACAGGAATACATGTATGCACAAGAAAACATAGTGTCTTTAATGTGCTCTGCTGTTTGATAGTTTAGCATGTAATAGAGTGTGTGAACTAATAAAACGTGTGTGTGTTCTCAGTTACATTTCCCAATCAATTCTCCACATGAAACCAACATCCCAACACATAAACTCCTATATAACATGTGTAAACTATGTAAGTTATTATTGAAATTGGGATTTGAACATTCGACTAGGGAGTGATGTACTGATACTGTATTGTATCAGGAAATAGGAAAACCAATTCATGATTCGACCATTCCATGTAAATTCGATTATGTTAATCAACCAAAATTGAGAATTGAATCCTAATCATGATATCTAATATGTACATCAATTAACCATAGCTAAATATATAGTATAAATCATGAAGAATAATAG
>JANAVB010039214.1:669824-832324 GCA_029216955.1 Iris pallida
TGTTCTAGCTTTAGCTCTACAGCTTACCATACCATGATACATATATGTACACTCCATGATTTTATTGTATATGCTCTATTTACAGTCTTATGGCTTTTATTCTATCTTGAGATCTGTTATGAGATTTATGTACTCGTTCTATCCTGACCCGATATGTTAACAATATTTACAGATACAGAGGAGGACTATTACTGCACTTACTACGACCCACCGGACGTAGTAGGATTAGAGACAGATACCTAGATCAGCAGGGTGCAGTACCGCAGGGCGAGATACCACCTATCCTGTAGATAGAGTAGGGTTTTGTACTGGACCTTGTCTCCAGTTACTCTTGGGACAGTTATTATTTTTGGCCAGTATTAGAGACTTTGGACTTGGACTTGTATATTCTTTGTGTTTGGACTTGACATGTTATATTTTTATTGTCGTGTTGTCTTTATCATTCAGTATTTACTTTATCATCTTAGAGTTGTGATTGAGTACTTATATATTATCATTGCTTGTCCTCCGTTCGGAGATGACCATATTCTCGACATGTTTTGATATTATATAAACTGTTGTTAGAGTAGTAAACCTACAGCGTTCCATACCATTTTTACGGTGAGGGCTGGGCGTTGTTACGCACACGTACCCTTACAGCGGGTGCGGGTCATGACAAAGGGTCCTGGGAATCTCCAGTCCCATCAATTGGTATCAGAGCCACTTTCGATCTGCGTATTGATTGATACGTCCATGCTGTCCAATAAAACATACACTGTGTAATAGTCGGTAGATGTAGATCTGTTCTAACTCGGTTTTGCAAGCATCTTAGATCCAACTATTATGGTCCAATGCATGTTTTTGATTGTGTTATTTAAACCACGGACATGTCATGGATGTTGTTGTTACTGTAGATGTAATTAAAATTATGAGGGTTGACCGTGCTTATTATTTTAATTTTTTAATCTAGATTATGTGTGAACTCCTTCGGGAGGCATAGAATTGATGTAATTTTAATTATTTTTGATCAATCATGATGGCAGTGATGGCTATTTCTGACGCCGGACGAGATACTGGTTTTAAGTAGTCCAGAGGCAGACAAATAATTTTTAATAAAGTAATCGACAGCCAATCGAACCCCGAATAGATCTGTACAGCGCCAGATTTTGGATTCGAATAGTTTAGGACGGAGCAAGAAAGATGACCTACTTAAATAAAGTTGAATTTGTATACATCCACACTATCGTGGCATGTTAAAGTCATGATGTTCAAGGTGTTGGTAAATTTTTATTTAGTTAATTCAAAAAGTTTTTGCCCTACATAATTTTTATTTATGTGCTTCTCAGGATTTCAAAAATGGATTCTTTCAGTCCACTTATGGTGATTCTAAAAGAAAACAAACTTACTGGACCTAATTATATTGACTGGAAACGTAATCTGGACATTGTCTTGACTGCTGAGGAGTACAAATATGTACGTGTTGAGTAATACCCACCTAAGCCTAATGCTAACTCTGATGAAGAGGTCAAAGAGGCTTATAAGAAGTAGAAAAAGACAGATTAGATGGCGTGGTGTTACATTCTGGCATCTATGTCAAATGTACAACAACATCAGCATCAGGCCATGGCCACGACTTATGACATGATGTATAACCTCAAGGAACTCTTCGGACAGTCAGAGTAGAGCAGCGAGGCAGTTTTCTATGAAGTGTTTGATGAATACGAAAATGGCTGAGGGTACACCAGTAAGGGATCATGTTCTCAAGATGATGTGTTATCTGAATGAGATAGAGATCCTTGGAGCTGAAATTGATAGGAAATCCCAGGTCGATATCATTCTCGGGATTTGCCTAAAAGTTTTAACAATTTTTGCCTTAATTACAACATGAACAAAAGGTTGTATAGTTTGGCAGAACTTACAAAAGAGCTACAGAATGCAGAATCTCTCTTTAGGCAGAGTGCTCATATTTTTGTTTCTGAAAATGCTTCTACTTCTAAGCCAAAAGGCGGTAAGAAGAAGAATAACATTTAAAAAGAGGCAAACTCAGCAAAGAAGGACATGGGACCTCAAGGCGCAATGAAAAAGCCGAAAGGCAAATGTTTCAAGTGCAAAGGGCCAGGACATTGGAAGACTGATTGTCCACTTCTCAAACAAGGAAGCAAAGATGGTATATCTTATTTACTAGTAGTTAAAACATGTTTAGCGGTGTTATCTACCGGCACCTGGTGCGTAGATACATGAGCCACTAATCATGTCTGCAATACATTGTATGGGTTCTAGGAAACTAGACGGCTCAGTAATGAAGAGATATGCTTGTTCATGGGTGATGCTACAAAAGTAGCGGTCGTTGTATTAGAAGATGTTACTTTATCTTTTGGTAGAAATAAGCCTTTGATATTGAGAGATTGTCTTTATGCACCTTCACTTAGAAAGAATTTAGTTTATATTTCTATGTTCGTTAAGGATGGATATTCAGTTTATTTTAATGATAATATTGTTATTAGAAAGAATAAACATTTTATCTGTTCTGGTGCATTAGTTGATAATCTATATGTCATTAATCCTATTTCGCCGACAATGCAACTTATGGAAATGAATAATATGTCATCTAACTTAAATAAGAGAAAAGAACCTTCTTGTATGAACCAAACATATCTATGGCACTTGTGATTGGGGCATATTAACCTAAGAAGGATTCAAAGACTGGTTGAAGATGGACCTTTGAGTTTATTAGAAGTGGAGGCACTACCAGTCTGTGAATCCTGCTTGGAAGGTAAAATAAACAAAAGGTCTTTTACGGCAAAGGGGTATAGGGCCAAAGAAAGATGTGTTGGAATTGGTTCATTCTGATTTGTGTAGACCCATGACTATCCAAGCTAGAGGTGGCTTTGAATATTATGTCACATTTATTGACGATTATTCAAGGTATGGATACATTTATTTGATGCGCCGTAAGTCTGAGTGCTTTGAGAAATTCAAAGGGTACAAGGCTGAAACGGAAAAATGTCATAGAAAATGTATGAAGTCATTACGATCAAATCGTGGTAGCGAGTATCTCTTTGGAGAGTTTAGGGATTATTTATCATAGGCGGGGATTACATCCCAATTGACTACACCTGGAATGCCCCAGTAGAATGATGTAGCCAAAAGAAGGAATATAACTCTTATGGGGATGGTTAGATCAATGATGAGTTATTCAGATTTACCAGATTCGTTTTGGGGATATGCCTTAGAGACTGCAGCTTATATTTTGAACTTGGTTCCTTCTAAGTCAGTACCTCTTACTCCCACAGAGCTGTGGATTGGACACAAGCCTAGAATAAAACATGTTCGTATTTGGGGTGGTCCAGCACATGTGCTGAATGGGAAAACAGATAAGTTGGAATCTCATACATATGTACGCTTATTTGTAGGCTATCCAAGAGGAACGAAATGAGGTTTATTTTATAGTCCTAAGGATCAGAAGGTCATTGTTAGCACCAATGCCCGATTCTTAGAGGAAGACTATATGATGAACCATAAACCCACAAGTAGAGTTGTTCTAGAAGAACTGAGAGGTGAGACACCAAGTACTTCAGTACCAACAGTACAAGAGTTTGAACCACAAATAACGGCACAACGTGTCACAAATATTATACCACAACCGATAGTGCCTTGTCGTAGTGGGAGGATTGTGATACAACCTGATAGATATATGTTCTTGGTAGAGTCGTCAGTTTTTGTCCCTGAGGAACAAGATTATGATCCCTGTACCTACAATGAAGCACTCCAAGATAAGGATGCTGAGTCATGGCAAAAAACAATGATATCTGAAATAGAATCTATGGATTCTAATCAGGTCTGGGAGCTTGTAGAACCACCCGTTGGTGTAAAAGCCATTGGATGCAAGTGGGTCTATAAGAAAAAAAGAGGATTAGACGATAAGGTTGAAACCTTTAAAGCTCGGCTTGTAGCAAAAGGTTTTACTCAAAGAGAGGGTATCGATTATGAGGAAACCTTTTCTCCAGTAGCCATGCTTAAGTCTATTCGAATTCTTTTATCTATTGTAGTTCATCTCGATTATGAGATTTGGCAAATGGATGTCAAGACAGCTTTCCTTAATGGAAATCTTGAGGAAGACATCTATATGAAGAAACCAGATGGGTTCATTGAAAAGGGCTAAGAGCATATTGTTTGTAAGCTCAAGAAGTCCATTTATGGACTTAAGCAAGCTTCCATATCTTGGAATATATGTTTTGATCAGGTGATAAAATCCTATGGATTTGATCAATGTCAGGATGAATCATGTGTACACAGAAAGTATGACAGAAATGTGGTGGTATTCCTAGTACTTTATGTGGATAACATCTTGCTCATTGGAAACAATGTGAAGGTGTTATCTGATGTAAGGGTATGGTTATCCAAACAGTTTGATATGAAGGACTTGGGAGAAGTAGGTCACATCCTTGGGATCAAAGTTCTACGAGATCGCAAAAAAGAGATGTTGGGCTTAACCTAAGTTTCCTATATTGATACTGTACTAACTCGTTTTAGTATACAAAATTCTAAGAAAGGTTTCTTACCTTTTAGACATAGAATGGCTCTATCAAAGGAGCAGTGTCCGAAGACACCTAAAGAGATAGAGAACATGAAAGCAGTTCCTTATGCTTCAGCAGTAGGAAGCTTAATCTATGCAATGCTATGTACGAGACCAGACATCTGCTTTGCCGTAGGCATGGTCAGCAGATATCAGTCTAACCCAGGACAAGAGCACTAGACTGCCGTAAAGCATATTTTGAAGTACCTGAAAAGGACTAAAGAGTATATGCTAGTTTACCAGGCAAATAGTTTAGTTCCCATGGTGTATACAGACTCAAATTTTCAGTCAGATAGGGATTCCAGAAAATCTACCTCAGGTTATGTGTTTACTTTGGGAGGTAGAGCCATTGTGTGGAGGAGTATCAAACAAAAATATATTGCTGATTCCACTATGGAAGCCGAGTATATGGCAGCCTCTGAGGCAGCCAAAGAAGTGGTTTGGCTCAGAAACTTTCTGTTGGACTTGGATGTGGTACCTAGTTTGCCTTAGTCTATTACACTTTATTATGATAATAGTGGTGCAGTTGCAAACTCGAAGGAACCACGAGCCCATAAGATCGGTAAACACATTGAGCACAAGTACCACTTGATACGAGATTTCGTAAAGAAAGAAAAAGTTCCTGTGACCAAGATAGCATCAGCCGACAAGCTAGTTGATCCCTTTACAAAGAGCTTACCAGCTAAGGCTTTTGATAGTCATGTTGAGAGAATGTGGGTCAGATGTGTAGCAGCATGGCTTTAAGTATAAGTGGAAGATTTGTAACAATATACTAAAAAGCAATGCTTTGAGTATAAGTGGGAGATTGTTAGGGTAATATACTAAAAGCGTCACTTTTGTAGAAACCTTATTTTCTTAAATTTTGAATAAGAATCATATGGACAAATGTTTGCATATTATATTTATTGTAAGGTGTAATACAAATGTCTGATATTCTATATTGTAAATAATATGGTGTGTGGTATCACACAGAAGATCTTATTATCAGTTCCCTATAGAGTATATAAATAGTTCACAACCTAGATTGACTTGGACAGTCTATTGGAAATGTTGTAGTGTAATATGGTATTAGTCTATCTTGACCATAAGTTTACACTAGTACACTTTGTGTGTATTAAACAGGACCACTTGAGGTTGTTCTCTTTTTACTGACTACATTAGTGGACAAACACCTCTGTAATTATGGATGCTTGTGCTCTTAATTCGGATATAATAACAGACATGTATATGCAGTGTGCATTACTTTGACTCATGAAAGAGTGAGATTCATTATGGGTCAACAACCTCTATGAATTGGATAATAACATTGTATGTATAATGGGTTGTTGATTATAAATAGAATTTATGTCCCGATACATCAGATTGATGATGTCTCCTTAAGGAGCTCATTAGTATTGTCATGTAAACCCTGCTGGTGGTTTATATTCGATATGACAAATAAAGTTGAGTGGTACTACTTAAGGATAAAAGATGTCGAATCAGTATAGTTGTCAGTAACTTGATTTGATCGATGGACATTCGATATCTTAACATGGGAGGCCTATCAAGCATATAACAAAAAGAGCCCATAAACATAATTTGGGATTAGAGAGGTAGTGCAACAATAGTTCATTAGTGGACCGAGCTATTGTTAATGGGCTTGGATTGTGTATTCGGGCTGAACACGGGATATCCAGATCCGTTCGGAGGCCTAACCCTAATTTCTCCTCATGGTCCCTACCGTAGCCTATATATATCCTCTATTCTCTGGCCGCCAAATAACTGATCAGAAATTTGAAGCTTTCTCTAAATTCGTAATTCATGTAAGGAGATAAAGAGAGAGCTTCCAAGAAGAAGAAAAGGTTGGGAGATCGTCCCCCACACGACGTCCAACTCGAGGAAGGAATACGCGCAGAAGATCTTGGGGTCGTCTGCTCGAGATTGCTAGGAACTACTTGTCTTCTTCCCACCGCAGGTATAATTCCTGAATTAGGAGATGTTACTTTATCTTTTGGTAGAAATAAGTCTTTGATATTGAGAGATTGTCTTTATGCACCTTCACTTAGAAGGAATTTAGTTTATGTTTCTATGTTAGTTAAGGATAGATATTCAATTTATTTTAATGATAATATTGTTATTAGAAAGAATAAACATTTTATCTGTTCTGGTGCATTGGTTGATAATCTATATGTCATTAATCCTATTTCACCCACAATGCAACTTATGGAAATGAATAATATGTCATCTAAATTAAATAAGAGAAAAGAACCTTCTTGTATGAACCAAACATATCTATGACACTTGTGATTGGGGCATATTAACCTAAGAAGAATTCAAAGACTGGTTGAAGATGGACCTTTGAGTTTATTAGAAGTGGAGGCACTACCAGTCTGTGAATCCTGCTTGGAAGGTAAAATAACCAAAAGGCCTTTTACGGCAAAGGGGTATAGGGCCAAAGATGTGTTAGAATTGGTTCATTCTGATTTGTGTGGACCCATGACTATCTAAGCTAGAGGGGGCTTTGAATATTTTATCACATTTATTGATGATTATTTAAGGTATGGATATATTTATTTGATGCGCCATATGTCTGAGTTCCCTGAGAAATTCAAAGAGTACAAGGTTGAAACGGAGAAACGTCATAGAAAACGTATGAAGTCATTACGATCAGATCGTGGTGGCGAGTATCTCTTTGGAGAGTTTAGGGATTATTTATCAGAGACTGGGATTACATCCCAATTGACTGCACCTGGATCGCCCCAGCAGAATGGTTAGCCGAAAGAAGAAATATAACTCTTATGGAGATGGTTAGATCAATAATGAGTTATTCGGATTTACCAGATTCGTTTTGGAGATATGCCTTAGAGACTGCAGCTTATATTTTGAACTTGGTTCCATCTAAGTCAGTACCTCTTACTCCCACATGGCTGTGGTTTGGGCGTAAGCCTAGTCTGAAACATGTTCGCATTTGGGGTAGTCCAGCACATAGGAAAGTAGATAAGTTGGAATCTCGTACATAAGTACGCTTGTTTGTAGGCTATCCAAAAGGAACAAAATAAGGTTTATAGTCCTAATGATCAGAAGGTCATTGTTTGCACCAATGCCCGATTCTTAGAGGAAGACTATGTGATGAACCATAAATCCACAAGTAGAGTTGTTCTAGAAGAACTGAAAGGTGAGACACAAAGTACTTCAGTACCAATAGTATAGATGAACCATAAATAACTGTACAATGTGTCATAAATGTTACACCACAATCGATAGTGCCTCGTCGTCGTGGGAGGGTTGTGAAACAACGTGATAGATATATTTTCTTGGGAGAGTCGTCAGACTTCGTCCTTGAGGAACAATATTATGATCCCTGTACCTATAATGAAGCACTCCAAGATAAAGATGCTAAGTCTTGGCAAAAAGCAATAATATCTGAAATAGAATCTATGGATTCTAATTAGGTCTGGGAGCATGTAGAACCACCCATTGGTGTAAAAGCTATTGGATGCAAGTGGGCCTATAAGAGAAAAAGAGGATCAGATCGTAAGGTTGAAACCTTTAAAGCTCGGCTTCTAGCAAGATGTTTTACTCAAAGAGAGGGTATCGATTATGGGGAAACCTTTTCTCCAGTAGCCATGCTTAAATCTATCCGAATTCTTTTATCTATTACATCTCATCTCGATTATGAGATTTGGCAAATGGATGTCAAGACAGCTTTCCTTAATGGAAGTCTTGAAGAAGACATCTATATGAAGCAACCAGACGGGTTCATTGAAAAGGGCCAAGAGCATCTTGTTTGTAAGCTCAAGTAGTCCATTTATGGACTTAAGCAAGCTTCCAGATCTTGGAACATATGTTTTGATCAGGTGATAAAATCCTATGGATTTGATCAATGTCAGGATGAATCATGTGTACACAGAAAGTGTGACGAAAACGTGGTGGTGTTTTTAGTGCTTTATGTGGATAACATCTTGCTCATTGGAAACAATGTAAAGGTGTTATCTGATGTAAAGGTTTGGTTATCCAAACAGTTTGATATGAAGGACTTGGGAGAAGTAGGTCACATCCTTGGGATCAAAGTTCTACGAGATCGTAAGAAAAAGATGTTGGGCTTATCCCAAGCTTCCTATATTGATACTGTACTATCTCGTTTTAGTATGCAAAATTCTAAGAAAGGTTTCTTACCTTTTAAACATGGAATTGCGCTATCAAAGGAGCAGTGTTCAAGGACACCTAAAGAGATAGAGAACATGAAAGCAGTTCCTTATGCTTCAGCAGTATGAAGCTTAATGTATGCAATGCTATGTACGAGACCAGACATCTGCTTTGCCATAGACATGGTCAACAGATATCATTCTAACCCAGGACAAAAGTACTGGACTGCCATAAAGCATATTTTGAAGTACCTAAAGTGGACTAAAGAGTATATGCTAGTTTGTCATGCAGATAGTTTAGTTTCCTTGGGGTATACAGACTCACATTTTCAGTCAGATAGGGATTCCAGAAAATCTACCTCAGGTTATGTGTTTACTTTGGAAGGTGGAGCCACTGTGTAGAGGAGTATTAAGCAAAAATGTATTGCTGATTCCACCATGGAAGTCGAGTGTGTAGTAGCCTCTAAGGCAGCCAAAGAAGCGGTTTGGCTTAGAAACTTTCTGTTGGACTTGGATGTGGTACCTAGTTTGCCTAAGTCTATTACACATAATTGTGCTAATAGTGGTACAGTTACAAACTCGAAGGAAACACGAGCCCATAAGACAGGTAAACACATTGAGGGCAAGTACCACCTGATACCAGATTTCGTAAAGAAGGAAAAAGTTGCTGTGATCAAGATAGCATCAGCCGACAACCTAGCTGATCCCTTTACAAAGAGCTTACCAGCTAAGGCTTTTGATAGTCATGTTGAGGGAATGGGAGTCAGATGTGTAGCAGCATGGCTTTAAGTATAAGTGGAAGATTTGTAACAGTATACTGAAAAGCAATGCTTTGAGTATAAGTGGGATATTGTTAGGGTTATATACTAAAAGAGTCACTTTTGTAGTAACCTTATTTCTTTAAATTTTGAATGAGAATCATATAGGCAAATGTTTGCATATTGTATTTGTTGCAAGATTTAACGCAAATGTCTAATATTCTATATTGTAGATAATATGGTGTGTGGTGTCACACAGAAGATCTTATTATCAGTTCCCTATAGAGTATATACATAGTTCACAACCTAGATGGACTTGGACAATTTATTGGAAATGTTGTAGTGTAATCTGGTATTAGTCTATCTTAACTTTAGGTTTACACTAGTACACTTTGTGTGTATTGAACATGACAACTTGAGGTTGTTCTCTTTGTACTGACTACATAAGTGGACAAACACCTCTGTTGTTATGGATACTTGTGCTCTTAATCTAGCTATAATAACAGACATGTATATGCAGTGTGCATTAATTTGACTCATAAAAGAGTGATATTTATTATGGGTCAAGAACCTCTATGAATTGGGTAATAACATTGTAAGTATCATGGGTTATTGATTATAAATAGAATCCATGTCCCGATACATCGGGTTGATGATGTCCCCTTAAGGAGCTCATAAGGATTTTTATGTAAACCCTGCAGGTGGATTATATCCGATATGACAAATAAAGTTGAGCGGTACTACTTAAGGATGAAAGATGTCGAATCAATATAGTTGTCAGTAACTTAATTTGATCAACGGACATTCGATATCTTAACATGGGGAGCCAAACGAGAATATAATAAAAGGAGCCCACAAACTTAATTTGGGATTAGGGAGGTAGTGCAACAATAGCTCATTAGTGGACTGAGCTATTGTTAATGGGCTTGGATTGTGTGTTCCGGCTGAACACGGGATATCCAGATCCATTAAGAGTCCTAACCCTAATTTCTTCTCATGGTCCCTGCTGTAGCCTATATATATCCTCTATTCTCTGGCCGCCAAATAACTGATCAGAAATCTGAAGCTTTTTCTAAATTCATGATTCACGTAAGGAGAGAAAGAGAGGGCTGCCAAGGAGAAGAAAAGGTTGGGAGATCGTCGCCCACACGACGTCCAACTCAAGAAAGGAATACGTGCAGAAGATCTTGGGGTCGTCCGATCGAGATTGCCAGGAACTACTTGTCTTCTTCGCACCGCAGGTATAACACTACCAAAATACAGGCAAATAGCGACTAAAAATAAGCAACGGCGTAATCAGTCGCCAATTAGTGACCGACAAACGACATACGGGCGACGAATTTTTTGACTTAATTTTTTTGTAAGTTTAGCGATGGATTAACGACCATTTAGCGACGGAATATGTCAACCAACTGATTAGCGACAGATATATACATCGCTAAGCTGCTGTAAATGTCGAAATGGAAGGATTAATTTTTATTCTAAATTTTTTCATAAAGGTAGCGACTAACGAGCGACTACTTAGTGACATTTCTATATAGCGACGATGTAGCGACGAAAAATTTCCGTCGCTAATTTGCTGTGAAAATTCGAAAGTTACTTAAATTTCAAAAAATTTCCAATCTCTCTTCCACTCTCAAAATCCTTTCTCTCTCCTCCCCTCTCCCCCCCCCGACCGGTGATCACCCCTCTGACTGCGGCCCCCTCCGGCGACCCCCCTCCGGCTGGCCCCCTCCGGCGCCCTCCCCCACTCCGGCCCCCTCCCTCTTCTCCTCCTCCGATCGAACCCCCTAACCACCCCCTCTTCTCCTCCTCCGTCGAGCCCCCACCTCCGGCGACCACCTCCCTCCGGCGTGCTCCCCCACTCCGTCCCCCCTCTTCTCCTCCTTCGAAACCCCGTACACCCATCCTCTTCTCCTCCTCCATCGTACCCCCCTCCGGCGACCACCCCTCCGACGACCACCCTCTCCGGCGTCCCCCCTCCGGTGCCCCCCTCCGATGTCCCCCTTTTCCGAGATCCTCTGCGTGACCAACCTCTTCAAGGTCCGAAACCCTAAAACCTAATTTTCATTTTTTTGTTACAACCCACACACTCCTACACCTCCTTATGATTGGAGGCTGGAACCCCGTTTGGTTCCGCACAGCTTTTTACAATGAGCTACAAGCGCTAAAACAATGTGTATTTCTCTATTGGAAGTGGCTAATTGTATGTTTGGCATTGCGAGTGCATTCCGGTGTTCAGTGATCTGGCAGGGAAGACTTCGGTGTGGAAAGCCCTGTCGTCGAAAGTTTTGGTGGCTTCGTTCAATACGACACTCGATCAGGAGAGCACGTTCAGGTCCAAGAGAACCTCGGACGAGATCATCTTCCCCCCTCCTCCTCCTAAGTGAATTCTTTCATTTCGACCTCGCTTTCTTTCCTCAATAGTGGGTTTTAAATTTTTAATAAGTTTGCTCGAGAGCATTTGCTGCTGGTTACTCTAGTTTTTCTTGATCAGTTAGCTTTGGTTTTTGATTTCATTTTGGAGATATGCCTTAGAGACTGCAGCTTATATTTTGAACTTGGTTCCAACTAAGTCAGTACCTCTTACTCCCACATGGCTGTGGTTTGGGCGTAAGCCTATTCTGAAACATGTTCGCATTTGGGGTAGTCCAGCACATGTGCTGAATGGGAAAGCAGATAAGTTGGAATCTCGTACATAAGTACGCTTGTTTGTAGGCTATCCAAAAGGAACAAAATAAGGTTTATTTTATAGTCCTAAGGATCAGAAGGTCATTGTTTGCACCAATGCCCGATTCTTAGAGGAAGACTATGTGATGAACCAAAAACCCACAAGTAGAGTTGTTCTAGAAGAACTGAGAGGTGAAACACCAAGTACTTCAGTACCAATAGTATAGATGAACCATAAATAACTGTACAATGTGTCACAAATGTTACACCACAACCGATAGTGCCTCGTCGTAGTGGGAGGGTTGTGATACAACATGATAGATATATTTTTTTGGAAGAGTCGTCAGACTTCGTCCTTGAGGAACAATATTATGATCCCTGTACCTACAATGAAGCACTCCATGATAAAGATGCTGAGTCTTGGCAAAAAGCAATAATATCTGAAATAGAATCTATGGATTCTAATTAGGTCTGGGAGCATGTAGAACCACCCATTGGTGTAAAAGCCATTGGATGCAAGTGGGTCTATAAGAGAAAAAAGGGATCAGATAGTAAGGTTGAAACCTTTAAAGCTCGGCTTGTAGCAAAATATTTTACTCAAAGAGAGGGTATCGATTATGAGGAAACCTTTTCTCCAGTAGCCATGCTTAAATCTATCAACATTCTTTTATCTATTGCATCTCATCTCGACCATGAGATTTGGCAAATGGATGTCAAGACAGCTTTCCTTAATGGAAGTCTTGAGGAAGACATCTATATGAAGCAACCAGACGGGTTCATTGAAAAGGGCCAAGAGCATCTTATTTGTAAGCTCAAGAAGTCCATTTATGGACTAAAGCAAGCTTCCAGATCTTGGAACATATGTTTTGATCAGGTGATAAAATCCTATAGATTTGATCAATATCAGGATGAATCATGTGTACACAGAAAGTGTGACGGAAATGTGGTGGTGTTTCTAGTGCTTTATGTGGATAACATCATGCTCATTGGAAATAATGTGAAGGTGTTATCTGATGTAAGGGTTTGGTTATCCAAACAATTTGATATGAAGGACTTGGAAGAAGTAGGTCACATCCTTGGGATCAAAGTTCTACGAGATCGCAAGAAAAAGATGTTGGGCTTATCCCAAGCTTCCTATATTGATACTGTACTATCTCATTTTAGTATGCAAAATTCTATGAAAGGTTTCTTACCTTTTAAACATGGAATTGTGCTATCAAAGGAGCAGTGTTCAAGGACACCTAAAGAGATAGAGAACATGAAAGCAGTTCCTTATGCTTCAGCAGTATGAAGCTTAATGTATGTAATGCTATGTATGAGACGAGACATCTGCTTTGCCGTAGGCATGGTCAACAGATATCATTCTAATCCAGGACAAAAGTACTGGACTGCCATAAAGCATATTTTGAAGTACCTAAAATAGACTAAAGAGTATATGCTAGTTTTTCATGCAGATAGTTTAGTTCCCTTGTGGTATACAGACTCAAATTTTCAGTCAGATAGGGATTCCAGAAAATCTACCTCAGGTTATGTGTTTACTTTGGAAGGTGGAGCCATTGTGTGGACGAGTATTAAGCAAAAATGTATTGCTGATTCCACCATGGAAGTCGAGTATGTAGTAGCCTCTAAGGCAGCCAAAGAAGCGGTTTGGCTCAGAAACTTTCTGTTGGACTTGGATGTGGTACCTAGTTTGCCTAAGTCTATTACACATTATTGTGCGAATAGTGGTACAGTTACAAACTCGAAGGAACCACGAGCCCATAAGACAGGTAAACACATTGAGGGCAAGTACCACCTGATACCAGATTTCGTAAGGAAAGGAAAAGTTGCTGTGATCAAGATAGCATCAGCCGACAACCTAGCTGATCCCTTTACAAAGAGCTTACCAGCTAAGGCTTTTGATAGTCATGTTGAGGGAATGTGAGTCAGATGTGTAGCATGGCTTTAAGTATAAGTGGAAGATTTGTAACAGTATACTGAAAAGCAATGCTTTAAAAATAAGTGGGATATTGTTAAGGTTATATACTAAAAGCGTCACTTTTGTAATAACCTTATTTCCTTAAATTTTGAATGAGAATCATATGTGCAAATGTTTGCATATTGTATTTGTTGCAAGGTTTAATGCAAATGTCTGATATTCTATATTGTAGATAATATGGTGTGTGGTGTCACACAGAAGATCTTATTATCAGTTCCCTATAGAGTATATACATAGTTCACAACCTAGATGGACTTGGACAATTTATTGGAAAGGTTGTAGTGTAATCTGGTATTAGTCTATCTTAACTATAGGATTACACTAGTACACTTTGTGTGTATTGAATATGACAACTTGAGGTTATTTTCTTTGTACTGACTACATAATTGGATAAACACCTCTGTTATTATGGATGCTTGTGCTCTTAATCCAGATATAATAACAGACATGTATATGCAATGTGCATTACTTTGACTCATAAAAGAGTGATATTAATTATGGGTCAAGAACCTCTATGAATTGGGTAATAACATTGTATGTATCATGGGTTGTTGATTATAAATAGAATCTATGTCCCGATACATCGGGTTGATGATGTCCACTTAAGGAGCTCATAAGGATTTTCATGTAAACCCTGCAGGTGGATTATATCCGATATGACAAATAAAGTTGAGCGGTACTACTTAAGGATAAAAGATGTCGAATCAATATAGTTGTCAGTAACTTAATGTGATCAACGGACATTCGATATCTTAACATGGGGAGCCAAACGAGCATATAATAAAAAGAGCCCACAAACATAATTTGGGATTAGGGAGGTAGTGCAATAATAGCTCATTAGTGGACTGAGCTATTGTTAATGGGCTTGGATTGTGTGTTCCGGCTGAACACGGGATATCCAGATCCATTAAGAGTCCTAACCCTAATTTTTTCTCATGGTCCCTGCCGAAGCCTATATATATCCTCTATTCTCTGGCCGCCAAATAACTGATCAGAAATCTGAAGCTTTTTCTAAATTCATGATTCATGTAAGAAGAGAAAGAGAGGGCTGCCAAGGAGAAGAAAAGTTTGGGAGATCGTCGCCCACACGACGTCTAACTCAAGAAAGGAATACGTGCAGAAGATCTTGGGGTCGTCCGATCGAGATTGCCAGGAACTACTTATCTTCTTCGCATCGCAGGTATAATACTACCAAAATACAGGCAAATAACGACTAAAAATAAGCAACGACGTAATCAGTCGCCAATTAGTGACCGACAAACGACATACGGGCGACGGATTTTTTGACTTAATTTTTTTGTACGTTTAGCGATGGATCAACGACCATTTAGCGACGGAATATGTCAACCAACTGATTAGCGATAGATATATACATCGCTAAGCTTCTGTAAATGTCAAAACGGAAGGATTAATTTTTATTCTAAATTTTTTCATAAAGGTAGCGACTAACGAGCGACTACTTAGTGACATTTCCATGTAGCGACGAAAAATTTCCGTCGCTAATTTGCTGTGAAAATTCGAAAGTTACTTAAATTTCAAAAAATTTCCAATCTCTCTTCCACTCTCAAAATCCTTTCTCTCTCCTCCCCTCTCTCCCCCCCGACCGATGATCACCCCCTTGATTGCGGCCCCCTCCGGCGACCCCCGTCCGGCGGCCCCCCTCCGGCGCCCTCCCCCACTCCGGCCCCCTCCCTCTTTTCCTCCTTCGATCGAACCCCCTAACCACCCCCTCTTCTCCTCCTCCGTCGAGCCCCCACCTCCGGCGACCACCTCCCTCTGGCGTGCTCCCCCACTCCGTCCTCCCTCTTCTCCTCCTTCGAAACCCCGTATACCTTTCCTCTTCTCCTCCTCCATCGTGCCCCCCTCCGGCGACCCCCCTCCGATGACCACCCTCTCCGGCGTCCCCCCTCCGGTGCCCCCCCTCCGACGTCCCCCTTCTCCGAGATCCTCTCCGTGACCAACCTCTTCAAGGTCCGAAACCCTAAAACCTAATTTGTATTTTTTTGTTACAACCCACACACACTCCTACACCTCCTTATGATTGGAGGCTGGAACCCCGTTTGGTTCCGTACAGCTTTTTACAATGATCTACAAGCGCTAAAACAATGTGTATTTCTCTGTTGGAAGTGGCTAATTGTGTGTTTGGCATTGCGAGTGCAGCCCAGTGTTCAGTCATCTGGCAGGGAAGACTTCGGTGTGGAAAGCCCTATCATCGAAAGTTTTGGTGGCTTCGTTCAATACGACACTCGATCTGGATAGCACGTTTAGGTCCAAGAGAACCTCGGACGAGATCATCTTCCCTCCTCCTCCTCCCAAGTGAATTCTTTTATTTCGACCTCGCTTTCTTTCCTCAATGGTGGGTTTTAAATTTTTAATAAGTTTGCTCGAGAGCATTTGCTGCTGGTTACTCTTGTTTTTCTTGATCAGTTAGCTTTGGTTTTTGATTTCATTTTGAGGACTTGTGCTGGAACTTAAAAGGTCCAAGAACAAATCGAGTGTTATTAACTGTTGCTATATCTGTGTTCTTGGGTGCAATATCAATGCAAATTTGGTTTATAATGAATGATATTATCTATACACCCACAGGATGCCCTGACCTGAAGATTAAATTTATAAGGTCGTTTGAAGTTTTTGTATCAACATACATATCGAAGATTTAAGTTCAAGTTCTTGCAACACTATTTTTTTCTTTACTTTATATTCCAGCACGTGTGGGTTCGGTTAAATCGTGTGTCCCCGCAACAGATGCAATGCTATTGAGCTTAGATACAACTCTTCAACAACAGATGATTAATGATTACTATGTTCTGTTGACGTTTTGAATCAAGATGCTTCTCGACGACATTGATGCTTCCGAACTCATTGATAACCATGACGAAGCGAAGGAAAATCTCTAGATTGCTCGGGTGTATGTTATATGCTCAGCTCTCTCCATATGTTAGGTCCTACATTCAGCTATTTATAGATTTTCAAGAGGGACAACTCTCTATACGCTAAACAACAGTTTTTTTACCCAAAGGGTCAGTCCTGAATTAGGACAGGTATCACCCAGTCTAATGCAAACTGACATAAACTAGCCTAAGCCACTGTATTCCTAATCTGTTGTTCAACTACAATCCCAATATCCTGAACAGGACTTGCCTAAATTTGTCCTAACCAGGCTGATATGGTTCACTCTTAACTAAGACATTGCCTTAATTCAGTCCAATTATGGTACTGACATAAGTCAATGTTAGCTAAGACTGATACAAATCAGTCCCTAATTATACTCATGACACCACTGCCCTGATCATGACACCACCAGGATCTCAGTCCTTCACAGGACTGGTACCTACAGGGTTACATACTGTCACTAGAAATCTATAGATTAGCCTGACAATAGATGCTCTCAGTAACTTACACAGGCACAACTCAACCAATGTATAGCCTGAATATACTCAAGCTGATACAATTCATCTCAGTTGAGGCACTGGTATACTATAATTCTGAATCAAGCATACATTCAGTCTTCAACAATAATGCCATGTTATTTACAATCGAAAAAATGGTAGTAATGAAATTAGTTAAGATATAATCCCCCCTTGACAGGTAATAGATTTCGACAAAACTCTAGTTGCAAAATATCAGTAACCAAATCAATTACTAACCACACATCCTGGGATTAGTCTATCCCTCTACAACTCAAGTGCAAGTGGTATCAATCTTCCCACAGATACTTGATATTTCAGTCATAAAGTATCATCAATCAATTGATTAGGAAATCAAATAGGAAGATAACAGTGGTATTTACAAGAAACTAACTGTATACTGAAATCAACTAACTCAGTGAAATAATTATTTGAAAACAAGTTTTATCCTTGTACGACTCAATTTCTTTCTATAACATATTTTTCTAGTGCCAAAGAATCATAAGGTTTCATGAGCAGAGATTTGGCTAAATTGATTCAGCATTCTCTGATCAATTGCCTGCCACTCAATTAAAACCAACTCCATATTTTACCTAATATCCTGCAGTTCCTACAGTTCCCATATTATACTGATACTCTATGATAATGTTAATCCGATACCAAGTACAATGAATCATCAACTTATATTAAAGTGATTAGAAATACTTATACGAATCAGCTCCAAACTGGATTGGCAACACAAATCCAAGAGTAGGACACAAGTTCTTCGTCACTGTAGATCTGATTTCAAATGGCTTCAAGTTCAACACTCTACTTATTTCAACTCAATCGATCAGACCTCCCAACTCATGTCCTGTTTGACATTGTTCTTCTCTTAAGTCAATCGATCAACGCCCTGCTTTCACTACAGAGATGTATATCGATCAACAACATCGTCAGGATTAAACAAAATCAGTATAGCTAGCTCGGCAAGACGAATGAACTTACAATTGAAAGAGAAGAGTTGTGCTCGAAGGAATTGATCTAATGTTCACCAATTATTCAAAGCACTAGCGATCGACGATATAAAATAAAGAGTTAATTGAAGATTAGATTGCTACAACCAAATTCCTAACGAACTCACCTCGTCCTTTATCATGTAAGAATCGAGCAAATGAATCGATCACTGGTCTTGCAACCCCCAGATCTGATGTTTGCAAGGAAAGAACTGAGCAATTTCGAATCAAACATTTCTCAAAATTAAGAAGTACATATAGTTCTAGCCAATCATAAAGAGACTGCAGAGGATGTATATGTCTACTTGCAATCGTTGGTGGACGATTTGAAACAATTATGGCAGTTTGGCATCCAGACGTTTGATATATCGATGAAGTAGAACTTTCAGATCAGGACGATGCTCATGTGGACCATCAACAATTTTCCAGCTTACGGGATGTTATCGGGGTAGAGTATTCATGGTATTATGTCATGTCCGATATGCATGGGGAAGAGTAAGGCATTCTTCCTTCAGAATGGAGGAAAGGCATGTTTTTTTGATTGCCACCGCTAGTTTCTTCCTTCGTCACATTCGTGGAGAAGGAACATAGATGACTTCAGGGCTGGTAAATGGGAAGTATCTTTTCGCCCGTTGAGATTAACTGGAGATTTAGTTTGGGAAGAGGTTCGAGATTTACCGATTGTCATAGAAAATTTGGGATCGGGCCATCACATTGAAGGCTTCGGACAACATCACAATTGGACAAAATGAAGTACCTTTTGGGATTTGCCTTATTGGCCGGATAATCTCATAAGAAGCAATCTTGATGTCATACATATTGAAAAAAATATATTTAACAACATATTTAATATTGTGATGGATATTAAGGGAAAAACGAATGACAATATTAAAGCAAGGAAGGACTTAGAAATTATTTGCAAGCGTCCAGAGTTGCATCTGTCGCAAAGGTCCAATGGTAACTGGGTGAAGCCTCCAGCACCATTTACATTGAGTAGAGATAATAAACTGATAATATGTAAATGGATTTCAAAGTTGAGATTTTCTGACGGTTACGTATCGAATATGGCGAGATGTGTCGATTTCAACGAACGCAGGTTGATAGGGATGGAGAGTCATGATTGTTAAGTTTTCATGGAGCGATTACTTCCTATCGCTTTTAGAGAGATGCTACCTTCTCATGTGTGGACTCCGCTGGCCGAGTTATCTATCTTCATTAGAGATTTGTGTTCAAGTAAGTTGATGGTGCAACATACGCTAGAACTTGAGGAGAAAGTTATAGTAACGTTGTGCAAGTTAGAAAGGGTGTTCCCTCCTTTCTTCTTTGGTAGTATGGAACATTTACCAATTCATCTTGCATACGAAGCACGTGTCGGTGCTCCCGTCCATTATCGATGGATGTACCAATTTGAGAGGTATAAAATAATTTTCTAATTTGTAATTTTTTTATTTAAATAATTCTAATATTCAATATATTTCTTATAGATATCTAGGTCACTTGAAGAAGAAAGTGGGGCTCATGTAGAAGCTTCAATATGCGAAGCGTACATCATTGATGAGATTTTTAACTTCTGCTCGATCTACTTCGATACTCATGTCCGAATAAATCAGAATAGAGCGCCGAAGAATGATGAAGGTGATATCAATGCACCGAACGAAGGGATCCGTACAATCTTCAATGTGGGGGGCAAGCCGACAAGTGCGACTAAATTACGGTGGTTGGATGACGATGAGTTTGAAGCCGCACATCGGTATATATGCCTCAATAGCGGTATCCAAGAGATGGAAGATATTGAAAAGTAAGCGACATCATTTAGTCATTCTAAATTCAATATTTAGAAGTGTGCTAACGTTTCTCCCTATTACTATAGTACTTTTAGAGCTGAGATTAGAATGGAAAGACCTGATATTGATGATGATGATCTTGCTAGAGAGGTCGATATGAAGTTTCCGTCGTGGTTCCAAAATTATGTAAGGATTATAATCATTAGCCATTCTAAATTCGATACGTTACTACCCATACTTTGTCTAATGACTTTTCTGATACTATCCACACTAGGTCTTCCGTCCTGGTACACAGTTACAGAACAAAGGGCTAAGAGCAATTGCTATTGGACCGAACAAGAAGGCGAAGTGTTGGAGCGGATATACAATCAATGGCTTTAACTTTAGAACTACTGATAAGCCTATCAATCATTCATTTATCGATAAGGAGGCTAATTATACCAAAAATTTAGGAGTTTGTGTGAGAGCCTCAGTCTACGATGCCGATCCCGAATTCGACTACTACGGTATTCTAAGAGATATCATAGAGATTGAATATTCGATTGATACGAAGATTGTGCTTTTTAAATGTTGTTGGTTCGACACAACACCCAAGCAAGGATGGAAGGTTGACACACAATTTGGCTTTGTTGATATAAAACATGGAAAAAGATATGGAGGTTTTGAACCATTTGTGTTGGCTAGTCAAACCGTTCAAGTATACTATTCGAGTTATCCTAGCCGACAGCGTAGTACCCTGGATTGGTGGGCTGTATGCAAAACCAAAACAAGAAATACATATAATGTTGGGGCTGTAGCCTACCAAGAGGAAGAGGTGGCCAAGCCTCAACCAACATTTATAAGTTTGGCTAGTGTTGAAGAAGAGGATTTAGAAGATATGGAGGTTGCGGTAGATGACGTTATGGAGGTTAACGTTGATGAAGAATTGGAAGATGTTGAGGAAGAAGTATTGGAAGATGAAGATGAAGATCATAGTGATAGTGAAAATGAAGAAGCAGAAGAAGACACTTAGAAATCAAGCGATGATTTAGAATACTCTTGGAAAGATGAATCAGACTATTATGTACATTTTAATTTAATATACGAGTTCAATTAGTATAATGACATGCCACTAGTTTTTATTTTTAACACATCATCACGTATTATTTCTTTCAGATTTTTCTATGGCGTCGAGTGGTCGACGTTTACGTTTGCAGCTTGGATCTTCATTAAGTCCGCCGAAAGGTCTTCATCATGCCCGCCGAGAGGTTTCCTTCACGCCCGACGACCTAGATTTACTGTACCAGTACTTTCTTGTATTAAAACATTTTGGATATGTGTATTAATATTTCTTATATTAAAACATTATTCGTATGTGTGTATGAAGCTAATTTTGGATATGTGTGTATGTGTTGTATTAAAACATTTGGGATACGTGTGCATGAAACTGAAAATTTACAGGAAACACAAATACTGATACGTGTGCCTACTGTAAAACTGTCGACATGAATAAGGACTGCTGGAAACACGAATACTGATATTGTATTTGGAAACTCTTTATATGACTGTATATTATGTGTGTAATTGTCGACAGGGATGTGGAGTACAAGAAACACAAATACTGACATACAATATTTTATTTAGCGACGAAATGGCAACGGAACAGCGATAGAAAACCTGAAATATTACAGGCTAGCGACGGAACAACGACGATTTTTCTGTCACTACATGCTTGAAAAATTTACTTTGCCAGTTACCGACAGAATGGCGACTGTAGTTTCCGTCACCAAGGTTCTAAAAAATATTATAATCCAGTATAGCGACGTAAATTTTACTTACTATTCCATCGCTATGTTCCTGTCCGATAACAAAAGCGTATCAAAAACATCTTAGCGACATAATTTTTTGTCGCTAGCCCGTTGCTACTCTCATGCTGAATTACGCCACTGCGACGTCGGTAGTTCATCGAAAACTTTAGCTGCGACGTCGGTACTTCGTCGCTATTACGTCGCATTTTCCAATAAATAGCGTGTTCCTAAATGCGTCACTAATCAGTCGCTATTTCTGACAAACTAGCGACTGATTTAAATTAGCGACACGTGATTTCCCGACAAACTATTTCTGTCGTTGATATGTCACTATTTGGCTTTAGCGACGGAAAAATGACTTTTAGCGACGGATCCCGCCGTCGCTAAAAGCCTTTTTTTTCTAGTGTAATTCGTGAACTCTAGTTTTTGCCTATGAAGGGTTAGAGCACGTACTAAATCTGTTTAACTTTCTATCGATCAATACGTACAACAAAGTAAGGGTCATAGAAATCCAAAGTCCCATCACAACCATCGTCGTCGTCCTCGAAAATCTGCCGTCCGACCTCACCGACTGCTGCATTCCCCCGCGGCCAGCGTCGTCCTCGCCACCGCCTCACACCCGAGGTCCGCCTGGCCGTGGTGTCTCCATCTTTCCAAGTGCCACCCGCACTCCGGCGCTCGACCCACCGCTCCGCCTTTTCTTCTTCGGAGCCGCCGCCCTAGGTAATGAGCCCCTTGTGAGCCCCTCGACTCCCCTTCTCTCCTTGTTTCTTTTCTTTAAATTAGGAATTTGGAAGAGGGTGCTTCCAGCATCTCTCTCCCTCGATTTATTAAGGAGAATGAAATAGAATGAGAGGCCAGCTTCTCTCTCTTCCCCCTTCTATATTTATGGATTAAGGTGTTGAGAACACAACATAATGCAAACCCCCCCATTCGTAATATACCTTAGTTAGTAATATTATTAGGATATTTTTTGTTATAATGATGTTAGTTGTTAATTTATATTTTTTATATATATAACAAAATGGTAATAAGTATTATATTTGGGCAGTAGGTTTTTAAATGTGGGACGTGGGAAGTTGCTTGGGATTGTTATTACTTGGGTTTTAAACTTTTGGTAATCATTGGACCATGGCAACAGAGTCTGGGCTGACTAGAGCCCTTAGTTCTTATATATATATATATATATATATATATAAAATATATATATATATATATATATATATATATATATATATATATATATATATATATATATATATATATATATATATATATATATATATATATATATATATGGGCTTAAGGGACTTATGGTTAATTGAATAATATTTTGGGTTGAACTTAAAGTCCATTTGACTTATAAATGAACTATTATTTTGGGGCTAATAAAAATTGTGGGCTTATATAAATCAGTTACTTATGAAATAAATAAATGTTTAAATGGGTTTAAATGGGTTTTCATAAATACTAATAAGTATATTGGTTGGTTATATAAATTTAGTTTACTTAAATGAATTTTGTAACTTTTACGATATATTTTATCTAAAAAATACTTTAATTAATAGAAATATAGTTTTTGACATAATAAGTGATTTCCAAAATTTCTTATATTTATTTAATTATGCTTCTTTCTTTCTCTTAAATTCGTAAATCGTGATTATTACAGTCATGTTTTATTTCTTGATTTGAATATCGTGTTGAACTCTGATTTTGGGCTTCTATATACCTAACTAGACTATTTGGACTATTCTGGACTCAATGGAACTGTTCGTGTCATTATCTGGGACCACCTTGGAGCATAACATTGGTACCTAATCTATGTCGACACGTTTGTGTCGCGCTCGTCGACTTCCAACTAAATTGAGGCGAGTTCATTCTCTGATAATTTTTCTGTTTTATGATATCCTCTATGTTTTTTGTATTTAGTGTAGATATCCTTATTCTCTTGACACATTGTTCACAAGCATTGGTATTGTTGTAAACCCCCTAAAAATTTCTATGATTTTTTTATTTATTTTGGTAATTATACGTCGAGTGCGAAGAGTGTGTATGAGATATGAATTTTTTTTTTATAGTTTTACTATAAGTTTTAAAAATATAGAAATAAATTTTTTTGTCTTCAAAATATATATAGGAAAAATATTTTTGTATATCAAATTCTTCCTACCATAATTTAGCCAAATTTAGATTCAATTTATTATAAAAAGGCTTTTTATTTATCATGAAGATACTGTCCTTTTTAAATAATAGGTTCTACCATATGCGAAGTACGTGAAATTGAGTTCACGTATGTTTTATTTTATTTTATTTTTGAAAATATTTATTATTTTATTTATTTTCAAAAGGTATTCCAAATATTTATTTGTATTTTTGAAATTATTTATATTTATTATTTATTACGAAGATATTTTGAAATACATGGATTTAACCATTTATGGTAATTTAAAATAAAATATGATTGACTGATTTTATTCCTTCAACAGTTTAAACTTATAGATAAAACTTATCTATATATAAATTTGATTTGGATTGGAATTTAAATGAATTGGTTGATTTAATTTAAATATCGAATTATCTAAAGGGGATTTTTATTCCTAATCCATATCCAACTAAGGAGTTTCCACCCCCTATATATAGAGGAGCCTCCATAAGCTTTTCATCCAAAAATTATTCCACAAAAGTTCTCTCCACCCATAAGAGTCGTGCACCGTGTTGGTGTCCAATATCTTATTCCATTTGTACAGATACAATCCTTTCTGTGTCGAACACACCCCGACATCAACAAATCCTAAACCTAACTCTACCATCTCCCAGTCGTATAATCCGTTCCAGCATCACCTTGCCGCCACCCGCGCTGCCATCTCCCGGCAACCAACAGTCCTGACCTCTCACCACATCTAGCCCCAATCTCCCGATCCGCCGCCATCACCGACTTCTTGACCATCAAATTTTCGGCCCTATCACAGACCATCCCATGCTCCGATACCCTCGCCACAACCAAGCAAACCAGTCACCACAGCCCCTGTAGTTCTCGGCCGCCGAATCCTCACCAAGCCAGAACCTCAAATCTGTGTTCCCTTGACAACACCAACCACCACCTCCAGCGTCATACCAAGCCATCCGTGACACCCTTCGACTACGTCCATCTCCAAGTCATCCCGATCACCACTGCCTCCGTTACTCCTCATAGCCTCACCAGCGTCAACCCCCAGCCACCTCGCTCCTGCTGTAGCACCGATGCCACCATCACCACCAATTGACCATCGCCCATGATCCCGCCAGCATCACCATTGAACCACCACTGGACGACCCCCATCACCCAACATCACCGACCCGACCATCACCCTGGTCGCAGGACTCCAAACACCCACCACCAAATCTTCACCACTGCTACCAAACTGGCCGACCATCCCAGGCCGCTACCATCCAGCAAGAACCACCACCACCGCCGCCATCTCACGCCAGCCACGGCCACCAACGGCTCCATCCCGAATAAAACACACCCAAAAATCACCACCATTAATAACCAAACCTGACCTCGATTTACCTCCAGCCGAGCGTCGCCCATACGACTCTCGTTGTCCCCTACCGTGACCTCCCGCGCCTCCATGCGCGTGGCAACCTTCTTCCGTGCCATCCCCGTCCTCGGATTGCCCGACGCAGCGCGGCTTGGAAAGCCCAGCCTCCTCTCTAGATCCCTTTGCCGGCGTCGGCGCTACCACGAGCGCACGCCAGCAGCCTCCGACCGTCTCAACCCCCTCTTGCCCTCCACTTCGGTCAAGAATCCTGCGAAGCTCCCCCAGCCGCGGTCACTGGAGAACACCGGTAAACTCCTCTCTTTTCCCTTCTTATCCTCTCTTCTCCCTTACTTTTTGATTTTTGTTGGCTTTCTCTCTCTCGAAAGAGAGAGTACACCAGCAGCATTTTAAATTTATTAGTATTATTTTTATTATTGTTATCATTGGAAATATTATTTGTTTAAATTAGTATAGGTATTATAATTAAATAATATGCTACTCTTAATCTATATATTCTTTTTATATATATTTATAATTATACTTATGGTTAGTGTGTATTAAAATAATTGTTATTGGTTAGATATATTATTTTTTATTATATATTATCTGATGGAAATTATTCTTGTGAAAATATATTATATCAAGACTTGAACCATATATCTATTTTCAAATGAAGTTAGAAACCTAACCCTATTAGTATAGTATTTTCATCTAATTTTAAAACTGATTTTTAGAATTTTTCAACTATTTATCTAAAATAATTTTTTAAAGAATAATTATCTACAAATATTTTGATCAATAAAATATAGTTTTCCGTTATTATAAATAAGTTATAAATATCTTCCAAGTAAAACATATATTTAGTTTTAAATAGTAAAAATATTTTCTAGGAATAAGTTATAAATATCTGTCTATGCAAACCCTTCAATTTTTTTGAATCCTTACCATGACTAATCTCGTTTATATTTTCTCGCGAATTTGGACTTATTCAATTGGGATTGGCCATTAGACTAATCAGAATGTTGTCAGAACATCACACCACACCAGGCGTCACACAAGGCAAGACACCTTGACTTTGCTGTTTATTTATTTGCTCATTATTATGCGTGCTTTTACGTATTATTTATTTCTAGGAAATATAAAAATTGTACTTTCAAAATCGTATATAGATGCAAATTTACTATACTTAGTATTCTTTATGCATGTGGCCTAGAGTTAAGGGACCACCCTTTATGTGTGTCGCATTCATTGGCCTCGACACTTGTGTGCCATGAAGTTGCGAGTCACATATAGATACGGACTTGTGAGCTGACTGATCATCGGTACGTACTGGCCGTGCGTTAGGATATGACTGCAAATAGTTATAGATGTCTAAAAGACTTAGCGGTTATTAGAAATATCGTGATATGGATACATCACGTTTAGTGCATGGGGAGGGAGAAGACAACTATTAGGTGTGGGGGCTTTCACTCGTTTACTTTCCTCTAGATGCCCTTAGTGACTCATTCGAGTGCAAGTGGGCCGTGCATTTACTTTCCTTCTCTAGATGCCACTAGTGCCTCGGTTGAAACACTAACGTGCCATGTTTCTAGTTTCGGAAGGCCCCTGTGTGGAACGTTCTTCAAAGTACATTTTTACATATAATGGTTAAGGACCTTTATCTGTTTAGACATATGCAATTTTCTATTGAGTTAACAATATTCAGTTTATGGCATGATATTATGTGTCTTGTTACGTCCCTATGAGGACCTGGTGATTTTTCTAGGTGTGTGTGCTCTTGTCTTCCGCAGGTATTCTAGCCGAGGTCGTGATCTTCTCCATTCCTTCGAAGATGACGTGTCTTGGATCTTTTTTGCTACCTTCGCTAAATCATTTCATATGTCATGTACTTCTTTTCTTCAAATTAGTTGGTAGTGGATTTGTTTCCACCCAACGATTGTACATATGACCACTCAAAGTTGATTTTATATCATTATTCATTTTTTTGTGGATGAGATTTAGTGTGCCATGATTTACTATATTTTACAGCTTATGTATACATATGCAGATTCCATACATTGGAGTATACTTCGTATGTATGTAGCTGGCATATCTACGTACTTAGTCCTAAGTATTTTGGGACTGGAACGTTACATGTTTTTGTGGTGGCCCATGCAGGTCAAGATAAATTGTTTGGTTGCTTTACCTAACCAAGCAAGCCTGCGTATAGGATTAGAGTCTAGGATCTCATCCACATGCTTGATCACCTTCCTCGATTCTATTTTCAAACTCTTGCTTGTCCCCTTGATTTGCATCTTGCTTGATTCCCTCAACCGTAGATTCTTATCCTTCTTTCGTGCTTGATATTGGTTAGGAAGGTAACCCATACTAGGTAGGTAGGACCCATTGTCCCATCACACCAATACTTTAACTCTTGTAAGTTGGGTAGAATGCCTCACGACCAAATAATTCCTTTGTTCTTGTGACCCATATTAATAGGTTTATCTAGATTCTAGAATTTAGAGGATCCTAACCCATCTAGCCAACTAAGCCATAGACAAGGAGACATTAGGACAACTATATGGACCCAAATTTTGGGCAAGACTTAGAACTTGAACTATTCATATTTTCTATCAATCATTACATTTTATATTTATATTTTGGACTATCTTGACTAATGATGCAAATGTAGCCCAGTTTTGTAAGCTCATTCTTTATCGAGCTTGTTAATGACATATTTTATTGGAAGCGCTCTCACTAACATATTGTCTAATCAGAACTGGTGCATAATGGTCTGATCAACCTTGTGTATTTTGGTTTGCTTTTATCTATCGTTCTATGTGGATGGGGGCATAGCTAAACTTGCCCTCTAGAGTCCCATCTGTGACAGTCTTGGCAATTCTTTTTGAATTACTCACTCGCTTTTGAGCTACATATTGGTATTCGAAAACAACTTCTTTTAACTCGTATTGGTTTTCGTCTTTCACCTATTTAGACGAAGACTCGTACTTGATAGATAGATCCAAAGTACCACCTTTAGTTGTCCCACCATCTATGCCAAGATAGTTAGCCAAGGACCAACCAAGGTGACTATATCCTCACTTTGAACTACTCGTCGATTACATATCTATTATCGCAACCTTCTATGAAACTTGAAAACGATTCCAATAGTTCTCATATTCGTGTCCTCAACCTAGACGGCTATTATGCAATATTCTTTGAGGAACCGTATCTTCAAACTCTCCCAGTTATTTTTGCTTAATCTACTTATTTCATGATATCTTGATATACTCAAAACCCAAATCTTTTATTTAATTATTCTTCGTAGACCCTATAACCGTGAGTCTATTTTTCCTAGATCACGATTTTCTAACGCATGTAAACCCCCTAATTATTTGATGGAAATTATTCTTGTAAAAATATATTATATCAAGACTTGAACCATATATCTATTTTCAAATGAAGTTAGAAACCTAACCCTATTAGTGTAGTATTTTCATCTAATTTCAAAACTGATTTTTAGAATTTTTCAACTATTTATCTAAAATAATTTTTTAAAGAATAATTATCTACAAATATTTTGACCAATAAAATATATTTTTCTATTATTATAAATAAGTTATAAATATCTTATAAGTAAAACATATATCTAGTTTTAAATAGTATAAATATTTTCTAGGAATAAGTTATAAATATCTGTTTGTGCAAACCCTTCGATTTTTTTGAATCCTTACCATGTCTAATCTCGTTCATATTTCTTGCGAATTCGGACTTCTTTAATTGGGCTTGGCCATTAGACTAATCGGAATGTTGTCAGAACATCACACCACACCAGGTGTCACCCCAGGCAAGACACCTTGCTTTGCTGTTTATTTACTTGCTCAATATTATGCATGCTTTTACCTATTATTTATTTCTAGCAAATATAAAAATTGTACTTTCAAAATCGTATGTAGATGCAAATTTACTATACTTAGTATTCTTTATGCATTTGGCCAAAAATTAAGGGACCACCCTTTGTGTGTGTTGTATTCATTGGCCTCGACACTTGTATGCCACGAAGTCGCGAGTCGTATATAGATATGGACTTGTGTGATGACTGATCATCGGTGCGTACAGGCCGTACGTTATGATATGACTGCTAATAGTTATGGATGTCTATAAGACTTAGCAGTTATTAGGAATATCGTGATGTAGATACAGTACGTGTAGTGCATAGGGAGGGAGAAGACAACTGTTAGGCGGGGGGGCTTTCACTCATTTACATTCCTCTAGATGCCCTTAGTGACTCATTCGAGTGCAAGTGGGCCGTGCATTTACTTTTTTCTAGCTGCCGTTAGTGACTCACCCAAGAGCTAGTGTGCCGTGCACTTATTTACTTTTCTCTAGATGCCACTAGTACCTCGGTTGAAATGCTAACGTACCGTGTTTCTAGTTTCGGAAGGCCCCCGTGTGGAAGTTGTCTTCAAAGTACATTTTTACATAGAATGGTTAAGGACCTTTATCTGTTTAGACATATGCAATTTTCTGTTGAGCTAACTATATTCAGTTTATGGCATGATATTATGTGTCTTGTTACGTCCCTTTGAGGAGCCGGTGATTTCTCCAGGTGTGTGCTCTTGTCTTCCACATGTATTCTAGCCGTGTTCGTGATCTTCTCCATTCCTTTGAAGATGACGTGTCTTGGATCTTTCTTGCTACCTTCGCTAAATCATTTCATATGTCATGTACTTCTTTTCTTCAAATTAGTTGGTAGTGGATTTGTCTCCGCCCAACGATTGTATATATAACCACTTAAAGTTGACTTTATATCATTATTTATTATTTTTTTGGGATGAGATTTAATGTGCCATAATTTACTACATTTTACAGCTTATGTATACATACGCGGATTCCATACATTGGAGTATACTTCGTATGTATGCAACTGGCATGTCTACGTACTTAGTCCTAAGTATTTTGGGACTGGGGCGTTATAATTGTCTGGATCCCGTCATGAGATGTTATTCCTTGATTACCTTGGAATATCTTGTCTAAACCTCCTTGTTGTTCTTGTACATTGTATGGACACTGATTTCTGCGAAGGCTAGCTACCTTCTCAAAGAATCCTGTAATAACCTGTCATGGTTGGATCCACTTTACTAGTCGGGGTGGGAAGTATTAGTACAGATATTTGATTAATACCCTCCTTGTATCAAGTCTTGAACCTTGAATAGTGTTAATCATACACTGCACTCATGATTAACCCAGCCATAAACTCTTGTATCATGTTCCTAAGCCGATCACATGTTGAAACTAGTGCTAACTCACATAGATAGTAGTTTCTTGATTCCTATATATGATATACATTATTCTCTTACTCTTATACTCATTTACAGTCTTGATATGTCTTACCATGTTCATATATATAACACTTTACCTTGTATATTCTCTCTATTTACTACTACATTTTCTTTATCATTTAACTAGAACTGTTATTGGAGATATGTGCTCGTTCCAATCCTGACCAGATACGTTGAAATTTTTTAGGAATTGTTATGACCTATATACTTGGACCACATGTTGATGCTAGCTGAGACAGATCTCGATGTTCTATTTACAGTGAGTTGTCTTCTGTGAGGTCTACACTATTTTTTTTTTATTTTAGGTTCATGTTTCGTTGTCGGTTTTGCCTCCGACACATTCTTGCCATTTATGATCATTTGTACATTCTAGTTGATTTAGTGATACTGTTATATCTTCTTATTCATATTTTCTTAGTTGTAGGTGATTTGAATAATATTGTGGTCATAGATCATTTAGATGTTGAGATTTTGTTGGATACTTGACAACATTCTATCGCCAATACTGTGATATAGGTTGGGCGTGGCCTGCATACTCGTGCCCGATATCCGAGTGCGGGTCGTAAAAATTGATACGTGCGAGACTTGATTCCTATTCACATTCAGAAGATAACATAGTGGTTGCAACGAATTGGAGTTTATGAGAAAGGAAGATGTTCAGGTTATGCATATCGATGATGGTATTGAGGGGTATCAAAGACGATATGTAATAACTCGGGAATACTCTGATCAAATGAACAAAAATAATGTTCAACATTGTTGTTGGATGAACAAGATGCAAGTTAAGTTGATGTCAGTTCGGATGATAATGATGATTCCAACAAATTGGAATTCATACGAAAGGAAAATACTTGTTTAAAATATAGAACGAGTTATGCTAGGTGATTTTTATGTAAACATACTTGAGGATGCTGAAATGCGTCGAGGAAAATATGAGAATAGATTGATATATTACTTGGACAAAAACGAAAGTGTCTTGATTGCTTTGATAATAACCACAATGTTGATATTCTTGTCTTGTGTGAGCGCAACTCCAGCCTCGCACATGCGTCATGCCAAATTTGGGTGATCATTCTGCGGGATCACTGGCACGGTGATTCATGTTCAGCGGGGATGATCGAACTTGCAGGAGATCAGGATGTGGAAATTGGAATTTTAACTTGTGGTTTGATGCGAAGGTGACTTTGAGGATTGTTGCGATGAGTATAGAGTATGTTGAATATGGATCGTGCATAGATAGACTCATACCCGAGGCAAACCAATATTGCTTGGTTAGCGATATTGTTAACGGTAGCGCATGAGTGTTTGGATGGTAGCGACGAATCAGTTACACGGATAGGATGAGATATATGGATTGGATGAAATTATGTCGAATTGCGTTAAGTCCCATATAAATTGTCAAAAATTGATTTAGCATCTAGATATGATAGCATGGTTCGTAGTAACTGTCCCTCATTGATGATCTTCAATTATCGAGTATAGCTTCGGGGCAGCTGACACAAGATGTCACGTTCCGCTCCCGTAGGAGCGATCGTCCTCGCTAAGGCATGATGTCGTAAGAGCCTAGATTGCACTCGTGCAAGGCAGGTTCCATAACGGCCGATTACAGCGGCTGCGACGGGGTCGTCGCACAGAAGTCCCAAGTAGAGACAATGAATGTTAGCAACAAAAAATTAGAACAAAACACAAGTCATTCAAAAGATGCATTTTATTGATCTTGAAACAAAGGTTACAGAGGGGCGCAAGGCCAAGATTACAAGTCACTCAAGCTCAAGCAAGCTCACTCTTCTCACATTATAAGTCACTCAGCTCTCTCTCATCTCTCAATACAAGTCTTGAACCAGCGGATGCTTCGGAAGGCGACGTCCATAGATTATGTCCCGTATAAGTCTTAACTCCCACGTGGCCGCATGCTACGAATCGCTAAGGAACTCCGTGCCTCGACGTATCCAAGCGAGCTCCGCACCACGAGCTTCTACCTGTGCCTGCACATGAAAACTGTGTGGGTGTCAGTACTCAAATGTACTGGTGGAATGAGCTCCTCGCCCACCCATACAAAATCGACACGTTCATTTTAGTTTTGTGTAACATATCCTTTTTATGATTGTCTTTCTATTCTTGCCTTAGGATCAGTTTTAGGACTGACGCCTTGGCCTATTTTGTGTCTCTAGACCGTCACCGTGCCTTGTACTAACAATGTACTCGTACTTTGCCTCTAGACCTTCTTATGCCAACAACGCAACTTATCGACTCGTGCTTGCCTTTCGGTCCGTAATTGGTATGCAACAACTTGGTCGTGACATAAATCCCTTCTTATAACATAATCGAGGCAGTACCTCGCCACTTTGTAACTGGCCTATACATGTGTCGTAACAATATGGTCATGCCATAACATATCGAGGCCCTGTCTCACGACTCAACAAGACTTAACCGAACTTGTCCTACGGCCCTTCGTGTTAGCACCCTGAATTTCGGGTTGAATTTTTATTTTATTTTATTTTATTTTTTGATTGTTTAGTTTCATCAAATAATTAATTTTGTTACTTTTCCCTTAAGTGTACTTTTCCATGCCTTTGATATTTGGAGTATCAGGGATGTTCAACTCTGGAAATCTTCTTCACGAGTTTTTGAGTGGACACGATTACCTTCATGACGGTATATAGTGTCCCATCCAAACTTGTTCTCTTGTGCTCTTTCTGCTTCGCTGAACTTCGGGTCGGTTTAGACCATTTGATTGATATTTTTTTTTCCCACTCTTTTTCTTGATCATTTCAGCGTGTTACCATGACATTTAAATTGGGAGCGCCAGACCAGTCATTTCCTTGAAACTAACTTCTCATTGATGATCTACTCGAGACGCTCGTCACCCATGACCTTCGTTTCCCACTCGGACACGTCATATTGAGCTCCATTTGATTCGCACAACTTTTCTGACACGTGACCCGATTTTATTTCACGCCACGGCGTCACATTTATTTTCCAACTTGATTTGTGGGTCCCCTGTCGACCAAAACCTGTCAGCCCCAACTATGGACATGGCCCACTTTGAGCCTACTATCCGTCCGCCACTTGTGTCCCATTTATTGGAATCCCCATGTGCTACTTATTTACGCATGATCATTAACACCTAATTTTAATTCGATTTTCGTATAATGTCCGGTTTTGACCCAATCCGGCTCCACCGAGCCCAGTCCAGCTCCATGATTTTCTCCATCGGGACACCCTCATATTTATTGTCCAAAAATATCAATTTCTTATTTCATCTATTTTTATTATTTAATGGGAAATTTTCCATTGATTTAATCCCTCTTGGAATAACCTATTTCTCAATATTAATTCTTAGCCATTGGATTCTCCTACTTTTAATCATCACCATTCAATTCCCTCCAACCCCAAAGCATCCATGTGGCCGGCCCTAGGAATTGCATGGAGAGAATCTTTCTCTCTCTCCCTATCATTTAAATCTTATCCTTACTCTCTCTCTCACTTTTTCATGTAAACAAAACTCTCAACAACAACAAAACCATGCCAAAGACAACAGCAGCAATGCCTTGGCAAGCCATGCCCGACCTTCCTCCTCAACCTCTCCTCCCCTGGCCGTCGGCCATGGCGCCACCCCCGACCACCTCACTTCCTTCCTTCTCCTTCCCTCCATGAACCAGGCCACCTCTCCTCTCCTTTTCTTCTCCTCCTCCCATGGATCATCAACCATCCTCACCATCATCACCATCATCTCCATCATCATCCTCCCATAGCCTTCACCATGCCCGACCACCCTCCTCCCTGGCCGAGCTTAGCTCCGGTCATGCCCCTGGCCGGCCTCCAGGCCGTCGGCCAACACCCTATCTTCTCCTCCTCCTCCAACAATCCGACCACCTCCACCTTTCTCCGACAAACCGCCGCCACCTCCTCCGTTCAGGCCAACCACGTCGTGCCCGCAGCCACTGGCCGGCGAGCCCCCTCGTCGCACCTCCGTGCGCAGCCCCACGTGGCGGAGGACTGCAACAGCAGCTGCGACAGCAGCATAGCGCACAGCATGCACAGATCCGCACGCGCGTGCGAGGCTTGGACACGCCGTCGTCGTCCACCGTACTCCGGCGACCCATCGTGGGTGGCCCCCTCCCTCGGGTGCACCACTGGGGTAGGCCCCATGGCGGCCAACGTCCTCCGGGACGCGCCGTCGAGGCGATTCGTGCGTTTTGAACGAGATCCCGTCGGCGCGCGCGAGTTTGGAACTCAGATTTGGCGCTCCGTCGTAGCGACTTCGCGCACGTTTTCCTGGAGATCCGACCGTTGGATCGGCGATTTCTTCGCTCCATCGCAATCTCGGTATATCCACCTTCATCCCTGTCAATTTTTGTCCGTTAATTTTATCGTTTGATACATGAAAACCGGCCACCAAGTTGACCGTTTAAATTGTATTAAATTTGGACAGTTTCGTGGGGCCAACTTCGTCAGCTTGTATCTCCTCCACCGCAGCTCCGTTTCGCGTGCTACTAGTTCCTGTGCGAAGCTGGTATAACCCTCTTATTACCTCTCCAGTTTCGTTTCATTGTGAGCTTGTTTGATTGGTTGAATTCGACGCCAAAGTTGGCCGCCCGAATTCGTAATTTCCAACTTGTAAAATTTCATTTTTGAGCACGGGACTCCAGATTTCATTTCTGACACCACCATTAGACTTGTGGCGTCGTTCTGGCATGTTTTCATATAAAATTTGTTAGATTTGGAGAACGTGGGCTCGGGCACATTTTTCGGTGCAAAGCGGGTCCCACATTCTGGGTCAACGGGATTTTTTGACGCTGGCTCATCGGAATCCAATTCCGGATATACCGTTGAGTTCGTATCGTCATTCTGGACTCGTTGACATATAATTTGCTAGGTTTTGGTGGACATTGGGTCTGGCACGCATTTCGGTGCAAGTCAAATACCAATATCCGGGTCAACGGGTCATTTTGAGATCGGCTCATCGGAATCCAATTTCGGAGATGCCATTGAGTTCGTATCATCATTCTGGACTCGTTGACATGTAGTTTGCTGAGTTTCGAGGACTTTGGCTCCGGCACACATTTTCGTGCAAACCGGAATTCCAAGTTCTGGTCAACGGACCAAATTGAGATCGGGTCAACGGAATCCAATTCTGGGGATACCGTTGGGTTCGTATCGACATTCTGGTTTCGTGGACATATATTTTGCTATATTTTATAGACTTGTTTTCTTGCACGTTTTTCGGTGCAAAACGGCTCCGACACGGATACCGTTTTGACCCGAAATTACCTTTTTGCCCTTGTGTCCAAATTGGACCGTTGGGTAGGCTATCCTAGCTAATTTGACCATTCTGGACACGTTGGCGATGTTTATTTTATCGTCCGACAATGTTTGTTGATAATTTCTCTGAGTTTAACCTTTTTATAATTAATTAATAATTAATTTATATAATGTTCGTATTTCGGGATTAGTACAACGAAACTGAGATCAGTCAATTCCAGTGATCTCACATCGCTGAAATTGACAAGTTGGATACGTGGATCACTATAATAAGATTATCAACCTTACCGATAATCTTCTTATCTCGATTTGCGTGCCGTAAGTTTCGACGTACAAATAACGAAGTACACCTTATATTAGACTAGAATTGACCCTGATTGACCTAAGTTGACCAGTTGACCCAAAGTCAACTGTAAGTCAACGCTTGACCTAGTTTGACTAGATTATTGACCGGAGTTGACCTAGAGTTAATTTGACTTAGAAGAACCTAGAATAATATAGATTGATTTTAGAGATTCATTTATTACAACTTGAACACCTTGTAACCTGTGTTGCTTTAAATAGGACTCTGTGGCTTCAGTGGGACCCCCTATACTTATCAGCTGTTCAGGTTATCGAGGCGAGTACATTCTCTGATCATTTCATATCCTGCTTAGAATTATTTCCTGCAGTAGATTACTTTACTTGTATTGTCACGTTGGTCACACGGATTGGTACTATATGAATCTCTACATGCGATATTATCCTCCTCGGGAGCATCGGGTACATTGTGTCATGTGCGTTTCACTTTCATCATGTACTCCTGTGCTTCTATTTTACATGTGCACTCCTGTGAATCTTGTACTCTCATGTTCACGGAGCCCCCATGTATACTATCATGTGCACCCTATATGGGCCCCATGTGATATCCTGTGCAATAACATAACCTGTTTATATCCTTGTGTATTGATTGGGGATACGGGGGAGTGCTAGTAGTCGTGTGAACAATTCCTTTGTAGTGTAGATTCCTGTGCACCTCGATATCCTGTGCAAATCTGTCCTGTTCACATGTGCTATCTCGTACTCTGACTCACTAGCCACTGTTAGTTCTCTATGTATAGTAGATATTTACATTACAGTTCTCTTCCTGTTTAAATACAGCATTTCTTCAGTACCTGTATCTTACTTTACTGCATGTTATATGTTTTCTAACCTGCTATGATCTGTTGAGATGTACTGTGCTCGCTCCAGTCCTGACTGGACCTGTTGATAAATTTTACAGATAGCCTGGAGGTGCCTGCTAGCCTAGAGGAGACACATTAGAGGTTGTTTAGGTAGTTATTTCATTTTTGTCTGGAGTTGTATTTATTTTGTGGATTACTGTATCTTTATTTGAGTTTTGAGATGTACTTCTGGGTTCATGTATCTTAGACACTTAGACTTCTATCTCCTGTATTTATTTTGGATTTCATGTTTTATCTATCCTTATCATGCTCTACCTTAGATGTGATTGAGTTGTATCTGCTATGTCACCCCCATTCGGGGAGTATAAACTGTTTAGTCTTATACTGTTAGATGCATTGAGACCTAGGACAGCGTTCTACCGCCGACACTACGGCGTAGGCTGGGCGTTGTTACGTTCTCGTGCCCTAACTCTAGGGCGCGGGTCGTGACACTTCGAGAACTTAACTCAAAACGTCTAACCCAAATTATGGAACTCGTGTTGACAACTCAAGTACGATGCCACATCGTATACCGAAGCATGTATCTTACGCATAGCCAATCTTAGGCTTCACAACACTTTAGGTGCAAACCGAGCAAACATTTCAAAACTTAAGACACATTGTGTTTGTACTTCCTTTGATACGACCAACACCATGCACGCGAATTGCCATTCAGCACACCAATTATCTATATGAAAGGCCACTGGCATGCCAAGCCATCGTGGACATAACTCGGGTAGGCGGCGGGTCCTTCGATGCAAGGTAGCTAGCCCCATAGAAAGCCCCCGACTACCCATGCGGAACAATGCAGCGTTGCTATAAAGTCTTCCCCCTAGGTCGATTGGGCCTAGTGCCCCGACATAATACCAGTCGAGGAAGAAATCCTTGTCGACACATTGTCCAATGACCACGCACCTACGAGACATCTAGACTCACGTAAATGCATGTCCTAATTTTATGGTACGATTGGAACTATACTTAGCATCTCGTACTCTAACCACACTTTGCATAACGTACATCGAAACCGTGAGACTCCTAACCGAGGGACCGCCTCATACTTTGAAAACGTGCATAGGAACCGTGAGACTCCCAACCGATGGACCGCCTCATATTTTGAAAATGTGCATAGGAATCGTGAAACTCCCAAATGAGGGACCGCCTCATACTTTGAAAACGTGCATAGGAACCGTGAGACTCCCAAACGAGGTACCGCCTCAGCGACAAACGGTCGCATGAACTTACTTCTTTGAAATCGAGGGAACGACTACTGCATAGCCTTCCAACTTAACTTGCACCAAACGTGCCTAATACTTGCCATAGCCTGTGGTATTTCTATCATCGAAACAACCGCATTTTGTGCCTTAAACTCATTGTATTCCGTGCGATACTATCGTCCAAGTCATACTCTATGTGACGAGCCTTAAGACCGTGGGAAAAAATGGCTATATGCAGCCGTAGAACCGATCAAGGCTATGCCAAGCCTTGGACGATGGGACCTGTATGCTTTATCAAGCATTTACACGTGTGATGCCTAAGACTTAGGCTAAGTTTGTAGCTTTGTTGTAAACTTAAACCAACTTCCTTCTTCCAAGCCACGGGATGATGGGACGAGTGACATTTTCAAAGCACGCTGTGCACCAACTCTAAGTCGACAGTTGGACCTTTTCTTATTCTAACTCAATTTGACCTATCGGGATTATTCCCTCATCTATGTTGATTTTCCTCTTTTATTATCAAGCCTAATGTGCAAGTTGAAAACATACGATTTATTATGTGAAGGCTAAGATGAGGCGAGTTCACCGAAACTACCCACCTAAGCAGCCATTGCAAGGCTAAGTCCGAACGTCGTCGTCGTTCCAATTCCTCCGATTGACTGAGCGGGACGGGGCACTACATCATACACCACTCAGAAAAAGTTTCGTCCTCGAAACTAACTAAGTACACCTATCGACTTATACTTGATTCATCATTCAAGGACTCTCGCACACACTACTCCTATACGTTCCCTCAATCCGAGCCACGCTCGTGCTTATCGCTAACTTAATCGTTGGGCACACCAACCAATCAACCAACATTCAGGTTCGTCTCAATTCAATGATCGCATTATCGTCAACATTTCTTCAAAACTTTATTTCTAAATCCTTGATACTTTTCCATTTCTCTAGTCACATTTGATTCAATGTATCACTTAGTTGGATCGTGGACATGTTCTTTGCATCCCCAAAATACATGTATTTTTAGCCAAGCCTCATGATAGAGAATCTGCCATCACCATTTGAGTCGGATCGTGCACATATTCATGCATCCCTGACATACGTGTATGTCAACCGAGCCTCGTGAGTGGTGCCTCCATAATTCCTATCACTCCATGCCGGGATGTCTGCCTAACCACTAGGCTATGTCTTTAGGCTAAAGCCATTCGTCAGTATTGGAATCATAGTTCCCAAATAACAATATCAACACTGACCCCGTCTTAAGGTAAAATCAAGTTGATATTACGGGGTTTTCTATCCAAGCTCGTATCACTCCGCTTTCTAAACATCGAGCATAGATTTCCTACACACATCTCAACATTCATCGCACGGGTCTGAGTCATTCTGCAAAGCCATCATACGATAACTCACGGTTCAACCAATTCCTCGACAGATCAATATCACTCGTTCATTAAGCCATCTTGCATAGTCGATCCCTTCAAACACGTTCGATGTAGTTCGTCTATCAATCCTTCTCAAATCAAGCACGCTATGACACAATTCATCGCTAACCAAAATTTCACATTCCACATTCCCTAAGTCATCTATTCTAATTCACATAATCGATCGCAAGGTCGTCTGACTTAACCATATGCCACGCTCTGATCTCACGCGAGTCTGATTATCCACGGTGGGCATGAAATCACCATGCAACGCTCCCATAGAATAATCATTCTCATCGGGGCGTAACTCCTATTTTGAGTCTAGACTAATTCATTCTCGGTGCACGGATTGGACCTACTCAATCCTCAAGTTTACTCAATCGTTAATTACCAATCCAAACTATCCCTCAAATTTTCCTTCACATCAAACCAACAAGTCGAGACAATCAAAGTTGTCGCGTTCTAATTTTCTGAGTTCGATCATTCCCGCGACATGAATCACCATGTCAGCGCTCATGCGGAATAATCGTCCCAAATATGACACAACGCATGTGCGAAGCTAGAGTTGCGCTCACACAAGACAAGAATGTCGACGCTGTGGTTATTCGCATAACGATCAAGACACTTCTATTTTCATCCACATTTATTTCAATCAAAATCCTAAGTATAGCATCCGTCAGAATAATAACACTTGCACGATTGTCATTCCTCGAATTAGAGTGCCCCCAAGTTATCGCATATCAATCTTTGAGACGCCTCAATACCATCGATGATATGCATAACCTGAGGATTTTCCTTTGCAATAAATTTCGAGTCGTACGAATGATGCTATCGTCCGACTGGATAATCTCCTCGACAGTTAAATTCAATTTCGATCATTATCCCTCAAATCATTCACAAAATCAATTTCCTCAAACCCAAATTTACGTATTGTTCATCCGCCTATCTTAAGTCATCGACCAACGTATTTCCTCAATTCATATCATTCCTTTGCTAACTCAAATCATCGAGCAACATTCATTCCAATCCTTAGTGTCATTTTCAAATATTCGAATTAAAATTTTTATGCACGCTATTTTTCCATCGTGCTAACTTTTTGTATACGATATGCATCAATTTCCTCAATCAAGTCATCCATTCGCTATACCTTAACTTTTCTCGATTTAATTTTTGCCTACTTATCATTTCCACTTTTCATACTCGCGTAATCCTCAATCCCGTGCATGTTCCGTACGTGACAATTTTTAGATTGTTCGAATCAACTCGTCAAATCTTAAGACTACAACTTATTCAACGATACTCAATCTATGGTTTTGCATACACGCGACGCTTGCGGATAGACTCATCGACACCCCACATCCTCAATCGATCGATTGACATCCCTGAGGCTATCGTATACACCACTCAAGAATAAAGTCATTCAACAAATCCTCAAAACTATCATTCGAATCAAAATCGACTTTTTCGAATCCCGTTCGAACCATTCCTCTAATTCCAAGCACGCTCATCTATATCCTACCGACATTATCGTCGCTTGATAGCAATGTTTGCAAAAACGAAAAGTTTATTCCAAACTTAAAAAGAATCGTACAAAGTACAATGAATTCTGGGGAAGTACAACTATAGGAATCCGATCAGAAGACGATCGCTTTATCCCATGGACTATGTGAACTTGAAGACTAAAGCCTCTGGAGAATGCAGCAGCACTTTTGCAAGAACTCTTGATCTCTGATCCTCTGATAATGATTAGAAAATCTATTTATAGAGTTCTGGAAATAACTGTTTTAGCAGTTATTCTGATGTGCGCGAGGTTGAACTGCGCCACTTCGGGTTGCGCCAACTTCAAGTTGCGCCAACTTCCATTCAGTTATTGAACGTGTACTAACTGTATTTAGACACGTGGCATCATATGATTGAGATGTGTATGGTCGTGTACAGAGTAGTGGACACATTTTGAGAGATTAGTGGCATGTGCGCCACATCATCCTGCTTTAGAATGTTAGTTGTTTCAACTTCGTCAGGTTGCGCGAGCTTCAGTCAACGTGTCAAACTACACTTGATTAGGTTGCACCTAGGCGCAACTCAGTACATAGACACATGGCATCCATTGGGTACGTGTTAGCTTATGAAGAGAGTTTGTTCATTAGATGCTCCCTGCTATGTGGCACAACATGAGTAGTGGTGCAACTTGATCTCTGGGCTTCATAACAGTGGCGTAACTTGATTTTTTGAGTGTAACTTGATTGCTGAGTAGTACAAATATGGCACAACCTAATTTTTAGGCTCTATAAGACCCCTTTCAAAGTTTTCGAATTTTGAAATGTCACAAAACTTTGAGATACTTTGAATCATGGCAATTACTGAGTCAAGTTGTGCCTATCTCGCTCAGTCTGTTGTGAGCTGTTACGATTCTTTATGCGCAACTAGGGGTGACTGTTAGGATTCTGTTTTAGCCTATAAATAACCCCTTATTAACCGACTTGAACTCTTTACTTTTGCTTCAATCTTCTGAGAAAATTCCTTGAGCTCTTGCAATCTTCCCTCTGACCATCTCTTTGACGTAATAGACCCGAAGAAGACCGTCGCTGACAAAAGGAAGAGTGTTGCTGAACCTTCGACTCGTGCTCCACCGACCTGCGTGCCACAGTATGTGCCACCTTCTTCACGACGAGAGATGGCTAACCCTGCTCTGGAAGGTGACCGAGAACGAACAACTTTTGACCATGATGGCCGACTTGATCTTTAATTGACTTGCGCCCCTCTTCTTAGAGTGTTTAGCACATCACAAACTCTGCGCCACCCCTTATTAGGGTGTGGTTGCTTATTTAAGCATTGTTCATTCTTACGACCCATGTTGCGCATGCTGTTGCACAACTCATTTGTTGCACAATCAGGAATATTGTACAACCAAGTTATGGCACAATCTAATATGTAGCACAACCTGGGATGTTGCGTAACTTAATTTTTGCACAGCACAGTATGTGGCACAACCCAGGTTATCGCACAAATCAGAATGTCGTGCAACCCAAAAATATCGTGCATCTCAGTTGTGGCATAACTTAATTGTCACGCAACTCACGATGTAGCACAACTTAATTGTCGTACAATTCAGAATGTTGTACAACCTAATTGTTGCTCATCAGAAGGATAGCTCTTTGTATTTATGATTGCTGTACATTCTTGTTGTTTCTAACTTTTGTTCATGTATTTGTAGTTGACCTCAGGAAAGACCCTAATGCTGAGAGATTTGCTTCAACATTTAATATCCCCGAATATAAAGAGAATTTATCTCATGTTATATTCCCTCAGTATGACAGCCGTGAAGCACGAAAGACCATTCTCATAGCCCAAGAAAGCCATACTCTGCTGAGCTTAATAAACGGGGAACCTCTAGAAAGTCTTGATAGTGTGGTCCACAAGAAGCCTGCCTTCCTATTTGGGGATGCCATCAAGAAGACTTTCCAGCCCAAGATAAGGAAAGATGACAGAATATATCAATATGGAGACAAAATCACATACCTCACAGAAATATCGAGGTCTATGGATTTATCTTAATATGAATTTATGAGCTATCCCCGAAGAATATAATGGGATCTGACTTCAATCCAACAGGCAAGAGTTGAAAGAATCTGTTATGGAATGGGTCCACAGCACAAGGACATCTTTTATAGTACTTCTGAGAAATACAGAACTCATTTGAGGGGTTTGAGACCAGGCTGTATTCCTCCTGAGGATTCATCTCTACTTCTTCCGGTTAGAGTACCCATCTTTGCAAATGCATTCGCAATGGCTGAAGGAAGATATCCAGATCACAGCATACGTATGACATGTCTGGTTAACCTAGATATAAAACATTTGAGTAGCCTAACCATCTGGATTTTGGATCAGTTTAAGGACAGACTCCTCGAACTAGACCTTTATAATGCCATCTGGACCACAGTCTACGACATTCGCCAGAACGCTCATATGTTTCTCTCATTAGTAGAGAGATATAACGATAGTATTGGAACTTTCATGACCCCCCATGGAGAAATAGGATTTGCACTTCATGAGATGAGATATCTCTCTCATCTTCCAATGGATGATAATCCATACGAAGAGTATGTGCCCACAAATAAAGAGTTGGATGCTATGGCAAAAGAGAATCCTCAGATGATCGCTGTCTTTTAAGAATTGTTGTGTCACTACAAGATCTGCTCCCTCTTCTACAAAAGTGCCACTGCAAGTACTTGTTATACCACCAAGTGGATGCCGTACCTCTTCCTGGGTCATGCATGGGAGGACAAGCCACTTGAGTGTCAAGCCTGTGCTCCTCATTTTTTTTGAACCTTTCAGTCAAAGTGACATGCAATATCTGATGGAGAAACAAAAGCATGGAGATATCAGACTTGATGAGGACTTGCATCCGTTTAAGGCTGGTGACACCCTCCATAGTTATCTCAGACATGGTTATAGATCCATGTCTAAAGAGGCCCAGTTAGCGGGTTTTCTCTCTTTATGGCTGCGGCGCTTTATAGTTCCAGAAGCCAGTGCAGTTGACAGGTTCTATCGAGGCGTTCTGTTTGCTGCAGTACATCTTGTTTTTGGATATAAGATGGATCTTCTATCGGCGATGACCTGCCACTTGAACGCATGATTGCGTTCTTTTGTACAGACTATGCTTCATGACAAGGCGGCGAGGCAAGATTTTTCTTGCATCGAGATGCCTTATACCTATTTATTTGGATGGTTATTACTTCACCATCCATATTTGATGATTCCTGATATGGGAAGTGTCAGTGGAAATTTCATCCGACGTTACTCCAGCGCTCGTTGGAATTATACTGCTGTAGGTCCTAAAAAATCAAGTTGTACACATCAACAAAGTCAGAAAATCAAGAAATACAACTTTCAGATGAACTGCGCAGACATCAGATTGCGCATACTTCAGATTGTGTAAGATAGACTGCGCACACATCCAAGCGCACAGGCTGACGTGGCAAATCACCATCATTACCTGACACAAATCAAATCTTCTGAGAACGAGGCGGCCGTTCGTTTAATCGTGCAGCACGGCGCTCGAGGACAGCTGGCAGCGCAATCCGTGTTGGCACAATCTGTGTTGGCGCAATCCATTTCTTGCGCAATTCAAGTTGGCACAATCCAAAGTCTGCGCAATTCAATGTGCGAGTTCTACCAGTACAAATGATAAAGTACATGTGGCATTCATGCCATCAATTGCTCATTTCGTGGCAACTGCCTGTACATGATCATGCGTATTTCAATCAAATGATGCCATGTGTCCAAGACAGTTAGCCCATGATCCAACAACTGCCTGCACAGTCCATTGCTGCGTAAACCAATTGCTGCACAATCCATCATGTGCAGTCCAGAATAACTAAAAGTTAGTTATTTCTCAGAACTCTATAAATAGAGTTTTCAAGTCTCCATTCAAGGGGATCAGGGATCAATAATCAGAGATCAGAGAGATCAGACTTCAAAGTTCAGAGAGTTCAGGAGTTCTTGCCCAAGTGCTGCTGCATTCTTCCGAGGCTTTTGCCTTCAACTTCCGAGGCTTTTTGCCTTCAATTCCAGAGTTGTCTTCAACTTCAGAGGCTTCGTCTTCAGAGTTCACATCGTCCAAGGGATAAAGCAATCGTCATCTAGATTGGATTCCTAAAGTTGTACCATTCCCAGAATTCAAATTGTAATCTTTTACAAAGTTTGTATCAATAAGTTCTTCAACTTTTGTTTTTGCAAACAAAATGGCGACTCTGCTGGGGACGACTTTCTCCTCCGATGAGGAAGTGACAACTCAATGTGAGGTAGCGTCTATCGGAAAGACGCAGAAGACACTGGTTGTGAAGATCAACCAGACAGCCTACGAATCTATGATCAACTCCAAGACCACTCCTCGCACTGCAACCACTGCTGCCACAAGCAAAGTGCGCCCAGTGTGGGTCCCAAAGACTGCTGCAGATTCTGTTAATGCTGACAGCAAGCTTCTGCGCAGTCTGCCAGCAAGTCTGCTGCACAGTTCAAAGCTTCTGTCACCAAGCCTAGTGCATAATCTGTCTCTGCTACTGCTGCACAGTCTGCTATGGCCAGTATACAAAAGACTTCATATGCTGCCATGGCTAAGTATAAAACTCCTATGCCCCTGGCACAATTGGCTGCCAAACTTCCTGTACAAACCAACATTCCAACAACCAGAGTGCAACCTAAGCATTCTGTGGCAAGAACTCCTGATGCGCAAACCACAGTTTCTGTGGCCAGAACCAGTGTACCATCAACTCATATGCAAAGCATTCCTGCGCAATCCAAGAGTGATAGCCTTTTGGCTAAACTCTCTTCTTCTCATAACAAGGGAAAAGGTTCTGCTCCTCTTCCTAAACACACTATTGCTCCTGTGCAATCTACTGGGGGTAGTCCTTTGGCTATTCCTCTTTCTTTTCAAAACAAAGGGAAAGGCCCGTTAGTCTTTGCTCAAACTTCCTTGTCTCATGACTTGGAAGACAACAGAGGGAAACGCTCTTTAGCTAACCCTTCATCACAAAACAAAGGAAAATGCCCTTTGGTCTTTTCTCAATCTTCTTCAGTTTTTACCGAAGAAGATTCATCTGAACGTGCCTTGGCACCAATCAGTACTAGAACTCTTTCAAACAAGGATTCTTCTTTCCTTTATAACAAGATAACTTGTACTGATCAAAGAGGTATTTTGCCTACTCCGGTAGCAGAATTCCAGGACCTTCCGACTCTCAAGATTTCCCGTTCCAGACAGGGAAAACTGTTAGTGTCTCAGACAGAAACCCCTGGGGGTGAATTTGCTGATCTCAGAACTTATCTCAATAGACCCACTTCGGTAAAATGCAAACAGCCAATGCCGAAGATCAAACATCATCAAAAACAAATCTCTAGGGTCAAAAATCCCGACACTTATGCCAATGAAGTGAGCACTTCCCTGTATACTCAAGGGACCAAATATTTGAAGAATCGAAATCATGTTCCGAATGTTATCAAAGAACAGATCCCTCAGAGTTTTCTTCATCCTGTTGTTGTTCCCGATCTTCGAGAACATCTTAGACAGAAACGGGACAATGTCTCAACACCTCCATCTCAACCATCTGATCATCATTGCAATCACAAAGTCATCATCCAATGTTGTTGTCAAAAACAAAACGATCTATTTTCGATCGTCTGACTTTTGCTAAATCTGAACCTATGTCAGAGGAAGACGAAGTCTTGTATGCTTCTGTTAACATGACTTCCCGAGATACTGGAGGTAGGAGATGCTCTAAGTATGGCAAGCCTCGCAAACCAAGCCAGTGGTATTTAGAATTACTCCAAGAATCTTCTGAAGGAGTGTTTCGACATACCCGTTCTCGAAGCCGAGATACAATCGGTCAAAGGATTCTTCCTCAAAACCCTTCAGGCTATCTTCCTACTTCTCAGTCAGGAGATGACTCTTTCTCCGACTATGATGCATATAGCGAAAGCTCTGAACAGACGGTATCTTCCACTATACCAAGAGAAGTGACAGCTTATGTTGTTAATGAAGATCCAGATGCTTCAACTTCTATAAATCAGGAACAGCGAATCGTTGCACTTGAAGACAAACTAAAAAACCATGGCTGAAATGGTTGCTAGTATGCATTCTATCATTGTGGCACAACATGTTACACCACCAACTGCACCTACTACGAGTCCAGAGATCATAGCATCTTCAGTACCTGCCAATACTAGGCTGGGGGTAGTGTCTCCTCAAATGCCTCCTGTACAAGTACAAATTCAAACTACACCTAGTCAGTCAGGAGCTGGGGGTAGTGCCTACAATGTTGTTCCTCCTCCTACCACTCTAACTCAACCTGCTCCTTCTTCATCATCAGAAGATGCCAATGAAGCTATCAAACTCTTGTGAACCCAGTTCGAAGCTTTCAAAGAGAAAGACAACTTGCAAAGATTGGGGATCAAACAGTCCTATCCAGTTGAATGGAAGGAAGTCCCGTTCCCACCGAAGTACAAAATCCCAACAATCTTTTTGTTCGATGGCAGTACCTCCCCTAGTCAATTCATCAATCATTTTGAGGTAATGACCGTTCAACTTCAGCCAAATGACGCTCTTCTTACCAGAGTGTTCGTCAGTTGTTTAGCCGGCGTAGCATATGACTGGTACAGAAGTTTGTCCGATGGTTTTATCACTTCCTTTTCAGGTCTTAAATAAATCTTTCTGGAACGATTCTATGAAAGATTTAACGACATGACTATGTCAGCTCTCAACAAAATCAAACAGAAACACAATGAAACTGCTGAGAACTTTATCGAACGGTTCCGCCGTGAAGCTTTGAAAATGCCTCCCGGAACTCCAGCTGCTGTCACTATTGATACTTGTAAGGTAAATCTTTTGCCTATTATCAGTATGTGGACGGGATCTACCCAATTTCAAGATTGGCCTTTATTCATCGTCAACGCCAAAGCTGCTGAAGTGAGTGCCGAGAAGTTCAAACAATTGGGGGTACAGATGTCTAACCCCGATCGAGATGAACATCAGACGTCAGGTGGTGGCAACCGCCAGAACAATCGCAAAGCAAAAGAGAATTTGAACATTAATTTGAACAAGAATAAAGAATCTTTGGCTGTCAATGTGGCTCCACCGACTTCCACTCCTACTCTTTCTGCACCTCCACCGAGGGAACCTCGTCCGAAAGTAGAATATTCCTTTGACGAGAATGATACTGCAAGTATCTTTGAATGTTTACTCAAAAGCAATAAAATTCAGCTCCCAGACCCAAAGAAACTTGATGAAGTCGGTAAGACAGATCATCCTAAATATTGTGTCTACCACAGGTTCATTGGACATCCTACTCGAGCATGCTACGTGCTCAAGGGCAAAATTCAAGAGCTTGTCAATGCTGGTGTCGTCACTTTACACTAAGATGAGAAAACTGTTTCTGCGAACATGGTTTCAGTCCAGTTTGGTGACTTTCCTCTGCAAATGGTACAGCACGGTGTCATTCCAATTCCCAAAGCTACTCTTGAGATTGAGAATCTCCCACTTCCACCAAATGAAGGTCTTGTTCCCTTGTCTCTTGACAATGGCAAAATTATGTGGATCCATCTCGATCTTGTTCCAGAGTTTGAGATGCCCTCTTCTTCCAAGAAGAAAGATCGTTCTAAAGGCAAAACAAGGACTTGCAACATGGTGTCTTTTGACCCCATAGTTGACGAAGAGATTCTGTTAGGCACCAGATCAGGGAAAGCCTATTTGAAAGATCATTCTGAAGTTCAAGAGAATCCTACTTCTTCTGAACCTACTCCAGCACAACCTGCTTCCACTGAAGAGATCCCTTCTACATCTTCACCAGTTGTAGTACCTATTCTTCCCAAGCCAATGACGGTTGACAAAGGTAAGCAACAAGTCCGCTTTGATAAACCACTGAAGAAATCATCTCCTACAGGACTTAAAAAGCCGTATAATTTTGATATATTGGCTCAACTGGCCAATACACCGGCTAGGCTATCAATCTTCGAGCTCTTGCGCCTTTCTAAGGAGACTCGAGAAACTTTAAGTGAAGCTCTGATGCAGGCTGAAACTTGCTTAACTCTCCTCAAAAAGCCGAAATCAGAATCAGTCTCTTGCAGTCACTGTCATAGTGTCTTGGAGTTGATTCCAAACATCACTTTCACTCAAGATGATATGCTACTTGAGGATAATAGGCATGATCGTCCTCTCTACTATACAGGGTATGTCGATTCGATGGAAGTTGATCGTATCCTGATAGATCCAGGGTCTGCACTTAGCATCATGCCAAAGACAATGCTAGATGCGTTGAAGATACCAGTACATAGTCTTTCAAGCACAATCACCACTATCTTGGGATTCAACCAAGGAAGAAGTGAACCTTTGGGTAAGATCCGCCTAAAACTCCAAATAGGCAATCTTCGCACAAAGGTGACCTTTTATATCATTGACAATCATGGTTGTTCGTACAACGCTCTTCTGGGAAGACCCTTCCTTCATGAACACAATGTTGTTCCCTCAACTCTTCATCAATGCTTTAAATATGTTGATGACAAAGGACAAGTTCACAAGAAAGTTGTAGACCTTTATCCTTTCAAGGGCGTTGAAGCGTATTGCAATGATGCTCGTATGTACAAGGAAGAATTTATGAAAGTGGTATTGGCCATGGATACTGAAGAAGATCAAAAAGCAGTACCCAATGACACTCTCATCGTACCTGTCAAAGGGCGTGTTTCTCATCCTCAGTCTTCTAAACCACTGGCTATTCACTTGCCAGTTTAGGAAAAATCAGTTGATGGCGATCAAAATCAAAGGGAGCTCACCTCTTCTGAGCCACTTGTTATCGACTTACGTCGTAACAAGGAAAAAAAGTAGCTCACTTCTTCTGAGCCTCTTGTTGTTGATTTAACTCACAATAAGGACAAAAGGGAGCTCACCTCCTCTGAGCCACTTGTTATTGACCTTCGTCGTAACAAGTCTCTTCAACGTTCTTCTTCTCCCCCTCTTATAATTAATCTGACCAAGCCTGCTAAGGCTAAAGGTCCTGCTGTAAATACAGATGTACATATCAATGAAAAAGCATCTACTTTCCAGTATACTGATGTTATTTATCATACTAAATACTATTTGAATATGTTAGATAGCTTCAAATCATTTATAATGGGAGTTGTACAATCTCTTCAAACAGAAGTCTCATTTGAAGATCCATGTTTGCCATTGATTGTAAAAGAACAGAACAATTATCGGAGGACTGAACTTAGACTCACAATACAAACTCGCTTGTACAAAGAACGCCTAGGGACGAAAACCTAGGTACAGCAGACTAAGTACAATTGTTTATTTTTGATTCTGGGGGGTGACGATAGAGGCTCGGGAAAGCGACGGTCGCTCTGCCTTACTCCTTGGACGATCGGTATACAGCCTTGGCTCGGGGAAGATCTGCTCGGCGTTGATGAAGAAGGGCTCTTCTTGCTCTCCTCGGGTTGCTCTCCTGGCTTCTCTCTCTCTGTGATTATCAAGAAAAGGGGGGAGCTCTCTCTGTGTAGATCTCTCTCTTCTTATTTTTTTATTCTTTTGTTGCCGACCTTTTTTGCAAGGGAATGATGCTGACTATTTATAAGAGTCGGGTGCGATCATTAGGGTTTGCTAATGATTATCTGTTTGGAATGTCGGCGCTCCTTCATTCTATCTGAACCCTTGATCCTGATTATAATGAATCTCGGCCATTAATGCGGATAGCACCAAATCTTATGAGCAGTTAATGTTGACTGCTTTAAATCCTCGTGATTGATTATGTCAATATTTGATTGCTCGCCACGTGTCCTATTGGCTTGATGATAAATGATATGCCCTGATCTCAGCAATTAAGATGATAATATCAAATATTCTTGTTGGGATTCAGTTGAATCTTTGATTGATTCAATGCCACGTGTTTTAATCGTAGATCCTGCCAGGGCCGCATAGGATGGATAATACTTGAACCGCAGGGAGATACACTCCATGAGCCGCATAAGACAATGCCTCATCGAGCCGTAGGAGACGAGCTTTCCATGAACCGCATATGCATAGTCTCTGTGAACTGCAGGGGACGAACTCTCCAGGAGCCGCATATGCATAGTCTCTGTGGGCCGCATGAGTTAGCGTGGTATTGAGCCGCATAGACCGGGCTATGGGTGGACCGCATATGGCGGATTCCTGTTAATAATATTAGAGTGACTCCTCAATGAGCCGCATGAAGCTGTTCCCAACCCGAGCCGCATGAGACTTTTGCCACGTGGCAATCTAGGATTTCTGACAGATCGGGTCAGAGATTTTCTTCTTTTTCCGAAGAGTCTGTCATTATGGCAGAGCCATTATGACACTTTATGTCAGAGACGTCGCGGCCGTCGAGTCGTGTCAGAGCATTAAATGAGGCCATTACTCTCAATGGCCAGCTGTAGGGAAGGATCACACGTGTCGTCACTTGAGCCCCCCTTTTTTTTGTTGAACCGCATACACCCCCGAGCCGCATGAGTCTGAGGGTCTTCTTTAGGACCGCATAGGGCAACTCCAGTGTGAGCCGCATGGGCTTGTTACCCAGAGCTGCATGGGCCATTATTCTAATATTTTCCATGCTTCTACAGGACCCCCTTCAAAGTTTTCAATTTGTAAAATTAAAACACTTTGAATAAGAAGCATGGCCCCGTTCATGCTGCATAGGATGTTCTGTTTTTTTTCTGAGTTTCCTAGCCGCATTAGTATCTCGGCCGCATAGCATCGTCTGACCGCATAGGCTCTTTGCCACGTGTCCTGACCACGTGAACAAATCTTCATTAAATGCTTTTGATTTGATTTAACGCCGTCTTTTGGGGGAGGATCCCAAGGGTCGGTTTTGCCTTGACCGAAGCGTTTTCGCCTTTATCTTTGGAGGCGGCGCGTAACCCGAGGCGTCTTTCTATTTTATGGATCGCCTATAAATAGGAGTCTTTCAGCTTCTTGGGAATTTCTCTACCTCCTCTCTTTGCTTGAATTCCCTGTTGTCAGCTTTGCTCTTCGTCTTCCTTCTTTATCAATCGATCATGGCTCCCAAAAGATCTGCTGCATCGAAGGCCGCGAAGGGCAAGGCCGTTGCTGCTACGGCGACTGCGACGACGAATGTAGTCGCTCCTCCGCCGGCTGCTGTGCTCTCTGTCCATCCTGACGTTCACCCGCCTATCGCTGGTAAGGGGTTACGCTGAAAACCCTAACTGCTGTCATGGCTCTGTTGCATACTTTATGCACAAGCCGCATGTACGAGGCTTTATCGATGTGCCCGCATAAGCACTTCGCCCGTCATGGCCGTATGAGCTTGTCATATCCATTCTAAGTCGCATGTACGTTTTCGACTTGGGCTGCATAAGCGTTGCTCGCTTCTGAACCGCATGAGCTTGCTGGTTTGTAACCGCAGCGGCTTGTATGAGTCTGGCTTTAGCCATATGGATCTATGATCTCGTCTGAATCAGAGTTGCACGGACTTGGTTAACTCGGAGCCGCATGAGGCTATGATGGATCAGAGCCGCATGGACTCTTATGTTTCTGAGCCGCATGATGCTGCAACGACCTGAGCCGCATAAGAGTTAAATGATCTTTCCGATGCTCCTATTTTTGACTATCTTCTAACCTTGTTTCTTTTATCTTTTTCTAGTGAATCTACCCGTAAATCCTGCGGGGGAACTTTTGGTTGGTTCAAATCAATTCGCCTTGGGTGTGCGTCTTGACGACCTAATTAAGCATGTGTTGAATCAGTTCCCTGCTGATGAGCCTTTGGAGAGGTTGAACGCCATCGAGAACCAGACTCTTCATTACCTTCGTTCCATGATGACCACCGGGAAGCTGGATGGAAAATACCTGAAGCCTCTATTCCTCTTTGGAGGCTGAGGACTCTCAAGCTATTGAGGCCCCCTTCCGGGGTAACGAAGATTCCTTCGGGCCCGCCTCCGAGGTTGCTGGAATTTCGGAAGGCGATGCCGATCTTGGCGTATCTCCTACCGAAGGTGTTGGGGTGGAGGAGCCTATCTCATTTGGTTCGGAGGCTGCCGTTGAAGGTGCTGAGGAGGCTGCAAATGAACCTCAGCCTTCATGCTCTTCAGCTGGTAAGATAGGCCAAATTTTGACTAATGCGGAGGTTTATTCGCTCTACCAACACATCCTCCAGGTCAAATCGATTTATGGTTGTTTTGGCCCTGTAGGTCCCGACCCTTTGCTTCCCGTGTCGGATGTTCTTAGGGAAGGCTCGACCTGTCCTGATCCGGGGGAAGGGAGCATTTCCCTTCCTTTATCGACTCATTTTGAGGGGCCTCCTGCCGGTTCTGGGCAGGTGGGGATGGAGCTTGTCCCGAGAACTACGGTCTCTGCCTCATCCTCTGCTTCTTTTACGGCTTCGGAGACTGACTTCTCGGTCCTACCGAGCATTCAGATTCTACGGACTGCTGAAGAGGAGTTGGCCGCTGTTCAAGCGTCCTTCCGTGCAGGGTTGGTTTCTCTCGTGGCAGGGGGGCAGATTCTGTCGCGTCTTCTTCTGCGCTGCCAGCCACGCTCCCGTTAACACCGGCTTCCTCGGAGGCTCTGAACGAGGTGAAGCAAGATGTGGTTGACAGCTTCTATCGCCACTTAGGAAGGGGTGTAGACGCTCCCGTGGACCGGGGGGTCCCTTTCACTTTGTCTCTGAAGGGTGCTCGGGGCCAGATCGACACTCTGAAGGGTCTTCCTGGCGGGGTGGGGTTAGCTGCGCTTCTGGAACCTAAGTTGATCGAGGCTGACCAGCTTGTGACTCAACTACTGGCAATACGGCATGCTGGCTTGCCTGCCGCGATTGAACGGGAGCGGGCCTTCCTCGTCGCTGCTCGGGATAGGATCAAGCTTGCTCGGGACACTGCTAGGCCAGCTGTACGGGAGGACCTCGACAAGTTCTCTGCTTCGTATGCCAGGCTGGGCTGTCGAAGTCGGACTTGTAGGGCCCGTGAAGAGTCTGCTTCTCGTGGAATCGCTGCTACACAGGAGCGGATTCTCGCACTCCAGCAGGAGTTGGCCTTCCTAGAGTTAGAGCGGGAGGCTGCTCGTGCAGAACAGGAGTCGATCGCTCGGGAGGCCGAGCGGATCTCCCGAACTTCTGCCAACCTGGAGCGGTCTTTCAAGAAGTTCGAAGACAACTGGCAGGCCCATGTTCATTTGGAGGACCCGGCGGTGTTGAACCAGGAGGCAGAGCGTCGAGCCAAACAGAGGCTTGAGCGGTCGGTTGCCTTGATAAAGGACCGTCTTACGGTGTTATGTGCCCCAGAGCAGTGATCCACCATCTGTCTTCTTCTGCTTCTCTTTTGTTTTGTTTTTCTTTCATATACATATATTTTTATTTACAAGAGATGTGATCCCTACCGGTGTAGCTCCTTTGAATTTTGAAAGAAACGAGCATGTTTCAACTCATCTTCTCCTTCTTGTACTTGTGGTGTTCATGGAATCGGATTTGCTGGGGGATTATTTGTGGACCTGTTACCCTGGGTGTACCTTGGTTTTAGGTACGGGTAACAAGTTTGATTAGGATGTTTTGGAGCAGCCATGGCAAAGTGGTCATGGATGTTCTTGGTGTTGGGAAAAAGGGATGCCGTAGAGCAGCTGGGCTCCTGGGGCATGGTAAAATGGCGGGTTTGTGCTAAGAGACTTAGCAAGGGATATTTGTGGACCTACTATCCTTGGCGTACCCTGGTTCAGGGCACGGATAATAGGGTGGAAGGAAACTAGTCATGTTTACTCCGAGGTTATGAGGATGTGGCAAACATGAGGGTTTCACCGTAGGATCTTCCTACTCAGAGGTAATGAGGACATGGTAGGGGAGACTTCACGGAAGCTTTTCTGTAGTCAATAGTGGTCAACAGAGGACGTTTGTGGTCAACAGAGGACATTTGTGGTAAACAGAGGACATTTGTGGTCAACAGAGGACGTTTGTGGTCAACAGAGGACATTTGTGGTCAACAGAGGACATTTGTGGACCTATTATCCTGGTCGTACTCCGGTTGTGGGTACAGATAATAGGTTGAAAGAGGACCGGCATACTTGCTCAGAGGTAATGTGGACATGGCGAGTACGACGATTTTCTTCGACGGAGCCTTCCCACTCAGAGGTAATGAGGACATGGCAGGAGTGGGCTCAATGAAGAAGGGGTACATAAAACTACTCAGAGGTAGGAGGACGTGGAAGTTCTATGCGAGGGGGTGGTTTGTTTTTGGTGGAAGTGAAAACGACTCAGAGGTAATGAGGACATGGTCGTTTCGGAAATTGATGGATCGATCACCCTTTTTGTGCACTGGGAGTGTGGGTAGTGGATCATGAGGGAGGATCTCTTCCAGGGAGAAAGTTTAGAGGTATGATTATACGTGACTTACTATCTGAGAGAGTGACCGGAATGTAAGTATATAATTTGGATTTTTTTTAGAATATTGAGGAAATGAAAGTTCAGCGGCACCAGCGGGTGCATGGCTCGATGATCTAAAATATTGTGGATGTGGGTTCAGTGGTATCGATGGATACATGACTCGATAATTTGGAAAATGGTAGGTGTGAGTTCAGTGGTACTAAGAGGGTACATGACTCGATAATTTGGAAAATGGTGGGTGTGAGTTCAGTGGTACTAAGAGGGTACATGACTCGATAATTTGGAAAATGTTGTCTAAACATAGTATTTCTTCAGAAACTTGCCGTTGATGGGCAACATAAGCAAGTCCCCATTCTGCTTGGCGAGGCGGTAAGCACCGTTGGAGAACACGGCCTCGATGACAAATAGACCTTCCCATTTTGGCTGGAATTTGCCTGCGGTCTTGTGAGTCATGACCATTGGCCTCCGGACTGCCAGAACAAGATCGCCCACTTGGAATGTTCTGATTTTGACTTTTTTGTTGAAGGCTCCTGAGATACATGCTTGGTACAGCTCGATCCTTTGCTGAGCTAGGAGGCATTTTTCATCTAAGGCCTCCAACTCCTGTAGTCGACGTCGGTAGTTATCATCCGTTGTCAATTGATAAGTGAGGGCGACGCGGAGTGAGGGAATCTGAGTTTCTAGTGGGAGGACTGCCTCACTCCCGTATACTAGAGAGAATGGTGTATTCCCAGTAGCTGTTCGAACTGTGGTGCGATAAGCCCATAAGCATTCGCCGAGCTTCTCGTTCCAGTCACATTTGTTGGAGGAGACAAACTTCTTGAGGAGTTTGATGATTGTTTTATTAAATGCCTCTGCCAATCCGTTTGCTGCCGGGTTATATGGTGTCGAAGCGACATTCTGAATGCGGTGTTTGTCGCAGAATCGATAGAATGCATGGCTTGCAAACTGCGGACCATTATCATGGATGATCCTCCGCGGTAGTCCGAAGCAGTAGATGACGTGATGTTTAAGGAAGCTGATCACGTTTGAAGTCTTAACTTCTGCGAGTGGGACGGCTTCCGCCCATTTGGAGAAGTATTCGGTGATCGCAAGTATGAAGCGATGTCCTCGGGAGGAAGGTGGGGTGATTGGACCAATGATATCCATTCCCCATGCTTCGAATGTCCAGGATGCCACCGTTGGATGTAGAAACTCGGATGGTTGGTGAATGAAGTCCGCGTGGACTTGGCAGGCTTTGCATTTTCTGGCATAGTCTATTACGTCTGCCACCATCGTGGGCCAGTAGTAGCCCATCCGGCGAAGGCGGTCCTGTAGCTTAGGGCCAGGCTGATGGGCCCCACAGACACCGTCGTGAGCTTCTCGTACAGCTTCTTTGGCTTCTGCGTTTGACAAGCACCGGAGCAATAACCCGTCGTAGGATCGTCGGTATAGCATCTTTGTCTCTGTGTCGTAGAAGAATCTGAGAGAACGTCGTCTGATGGAGGTGGCTTCCCTTGGATTCTCGGGAAGGATGTCGTACACGACGAAGTCAATGAACGGCTGTCTCCAGTCTGGTGTTTCGTCGATCGTCTGGGCGGAATAGCTTGCCACGAATTGAATATTGTTCTTGGGACAGACTAGTTCGTGGCCTATCACGTCAACCGAGTGATGAGCTTGGTTCGGCACTGCTAAGGAAGCGGCAAGGCCTGCTAGGGCATCAGCTTCGATATTTTGAAGTCTGGGGACGTGTTCGATGAAGAATCCCTCGAATGAAGAGATAATGTTGATCGCTATTTGGTGGTAGGGGATCATGTCTTCATGGTGGACTTCGTACGACCCCCGAATCTGGTTGACGATTAATTGCGAATCGCCGTATGCTTCAAGATATTCTACCCCCAGTTCTTTTGCAAGTTGGAGGCCAATGACCAAAGCGTTGTACTCGGCCACATTGTTGGAACAGGGTTCCGTGAGAGAGTAGGTGCGATTGATCACTAGCCCGGTAGGAGAAATCAATACTACCCCGACCCCGACGACGATATTTCCCTTGGGTTCGGTTCTTGAAGCGCCATCGAAGAACATCCGCTATATGTTATCGTGGGTGATTGTAATCGAATCGGCGACCTCATCTGGGATTTCCTCGTATATTCTGGATGACCCCGATCCTGGATGGGCTGCCAAAAAGTCTGCCAGGGCTTGGCCTTTGACAGCCTTCTGTGGGATGAAGATCATATGATATGGGGACAGCAGTATCGCCCATGTAGCGAGGCGAGAGCTGAGCGCCCCTGGTTTAGTCATAAGGACCCTAAGGGGATTTACCCGTGAGATCACATGTATGGTTTGCCCTGTAACATAATGCCGCGTCTTTTGAATGGCGAATACCAAGGCGAGGCATTCTTTCTCCACGGCGGTGTATCGGTGTTCGGGCCCGACCATCATTCGGCTGAGATAGTATATGGCTTGCTCGTGGCCTGCGTCGTTGTTTTGTGCCAGCAGGGCACCGAGGGAGTGTTTCATTGCTCGTACATAGAGTAGGAATGGTTTTTCAGGGACCGGGGCCACCAGGACTGGAGGATTTGACAAATATTCTTTGATGTCGTCGAATGCATGCTGGCATTCCTCGTCCCATACGAATGAGACTCCCTTCTTCATGAGGTGTGTGAACGGTCGGCATCGTCCGGAGAGATTGGAAATGAACCTTCTGATATAAGCTAGCCTCCCTTGGAGGCTTCTAAGTTCGCGAAGATTTTTCAGGGGACCCATCTCCATTATTGCCTTGGTTTTCTCAGGGTCTACATGGATATCCCGTGCAGTGATGATGAAACCTAAGAACTTCCCGCTGGATACGTCCAAGAACGACTTTGTAGGGTTCATCTTCAGATTGTGGGCTCGCATCAGGTCGAATACCGTTCTCAGATCTTGCAGATGATCTTCCTTACGGCGACTCTTGACAGCGATGTCGTCGACGTAGCATTCCACTGTCTTGCACAAATGTTCTCTAAAAATGATACTCATAGCCCGCTGATATGTGGCACCAGCATTCTTTAGACTGAATGGCATGACTGTGTAGCAGTATGTGCCGATCGGTGTTCTAAATGATGTGTGCTTCTCGTCGTCGGGGGACATCTTGATTTGATTGTATCCCGAGAATCCATCCATGAATGACATACGTTCGAAGCCGCATGTGTTGTCAATCATGATGTCCGTGATCAGGAGGGGAAATTCGTCTTTCGGACATGCCTCATTTAGATTACGGAAGTCGATACAGATTCGGATCTTCCCGTTCTTCTTAAGGACCGGGACTATATTGGCGACCCAGTCAGGGTGTTGCTCCTCACGGATGAAGCCGCTGGCTATCAGCTTGTTGACTTCGGCTTCGATCGCATCCATGACACCTGGGCGGAAGCGTCGTTGTTGTTGTTTGACTGGTTTTGCATCAGGCCGTATGTTAAGCTTGTGAAGAGCGATATCGGGGTCTAATCCCGGCATGTCTTCGTAACTCCATGCAAATACGTCAATATATTCTCTGATGAGTTCCAGCAGTGATTCTCGTTCCTCGTCTGTTAGGCTTTTACTGACGAAGATTGGCTTTGGAGAGGATTCGGTACCGAGGTCGACCTGCATAACTTCATTCTCTGTAGGAGGTTCTCTCAGCTCGAACCACTTTTCCAATTGTGCGTCTAGCTGTTGGGCCCACGGCTCAAGCTCAAGGATTTCAGGAATGTCCTCGTCTTCTTCGTAAGCGTTGGCAAATGCCATGTTGACTGATAGAACTTGCCTGAATATGTCCCCAATGCTTGTGTCCGAGTCGGAAGTTGGTGACCCGGTTGAGTGTGACTGCCAGTCACATTCTTCATCTGAACTCTCTGGAGTCGTTGTGGGAGTTACATACCCTAGTCCACATCGAGTTTTGCTATAGTAGTCCCGTGGCTTACCAGACGGTACTGGGGGCTTCAAAGGTAGTCGTCGTCCGGTACCGTAATTCAAACCTGGTGTAGTTTCTAGATCGTATCCTTGTTTCTGCATGAGGTATTTGGACTGGGGACTATAAAGGTATAGAGGCAATCTCCCGGCATCTGACCCAAGATCGACTTCTTTTATGGTGAAGGGGTATGGATCGTCTTTCCGGCCGAAGATAATCGGGTGGTCCCCTCCCTCGACTATTCGGTAAGCGTCTTCTGCCAGAGTAAGCTGGATCGTGGTATATACATTTGTCACTTGTGTGTATAGGTGAGTGCCTATACCGTGGTCCATAGCATACACTGTACATAGCTTATTGAGCTCGATGTAATTCAAAGATAGCCCTTTATTGATAAAATAAGGTATCTTCTCGAGAGGGATTACATCGTCCGCGGAAGGGGTATCGGAGTGGGCAGCCACATACTTGGCTAATTCTGGTTCTTCTTCGGCCACCCCCTGTATAAATGAAGACTGAGAGAGCGACCTAGTCAGCTTGATCTTCAGAGGCTCGACTGGCGGAGCAGGTCGTGGAGTTGTTGGTAGACTAGCAACACCCAGTTTGGCATCTGACGTGGGGCGAGGAGTGGATGGTTCGCTAGAAGTGTCAGACCTCGCATCGGGGTGACGACCCTTCTTAGGAAGACGTATCGTGAGCGGTCTGTCGGAGGGATTGAGCTTCTCCGCTTGGAGTTGACCGACTCTCGGTAGTCTGATTGTAAGTGGCCCTGGTGTGGGTCTCGGCGCTTGGCCAGACCTTGGCAGCCGGATTCTTATCTGCTCTTCTTGTGCTGATAGACTGATTGCGTCTTTACGCAGAGTAGCCGTAAGGGGTACAGAATTGCCCGGTTTACGAGCCTGAAGGTGGATCGTTAGAGGTTCTTCTGATCCTGTGGTTGTCTTGGTGTGCGCTTGTTCGTCTTCTTCGACCAAGTGCTTCTTTGATTTTTCATATAAACAGGAGTCCGAGTAATAAGATTCGACCCCTTTGAAGGGATCGATATCGGCAAACTCAGTCTTCACGAAACCATACTTATCGACATATTTGAAGCACTGGTACAGCGTGGAAGGCACGATCATGTAATCGTGTATCCAAGGCCGTCCCAGAAGGATGTTGTAAGATGTGTCGGCGTCTATGACGTAGCAGGTGACTTCCGATTGGAGATCGCCAATCTGACACTTCAAACGAATCTTCCCTATTGGGTAGCTCCTGTCCGAATTGAAACCGCTAATGACGGTGCTTGTAGGTGTCAGGCGATGCATCGGAATGCGGAGATGATGTAGCAGACCCTTCGGAATGATGCTTATGGAGGAGCCAGGATCAATGTGCATTCGATCCACTTTTACGTCACCGATGTATCCAGTGTAGTATAATGGGCGATCGTGCAGGTTAGTTTTGATGAGCATATCCTGCGAAGAGAAGACGATGTTGGGCATGGCTCCAGTACATGAACTATCTTGGAGTTCTGCAGGTTGATTATCTCCCGTGAGGTTGACCTGAGCCAAGTATGCGTCGGCATTTTGGAGCGCCTCGCTTAAAGCCGTGCGGATATCCTTCGAGAGCCTCAGGAGTTTATATAAAGACAATTTGGCCGGTGTATTGGCCAATTGAGCCAAGATATCGAAGTTGTAGGGCCTTTCCAGCCCCTGAGGTGTCTCCTTTCGGAGGGATTTGTCGAAGCGATTCTCCTTTGGCCTAGGCTTGTCGGTCGTCGAAGGCTGAGCCGGTCCCGGAGTATCAGCGGTTGTGGGCTGCTGATCATTAGTCGGATTCTCGGCCACTGGTTGGGCTTGTGCTCCAGATCGAGTAGTGACGGCTGAGACTTCCTCCTCCTCTGCCGAGGCGGTGCGGCATGATCTGACCTTTCCACTTTTCTTCTTAGAAGGCAGAGTGGGCTGAGTCACCTCGTGGACTAGGTCCGGATGGACCCACATGATTTCCCCTCGTGATGTGGTGAGGGGTACTAGGCCGGGAGTTTGATCACGGGCAGGCGGAAGATTAGCGATTTCCATCGTTGCCAGAGGGATGGGTATGACACCGTCTTGAGTCTCTGTTGGAGGGAAATTGCCGAATTGTACGGACACCATGTTGGCTGCTACGGTTACCTCCTCGAAGTCGATAGCCAGAGCGTTCGAATCGATGAGGTTCTGGATATACCGTTTCAGTTGGTAGCAGTCGTGTGTAGCGTGGTGGACGTAGCGGTGGTAATGGCAGAACTTCGGGTTTTCCAAATCAGTCGGTCGAGGTTCCCGCCTTGGTGGAGGAAGCTGAATTCTATCTCCTTGTATAAGCATGTCCAAGATAGGCTTGACGTGGCCGTCTTCGAAAGAATAAGTTATGTGAGGCCATTGTTTGTCTGCCGGCTGTGGCTCGGGCTTCTGGGCTGTATCGGTCACCATAGTCTGCTTGCCTCTGTTGTCCCGGCTGTTGGAGGGGCTACCCCTATTGTCGTTGCTGGTGTTGGGACGCTTGCCCTTGTTCTCTCCCTCCGAGACATGCAACCCCAGTTGGCGAGCCTTCTTCAATCGTTCCTCAGCACTGGTAGCACTGATGATAAAAGCCTTCCAGTCCTTGAATTGACTTTCGCCCATCCAGAGACTAATTGTTGGGAGTAGTCTCTTTTGGCAAATTTTAATCAAGGAAGAGTCCGGGTTGCCAGATGGTAACTTCATTGCGGTTTGACGGAACCGCTCAATGTAATTCTTCGTTAGCTCTTTCTCTCCTTGGACGACGTCCATGAGGGTAGACATCGTGACGTCCTGCCCTACCTCATAGAACCTCTCCAAGAACAAGCGCTTGAAGCCAGCGAAGGAGTGGATGCAATTATCTGGCAGGTTGCGGTACCAATCGAAGGCGACTCCTTCCAATGCCCCAATGAATAATCGGGTGAGAATAGCGTCATCATGGGGCAGATGGTCGATAGTGACCTCAAAATAAGTGATGTACCGACTTGCTGAAGTCTTGCCATCATATGGGTTGATATTGAACGGCTTATATCTTGGTGGAAAGGGAACATCCTTCCATTCAGCAGGATATGGTTGCCGTATTCTGAGGTCCTGAGAGTTTTCTCGGGCGTGGAACATTGCTCGGAGCTCCTGAACCTCTCTCCTTACTTCTCGGGCCTCATCTGTCACAGTAGGGGCCGTTATCTCGGGAGTATTATTGCCCGGGTTTAGTGTCGCTGAATTTGAATCTATGTTGTTTGCGGGACCCGTGCTTGTCTGGCCAGGTGTCACTCCCTGCAGAGTAGGAAGCGCCGCTTTGATCTCGTCTACAGACTTGACCAAGGCGTGCAGTATGGCTTCCAAAGTGTCAATGCGTCGGCGATCGTCGGAGCCACCTTGACTGTTGTCCGTCATGAATACCGTTCTTACGTGAGGAGTGACGGAAGGGACGGTAGAAGACGTGCCCTCCGATTCGTATCCGTGCATCGAGAAATCATCGGGATACGTGGGGATGTTCTCTTCGGGTTCGGACTCGGAGGAAATAGTACCCCCAGCTTCGGAGCTTGCTTCGTCTTGATAGTCATGGATGTCCTCGGGGGTATCAGCATCTGTTGTACCCGATGGGAGGGTTGTTTCTCTGGGCTCGTCTCCTTGAAACATCGGATTATTGTGGACGTTCGGAGGAGTACCACCCCCAGCTCTTGCAACCCCTAGGTTCGGGGATGATGAATTTCCTGTTGCAGTAGATTTTGTCTTCGAACGGGTGTGTTGGTATACTCCGGTGGAGGGCAACCGTTTAGACGACGGTTTCATAGCTGTAGCAGTCGACACCTTCGGGCTGGAGATGCTTGTCTTCTTCCCTCTCCCCTCAGCGGGAACTTTCCGTGCGGAATTGTAGGAGGCGACAGGAGGTGCCTCGTTTTTCGAACCCAGATGTTGTAATCTTTGGAAGACAGATGGCCGGTCTTCCGTTACTGCCGTGTTATTACAGCAGCAGTTGACGATAATCTGGGTACAGTGACGTCCGTGTGAGGGCTCCTTGCACACTGAAGCTCCTTCTCTTTCCTTGCGTTTGTGGAGGATCGCCTCACGCAGGTCTGAGGAACCATTTTGTCCGCTCGCCACCGGGGGCTGGACTCGAGTGGTCTTGTACAACTTTCCATCAGAGGCCCGTGTGATAATCAGCGGGACGCCCTGATAGTCAGAGGTTGGGGCAGCAGTCTGGGCTTGATGAGCCCGTGCTGCCCTAGACTTTTTCTTCTTAGCACTTGTGGGTGCGTAATAGGAAGAGTCCACATTGAGTATCATAGAGTCTGGATTATTATCTAGAGAATGATCGGAGTCAGGACCGTATGGGAGCCGGTCGAAGACTGATCGAGAGAAGCGAGAAGTGGATGCTATGCGGCTGGGGTTGGAAACCGTGCAGGCTGTCTGCATGCGGCTGTCTTCTGTTGTTGGATGAGTTCTTATGCGGTTAGGAGTCACGGCCGTGCAGGCTGTCCGCATGCGGTTGGCATCTGTGGCCGCATGGGTTTTCTGCAAGCGGTTGATTTTACTAGCCGCATGAATCTCATCCCTGCGGTTGGGAACTGTAGCCGCATAAGTTATGCGGCTGACAGAAGTGGCCGCATGAGTTTTCTTCATGGGGTTGGTGGTTGTGGCCGCATGGGTTTTCTTTCTGCGGTTAATACCTTTCTGCGGTTCAGGTTGAGCAGAGTCCCTCTTTGCCCCTGCAAGTCCAGCATCATAGTGTTTTCTTCTACCGAACTTGGGGACAGCAGAGTTGTCTGCGATCTGAAGTGGGGCCGCAGGAGAGTCCTTCTCGCCGTCTTGAGCGACCGAGGGCATCCCATCGAGGGCTTGAGGAGGAGCGAATGTTTTTGGCCTCCACTCTTTACGAGCCTTCGTGGTGAGGGTGCGTTTCTGGACCGGGCCAGCGCTGCCTTCGGAGAGCATCTCTTCGAACGCCTGTTGGTCGAAGCGGACGACCATCTTCTGTTGTGTGGAGCAAAGTTTGGCTACATCCGATTGCGTCACCAACTCCTCAGCCGTGGAGAAGTTAGTCCCCAGCAGAGTCGCCATCGTGTTTGCCATTGATTGTAAAAGAACAGAACAATTATCGGAGGACTGAACTTAGACTCACAATACAAACTCGCTTGTACAAAGAACGCCTAGGGACGAAAACCTAGGTACAGCAGACTAAGTACAATTGTTTATTTTTGATTCTGGGGGGTGACGATAGAGGCTCGGGAAAGCGACGGCCGCTCTGCCTTACTCCTTGGACGATCGGTATGCTGCCTTGGATCGGGGAAGATCTGCTCGGCGTTGATGAAGAAGGGCTCTTCTTGCTCTCCTCGGGTTGCTCTCCTGGCTTTTCTCTCTCTGTGATTATCAAGAAAAGGGGGAAGCTCTCTCTGTGTAGATCTCTCTCTTCTTATTTTTTTATTCTTTTGTTGCCGACCTTTTTTGCAAGGGAATGATGCTGACTATTTATAAGAGTGGGGTGCGATCATTTGGGTTTGCTAATGATTATCTGTTTGGAATGTCGGCGCTCCTTCATTCTATCTGAACCCTTGATCCTGATTATAATGAATCTCAGCCATTAATGCGGATAGCACCAAATCTTATGAGCAGTTAATGTTGACTGCTTTAAATCCTCGTGATTGATTATGTCAATATTTGATTGCTCGCCACGTGTCCCATTGGCTTGATGATAAATAATATGCCCTGATCTCAGCAATTAAGATGATAATGTCAAATATTCTTGTTGGGATTCAGTTGAATCTTTGATTGATTCAATGCCACGTGTTTTAATCGTAGATCCTGCCAGGGCCGCATAGGATGGATAATACTTGAACCGCAGGGAGATACTCTCCATGAGCCGCATAAGACAATGCCTCATCGAGCCGCAGGAGACGAGCTTTCCATGAACCGCATATGCATAGTCTCTGTGAACCGCAGGGGACGAACTCTCCAGGAGTCGCATATGCATAGTCTTTGTGGGCCGCATGAGTTAGCGTGGTATTGAGCCGCATAGACCGGGCTATGGGTGGACCGCATATGGCGGATTCCTGTTAATCATATTAGAGTGACTCCTCAATGAGCCGCATGAAGCTGTTCCCTACCCGAGCCGTATGAGACTTTTGCCACGTGGCAATCTAGGATTTCTGACAGATCGGGTCAGAGATTTTCTTCTTTTCCCGAAGAGTCTGTTATTATTATGGCAGAGCCATTATGACACTTTATGTCAGAGATATCACGGCCGTCGAGTCATGTCAGAGCATTAAATGAGGCCATTACTCTCAATGGCCAGCTGTAGGGAAGGATCACACGTGTCGTCACTTGAGCCCCCCTTTTTTTTGTTGAACCGCATACACCCTCGAGCCGCATGAGTCTGAGGGTCTTCTTTAGGACCGCATAGGGCAACTCCAGTGTGAGCCGCACGGGCTTGTTACCCAGAGCCGCATGGGCCATTATTCTAATATTTTTCATGCTTCTACAATCCAGATGACTCTTACCGTATTGTCCATGCTCGAAAAAAGGCGAAAGTCCAATACTTTTTAGTAAAGAACCAGAACAACAATTCAGCTATACGGATGATAGTAAGCTTAACGATACAGGACATTTACAATTCCGTCGTTATAGTCAACAATCAAAAGATATCATCCGTAAGATGGGTTATGATTTTAAAAATGGCCTCAACTACGGTAAGGGTAGACGAACTCCCATTCGTACAACAGTTCCGAAAGGAAAATCTGATATATACTATAGCAAGACCAAAAGAGGTCTCGGATATACTTCTCCTCAGATGTTATCTCCAGCAGTTTCTGACTCTGATAATGAAGAACGTTCTAATTCATCTGATTCCAGGTCATGGGATTCTGATACTAGCGTCGGTGAAGTCCATCGTGTAATCGTATCTTCCAATATGGTTTCTGCTGAACTTCCGGAAGGATATAATGAAGACATTGAAGAAAGTTCTGAAACAGATCCTTGGGCTCAACAGATGGATAATCAGTGGGTACTCCGATTTGAACAAAGAGAGCCTCCTACTGAAGATCAATTAGTTCAAGTCGATGTAGGAGAAAGCAAGTCACCTCGTCCAAACTTTATTAGTAAGAATCTTTCGGAAGCAGATAAGCAAGAGTTGATTATTCTCATTAAAGAATACATTGACGTTTTTGCTTGGAGTTACGAGGACATGTCAGGTTTAGATCCCAAAATTGCTACTCATAAATTAAATATTCTGCCTAATGCTAAACCAGTCAAACAGCAGCAACGGCGATTCAAGCCTGAAATGATGGACGTAATTGATGATGAAGTCAAGAAGCTTATAGCTTACGGCTTTATTCGAAAAGAACAACATCCTGATTGGGTAGCCAACGTTGTTCCAGTCCTGAAGAAAACCGGCAAAGTTCGAGTCTGCATCGACTTCCGGGATCTTAATGAAGCATGTCCGAAAGATGAATTTCCTCTCCCTATCCCAGATGTTATGATTGACAATACCTGTGGGTTCGAGCGAATATCTTTTATGGATGGATTCTCTGGATATAACCAGATCAAGATAAATCCTGAAGATGAAAAACACATATCTTTCCGTACTCCTCGGGGAGTCTATTGCTACAAAGTGATGCCATTTGGTCTCAAGAACGCTGGCACAACTTACCAACGGGCCATGAGTACCATTTTCAGAGAACATCTTCGTAAAACAGTTGAATGTTATGTTGACGATATCGCTGTTAAAAGTCGCCTGAAAGAAGATCATATCCAAGATTTGAGAACAATCTTCAATCTCATGCGTCAACATCAGCTCAAGATGAATCCCACCAAGTCATTCTTGGGTGTCTCTAGTGGTAAATTTCTCGGCTTCGTTATTACCTCTAAGGGTATACACGTGGATCCCGAGAAGATCAAAGCCATTCAAGAGATGCGTCCTCCACGCAACCTAAAAGAGCTACGAGGATTCCAAGGCCGACTTGCGTACATCAGGCGATTCATTTTGAACTTGTCTGGACGCTGCAGACCATTCACTTAGCTAATGAAGAAGGGTGTATCTTTTATTTGGACTGAAGAATGTCAACAAGCATTTGACGACATCAAACGATATCTTATGAATCCACCAGTTTTGGTGCCACCAATCTCAGGCATTCCATTCTTAATGTATGTCCGTGCTATGGATCATTCGTTGGGTCTTTACTCGCCCAAAAGAACAAAGAAGGTCATGAACAGGCCATCTATTATCTCAGTCGTACTATGATTGGTGCTGAACACCGTTATAGTCCGGTTGAAAAAGAATGTCTAGCCCTTATGTTCGCCGTTCAAAAGACAAGACATTACATCATTGGTCAAACTATTCATGTTATATCCCGAGTCAATCCTCTTCGGGTACTGATGAAGAAGCCTAGCACACTCAACTCTCGACTTGCTATATGGGCCATCCTTCTAGCTCAATATGACATGGTGTATGTTCCTCAAAAATCTGTCAAAGGTCAAGCACTGGCAGATTTCTTGGCGGCTCATCCCGTACCAGAAACATCCAAGCTTTACGATAAAATTCCAGATGAGACGTTGGAAGTCAACTGGATCTCTGAAGAATTTCCAACATGGCGTCTATTCTTTGACGGAACATCCAGAATTTGACCCAATGGTGCTATTGTAGCAGGAGTTGGAGTTGTTCTCGTTTCCCCAGAAGGATCAACTATCCAAAGAGCTTATTCTTTAAATGAATCCTGTTCCAATAATGTAGCAGAGTACAATGCTCTACTTATCGGTCTTCAATTAGCCAAGCAATTGAACATTGAATATCTCGAAGTTTATGGCGACTCTAAGCTGGTTGTCAACCAGGTTAGAGGAACTTATGAAGTCTGTCATCAAGATCTGGTACCTTACTTTGAGGCAGCAATCAACATGGCTACATCATTCAAAGCTTTCTTTATTGAATATGTGCGCCGAGCTTGTAATACTGAAGCAGATGCCTTAGCCAATCTTGCAGCAGTCTTAGCCATTCCTATCAGAAGACAACAAGTGGTGGTTATCTCTAATCGAGAATTGTTTTGTGTTGAAAATAATCGTAACATCGAGTTCAGTATTTTTGCTAAAATTAATATTATTAATGAAGATTGGAGAACTCCTTTCATCGACTTCGTGGTTCATGACATACTCCCCGAAGATCCTAAGGAGGCTATAAGTATTCGACGACGATCTCTACGATTCTACTACAACCAAACCACTAAGACTCTCTATCGACGGACTTATGACGGTCTTCTTCTATGCTGTTTAGCTGGTGATGAAGCAAAACAGGTGTTACGTGAAGCTCACGATGGTGTTTGCGGAGCACATCAGCCCGGTCCTAAACTACAGGATCGTATCCGAAGAATGGGTTACTACTCGCACTCTATGGTATCAGATGCCATCGAATATGCAAGGAAATGTCGAGCCTGTCAAATCCATGCAGACTTCATTCATCGACCTTCAAAATTTCTACATCCGACAGCTGCTTCCTGGCCTTTCGAAGCTTGGGGCATGGATGTCATAGGTCCTATTAATCCTCCTTCTTCTAGAGGACATCGGTTTATTTTAGCAATAACAGACTACTTCTCTAAGTGGGCTGAAGCTAAACCCTTGGTTGAAGTCAAGACCAGTAATATCATCAACTTCGTCAAACATCATGTCATTTATCGATTTGGTGTCCCTCGACGAATTATTCATGACAACGGACCGCAATTTATCAGCCAGAAATTTACCAGATTCTGTGATGATCACCGGATTGACAATATCGTTTCGACTGCCTACAATCCTGCCGCTAATGGTTTAGCTGAAGCCTTCAACAAAACTATTATCAAGCTTCTCAAAAAGTTTGTATCCACTAACAAACGAAATTGGAGTGAAAAGCTTTGCGAGTGTCTATGGGCCTACCGAACTACGGTTCGTAACCCTACAGGTTTTACACCTTTCTCTCTAGTATATGGCTGTGAAGCTGTTCTTCCTTTGGAACTTCAAATTCCTTCTTTAAGGATTGCCATTGCTAACGAGCTTACTACAGAGAACAATGACCTTCTTCGACTTCAAGAATTGGAAGCACTTGATGAGAAGCGATTAATGGCTCAACAACATATTGAGTTATACCAAGCTCGCATTTCTAAGACTTTCAACCGAAAAGTTAAGGTCAGAGCCTTTCAGCAAGGAGAACTTGTTTTAACTGTCAGACGTCCTATGATTATGACTCATATGAGCAAAGGCAAGTTTGACGCAAAGTGGGAAGGTCCCTACGTTATAAGCAAAGTCTTCTCAAATGGAGCTTATCAACTTTCAGAACTGGATGGACTAATTACAATGATGCCTATCAATGGCAAATTCCTTAAAAAGTACTATGTGTAAATGTAAATATTTGTAAATCATCAGACAAGTTCATGTTCATAAATAAAATTTTATTTCATCATGAATGATAGTACATGATATTAAGGAAGGTCACTATCATCCTTCTCTACATTTGGACGCGGACCACTGCCGTCCTTTTCAAAAATACGGTCAGCAAAAGAGCTGAGAACCTCCTTGCTGGAGCCCACTAAAAATTTGCAAGCGGCCATCCTCATGGCTTCTTCCTCTTCGGTCCTTCCTGGTTCAAGCAAAAAGTTTAGGATGTCTCGCGGTGGCTTGGGTGCAGACGAATCTTCGCCTGCTTCTGTCTCCTTTGGCTGAATTGGATCGACAGGACGTTCTTCAACTTTCGGGGCGAGTTCAGTCTTCTTGAGTGCATCTCCAGACGACATTTTTATGTTAGAAAAGTAGAATTGTTCTTTTCTGTTAAAATTCTGTTCTATTTATAGACATAGATTTCTTAAACAACGAAGCGACACATTTATCTGACGGTTCATCCGTTCATTATCTCCTGACGGTTCGTCCGTTCATTTAATTCACTTGACGGTTCGTCCGTTCATTACATTCATCCGATGGTTCACCTATTCACATTCATCTGACGGTTCGTCCGTTCATTATCATCCGACGGTTCACCCGTTCATTCATTCATCATCACTTGACGGTTTGCCCGTTCATTCCATCATTTGACGGTTTTTTCGTTCATCTCACATCCATATCAGCAACTTATCGTTTCGATTAAGTTGTCAATTGAGATAATAATATTTAGTATTTTCTGCCACGTCCATATTACCTCTGAGGAGATATAATGAATATAATTATTTTCTACAAAATCATCAAGAAATATATCATGTCTTGTACCTCTGAATATATTTTCTATCTCTATTATTTATATCTGAACAAGATGTGCAACAAATAATGGAGCCACAGCAAAAATGTCTTTTATTAATTAAAATATAAGACATTACAAAAACATACATACTTCAAAAGACACAAAAATACAAAGTGTTCCACTAAGATGGAGGTATTATCAGATTGTCAATCTGCTGCTTGAGAGTTTGCAGCCGTTCTTCGCGAGTGGACATCACCCTCCTTCTGGCCTCCTCCATTCCAATTTCCTCATTAAAAGCCGGCATGGTCACCATTCTGCGGGTAATCTCAGCATTATGAGCTTCGATGTACTCATCCCTCTCCTGAATCAGAGCATTATATTGTTGAGTTGCAAGTTGATGATCAGCAATTTCATCTTCTAACTCCTTCTGAAGACGAGCAATCTCTGCCCTTAGCTCAGCAGCTCTCTGTTCTTTTCTAGTAGCCATTAAGGTTACTGATTCCAGCTTTGAGTTATACTCAGCAGATTTTACAGAGAGGGCTTCTAAAAGATTCTGGATATTAACCCTTTCAATATCAGCTGCTTGAGCCAGTTGCTCGAATTCTGCCTGTACTAGAGATTCTACGTCTCCCTGGTTGAGCTCTTTATAGCTTTTGACAGAAATCTCTAATTCATTCAAGATATGATCCAGGAGAGTGGCTTGAGCTTCATCACCCTGTTCCCGGATAGCCCTTATCAAGAGAAAGGTTGGACCCCTAACCATGAAAAAATCGGTGCCTTCTTTCTCCATTATTCTTTTTACTAGAGGCCCCAAAGATTCAAAGAAGCATCTAGTAAAAGATTGGATCACAAGATTATTAGTGGCTATAGCACCAGGTGTCGCAGCCACTCCTGTTGATGATGAGGCCGTGGGACATTCAATCTCTTGTGTCTAGATAGCCGGTTCTTTGAATAGAGGAGCCAAAGTGGAGCTAGTTGCCCCTCCTGGTTATTCTTCTGTAAAAAGTAAAGATTGTCATTTTGCCTATTGATCGTTATTGTTCAAATGATTAAAGATTTAAATTATCTTACCATGGGTTGATCCAGCAATGAGCATATTATCTGCTGGAGTAGACTCTGGCCGAGCAGAGGTAGCTTCATCTATGGCAGCTTGACTACTGCCCGCTTCAGAACCACAGGACAAATGATGACTGCTACTAACAACCACCGTCGTTATGGGCACTATGTCCGTGCACGTCGGAGGTGCTAGAGGAGTCTCATGATCTACAGGAAATACAAATAAAGACGTTAGCTATCAATTCAATCAAGAGGAGATTGCTAATTTTATTTTATACCTTGAAGATTATTGGCGGGAGTTTCTTCTGGGGCTTCTTCATTTATTGCTTTTTCTGGAGATACTGTTATCTCAACATCCTTTTCAGGATTTAAGATGTCAACAGTATTTTCTGGAACCTCAACATCCTTTTCAGGATTTAAGGTATCAACGACATTCTCTGGAACTTCGACATCCTCCTCAGGATTTAAGATATCATTGACAGCATCAGGAGATGTGTGCACTTCATCATCTCTTTCAAGATCTTGCATGTAGTTATCAATATTCTCAGATGAAGAGCTCTCTTCATCTTCTTCTTCTTCTGGTGCATTTTCGTTGGCCGTCGCGGCTTGGTTACCGTAGTCATCCAGAGGGCTGTAGCTGCAATCTTCCAGAGCTGCAATTACTTCACGATCTTCCTCTTTATGAAGGGTTCTAGGAGTAGGCGGAAGTTCAACAATCTCTGCAGCAGGTAAAAAAGAATGTACAACATTCTGCTCTTCCCCCACTTCCTCCACAGTACTTCTTTTGGGCTCTTCAGCCTCAAGATCTGTCCTTTGCTCAATCTCCTCTCTATGTTCGGAACTAGGACTTTTATTCCTAGGTTCTGAAATAGGAGTAGGAGATGGCAAGGTTAATCCAGCCACAGCATCCATTACCATTGAAGATGGAGCTCGGTTCCTTCTGTGGGCCAACTTCTTTCTTTTTAGTGGCCTCTCAGGGCTCTCTATATTTATAGTCTCAACTTGTTTATGGATAGAGGTTGGTGTAGGAGCCTCTTCTTGCTGAGTTGACTCGGCCAGTTGCCGAGACTGAGATCGAGTGGTGATCTTTTCAGAAGAATGATCTACGATCAACTTCTTCTTTGCTGTTGGAGCAAGTGGTTCCTCTCTTCTCCTCCTTTTTGCTGGAGATTTGCCCACCTTTAGAGAGACACGTAGTGGTGCATTAACTTCTTGAGGGAACATAACATCCCTTGAGGCTTCCAAAGGAGCATCTTCTGGCTCATGTACCTCCTCATTTCCTATGAGCGACATGACAACTCCACCTTTCTTCAATCTTGTTGAGGATGCGAAGCTATCTGTGAGGTTGAAATTTTCGGCAAAGGTATTTGAAGATGTATAAAAAACTGAGTATGTAAACAAAATCCGAGGACCATGGTTGCTGTTTACAGGCATCGAGAACGTTGATTTCGTATCTCGAGCATTATAGTAAGCCCAGGCCCGGGCCCCATCTATCAAATCACCCTTTCCCTGAAGACATGTAATGGCATTCCCCATATGAAATTGGTCATAGCTCAACTGTCGAGCGAATCGACTGAGAAGATACGGCTCTAAATAACATTCATCTTCGAACCGGTATACCAAGTGAGAAGGTCGGATTGTCTTCAACAATTCAAAAGCTACACGACTCAGAGGATGCATCTGCGAATCAATCATATTTGTTCGCATTTGTTCGTAACCAGCAGGAGGCTTGGTACAATAAAAATTCCATCCCTTGCTCAAGTTTAGAGCGTATCTACAGTCTCTTAGGGCAGTGAATTTCCACTTACCATTGGAGTATCTTCGTAAAAAGCTACCATCTACCGGTCCCATGCCGGGGTCCATCAAAGTGGGATGGTGGAGGAGCAACCACCCAAACAGATATGTATATGGTAATTCCAACCGAGGGAATTCTTTTTCACCCTTGGATTTCAGCATCAGGTCGACATAGAGACGAAGACCAGCATTCAGCTTACAAGTCATAGCTGAGAGAAGATCCATCTTATAGCCGAAGACTAATCTGACGGCCGCAAATAGAACACCGCGGTGGAAGCGGTCTACTGCACTGGATCCCGGAACTACAAATCGACGAAGCCAATGTGTCAGAAACCCTGCTAATTGGGCTTCTTTAGACATCAATCTGTATCCTACTCTCAAGTAACTTTTGAGAGTATCCCTTGTCTTCAAAGGGGGCATTGATAATCATCCTTCATTTGCTTATCATAATCGCCACTTTCTTCCATCAACTTCATCACTTCTGTGTTGCTCAATGGTTTAAAGAAATCTGGATAACATCTATCGTGTTCCTTAGTCTTCGGTTCTTGAATGTGGTTGAGGAACAGATAGGGTAGCCATTTCGAAGAATAACAAGTGTTTGCTGTAGCACTCCTATAGAACAGGGAACAGATCTTGTAATGGCATAGCAGTTCCTCGAATACTGCTACTATTTCTGCATTTTCTCTCCGGAGTTTGTCCAACTCATCATTAGTTGGAATAAATTCTTCGTAAGGGGCATCTCCCATTGGCAAAAAGGAGATGTACTTCATCTCATGGAGTGCAAATCCAATTTCTCCGTTGGGAGTCATAAAGGTCCCTGTTCTGTAATTATACCTCTCTGCTAAAGCCAAGAACAGGTGAGGGTTTGGAGCAAAACCATAGACAGTGGCATGCACTGCTTGGTATAAGTTAATTTGTTGCAGTTCGCCTTCAAACTTGGTCAGAATCCAATTGGCTATGCAGCTCCATCTTTTGAAATCTGGATTCACCAATCCAGTTAGTCTGATGTCGTGCTCCGGATATCTTCCTTCGACTTTCGCAAATTCATTTGCGAAAATTGGGGTCCTGACGGGCATTAACAATGAAGAATTCTTCGGCGGAATGCAACCGGGTTTCAGTCCTCTCAGTAAAACACTGTACCTTTCAGAAGAACTATAGAACGTATCTTTCTTATTCGGACCCTTCTTCACAATGATTTTTCCCGGACGGGCATCTTGGAACGGAGTAAGGTTCCATTCCATCTTTCTCGGGTAACTCGCATGAGCATACCGGGATAATGGGAGGCAGCGTAGAATATTTGGTATCGAGAAAGATCTATCCGTCTGATGGACAATTCTTTCTTCCATCCTCGGTCTTGGTTGAGATCTCTTCTCGAAAGCTTCACCAAACAAGAATAATGGTTTCTTGTGTATAACAGCATCTGCCGTTTCCAGAGGTTGTCCGTTCATTAGGCATTGCAGTGTTTCATTGTCTTGGGAAACCAGAATGGCCTGACGGGAGGTCGACAGATCATACTGAAGATAATGAACATGTGACAAATCCTCTTTATATTCTGATTCTGAAAGGGTCCCCACGAAGTTCTCATATTCTGGGTTTTCTCTGGTGTTAACTGCATCAGACAGAGAAAACAAAAATTTTTAGTACAAAGTCAAAATCAAAGATTCAGATTGTACAAAAAATCAAATTGCACAAACATCAGATTGCGCAAAAACAGATTGCGCAAAATCAGATTACGCAAACAAATAAACATCAGTTTGCGCTGACAGATTCGCGCAAATCAGCAAGTTGCGCTGACTTTTGTCAGCACAATTCAACCGATTGCGCAGAGAGTCGTTCTTCATAAAAATGAAGAGTGGACTGATTTGTACAACCAGAACCCTAAAAAGGGGTGGCGCAATATGATCCTATCTCTAAAAAGAGATGGATTATAAAAAGAACAGTAAAATCAAAACTCTAAAAAGAGTTTTTGATTAGGGTTCTCTACCTGTCATTGCTGGATGAGCGGTTTCATGGCGCGAAGCTCGACGCGCAGCCCTAGTCGACGATTCAGCAGGGGCCTTGCCCTTAGCGGTGGCAGAGGATCGTCGGGGAGCCATCGGGGTTGTCGGAGAAGGAAGGAGGAAAAAGCTTAGAAGTTTTTCTTTCAAGCACGAAGAAGACAAGTAAAGAATGATAGTGAGAAGTTTGAGGACTATTTATAGTTTTCAAAGTCGAAATGGCCGCCTTAGATTGCGCCTAAAAATGTGCTAAATCCTCAGATTGCGCAGATAGCTCATTATATGCGCAAATTGGTTTCATATTCAAAATTCAAAGTATTTCGAAATTTTGAATAAGTTCAACTTTCGAAAACTTTGAAGGGGGTCTTGTAGGTCCTAAAAAAATCAAGTTGTACACATCAACAAAGTCAGAAAATCAAGAAATACAATTTTCAGATAAACTGTGCAGACATCAGATTGCGCATACTTCAGATTGCGCAAGATAGACTGCGCACACATCCAAGCGCGCAGGCTAACGTGGCAAATCACCATCATTACCTGAAACAAATCAAATCTTCTGACAACTGACAGTGCGAAGAACGAGACGCCCGTTCGTTTAATCGTGCAGCACGGCGCTCGAGGACAGCTGGCAGCGCAATCCGTATTGGCACAATCTGTGTTGGCGCAATCCATTTCCTGCGCAATTCATGTTGGCGCAATCCAAAGTCTGTGCAATTTAATGTGCGAGTTCTACCAGTACAAATAATAAAGTACATGTGGCATTCATGCCATCAATTGCTTATTTCGTGACAACTGCCTGTGCATGATCATGCACATTTCAATCAAATGATGCCATGTGTCCAAGACAGTTAGCCTATGATCCAACAACTGCCTGCGTAGTCCATTGCTGCGCAAACCAATTGCTGCACAATCCATCATGCGCAGTCCAGAATAACTAAAAGTTAGTTATTTTTCAGAACTCTATAAATAGAGTTTCAAGTCTCCATTCAAGGGGATCAGGGATCAATAATCAGAGATCAGAGAGATCAGACTTCAAAGTTCAGAGAGTTCAGGAGTTCTTGCCCAAGTGCTGCTGCATTCTTCCGAGGCTTTTTGCCTTCAATTCCAGAGTTGTCTTCAACTTCAGAGGCTTCGTCTTCAGAGTTCACATCGTCCAAGGGATAAAGCAATCGTCATCTAGATTGGATTCCTAAAGTTGTATCATTCCCAGAATTCAAATTGTAATCTTTTATAAAGTTTGTATCAATAAAGTTCTTCAACTTTTGTTTTTGCAAACAACTGCTATCTCAGAATACAGGTTTGCATTGAATCGAGGATCAGGATTGAGATTTCAGCGTGTCCCGCCTCCTCACGGATGTGAGACGATCCTTCCACAATTGATGGATCTGAATGCAGAATCATTCTGCCTAAGTCCACCCATCTTTTCGTGGCTACAGATGATCCATCCATCTCATTTGGTCTACCGATTTGAGGAAGACCGCTATTTGGAGCCGTATTTGCTGAGTCGATTTGTACGATATTTTGGATATGATCAACCTCATGTGGGTAATGCCACTACTTGTCTGCAAGCCAAAGATTTTCTGATTGATGGAGCTAGGGCTTGGAGATATTACAATGCCAGGGGTACGAAAGCTATATTTTTCATGCCCTTCAATCTCCAGCAAGGCCCGCGTATGTTATATATATACGAAAATTTCTATACTTCAGCAAATACTTTTACAGAAAGCTTCCATCTCGTACATAGCTTTCCAAGTGATAAGAGATCTAAATTGGGAGAACACACTGCACAGTCTTTTCAGGATGCAGAGGACAGAGATCCCGTATATCCACTACTGGAAGCTTCTATTTTAAAGAACTATCCAGAAGAAGTACAAGATCCTTTAGACGTATATTTAGAGGTACGAAAAGAGAAATCCCCTGCCAAAGGATTAAGAAAAAGAAAAGCGAAGGAGACAATGGTCCTCCCTCAACTGGATGATAAACCTGCTTCACCAAGAGCTCCGAAAAAGAGGAAAAGGAGCACATTGGTCATAAATGAACTAACAACCACGAGAACAACTCGTTCTCAATCTAAACAAATTCTCCTTAGTACTTCCCCCGGAGAGAAGGAAGTTACTCCTTCTTCTATTCAGAAACAAGGAAGGGTTACAGAAGGAGGAACATCTACCACCTTGATCAATCTAGATGACGAATGCACCGGAGCTGCTGAAGAACCGGTTGCATCACAACACAGAGAAGTAAGAAGAAAATTGTTATCCCCTGTCCCTTCCCCGTCGACGGAATCCACCAGCCATCTGGGACAAGATTTGCCACTTTAGGAAGGTAATATCAGAATTTTGATATACATCAATATATATTTTTCTCTCAAAGATGTATTTTTAATTAATTTCTTTATTTACAGCGGATACTTCAATAGATGTCCAGCCTTCTGCCACTACTGTAGAGGCTTCAAAATCAGATGCTTTGGTGGTACGTATTCCCGCCAATGTACTTACTGCGGCAGGGATAACGGTTCCTTCAACAACTCCCATGACTTCAGTGGCTGTCTCTCCAGAGAAAGATTTGCTTCCATAATGTTCTCCAAGTGCGCAAGATCCTACTCACTCTGAAGAGGATCGGGAGATGATTGACGCCTTAGCCGATTGTGACTATGGTGATGAATCTTTTGGTGATGACTGGAATAACACCACTAAAGAGGGATAAATTTTAGTAGATGTGCCATCGTCGCAAGAACTACCAGCTAATGAAGGCCAATCAACTGCTGAGGATGAGGAAAATCTGGTTATCGATGAAGGACATACTATTCCCAGAATTGATGAACCCAAAATCTCTGAAAAACTCGAGGCTTCTAGAGTGATGGTAGAATTAGCAGATCAAACTCCAATTACTTTGCCACTTCAGACTGAATTAGGGGCTGGAAGTAGTCAAGTCACGATGTCTGCGAACACCATGTCAAAGCTTCAGCTGGAAGCATCCAGACTTCTTGAGACTCCCCATGCAATACCCAGCTCAGGTAAATTTCTAAACATGATCAATTTATCTTAGCTCCTTCAACATTGTACATCGTTCAAACAAATGACATATGTAAATTGTAGAAGGACCTACAGGAACCACAGCAGGAGAGGGGAGATCTTCCTATATCAGTGCATAAGACGAAATGCCTCCACCTGTTAAACCTGTAAAGACTCCAGCAAAAATGGTAGTCACCCCAAGTGCCGTGGCAGCTAACAAGTTTGTGGTGGCCTCCTTCACTAAAGTCTTCTTCACATTCTTGGAGCCTTTAGTGCATCGAGTAATGGAGAGAGGATGTCCCATTCAGTACAGTCATAAATCCCTCTTCACTTTTAATTGGAGGCATCCGTAGACAAGGAGATGAAGCTCAAGCCACTTTCTTGGAACACATCTTGGACGAGCTAGAGGGATCAATTAAGGCTTATAAAGACCTTAAAAGAGGAGTTGTTGAGCTGCTAGTGAATGCAAAGTATGAAGCTATGGCTCAAGAGGCTAAAAATAATAAAGCAAATTTTGAAGCTTTCTTACTGGCTTCACAAGACAATCTTCTGAACTAGACATCCAGATTACTGAAGCAGCTTCTACTGCTGATCGTCATAAGTCTAAGGCTGCAGATGAAGAAAAGAAAGCTTCTGATCTGCAGGCTAAAATCGTCCAGCTTCAGGAGGAGCTTAGAATCGTCAAGCAGGGTATAGAATAAGAAACTCAGCTACATCAAGCTGCTGTTAACTAGTTAGATGCTTCGAAGCACCAAAAGGATGAATTTGACGAGCTACAAAATGAAGAACTAGCCCGTCAAACAGCTACTATGCACCCATTTGACCCAGAGTCAGGAAGGGTTGAATCCAGGCAACAGGTGCTAGATTCTTGTACTGAAAGAGCCCAAGCTTTGAAGAAGCGGATTGTAGAACTCATCACTTACTCTTCAGAGTAAAATGATAAAAAATTGTTATCTTTTTCATTATGATGTATCTTTTTTAATAGAAATGAAATAATTTTTTTTTCTGTGGTTCAATTACTTGTTGCATACCTTGTTATATATATAAGTAATGGAATAGAAAATATATTCAGAGGTACTAGACGTGACATATATCTTGATTAGAAAATAACGATATTTATTATATCTGCTCAGAGGTAATATGGACGTGACGGAATATAATGTTTGAAATATTGTTATTTCAATAGACAACTTTGTCAGAGGTGACAGGGACGTGACGAGTTGCTGATGTAGATAATTGGAATTCAGAGGTGCAGAGGACGTGAATTCTTTTTTCTGTTTTAGATGTGAAAATTTATCATCTATGGTTTTATTTACGCGAAAGTAAATAAAATACAATAAATGCTAAGAGTGATGAATGAATGAATGGACAGTCAGACTTCTTTAGTGGATAAAAAAATGAATGAAATGAACAGTTGGACTTCTTTCGAGGAGAAAAAGTCGGATCGGTTCTTGAAGTCGATTATCTAGTCATTCTGTCTATAGATAGAACAAAACTTCTGTAGATATTGTCAACTCTTTTCTTTTAGTACAGAATATCTTCGGAAGATATGCACATTCCGAAGATTGAAGATACGACTGAAACACCTCCCGTTGAGCCTCCGGTGCCTTCTCAGAAAGAAGTGGGAGAAGGCCCGACTGTTCCTGCGTTAGAGCTGGACCTGATTGCCAAGTTAATAGAGCATGGGAAAACTGCTGAAGAAGAAGCTGCGAGGATAGCCGCCTGTGAGTTGCTGGTATGTTCAGACAATAAGATGTTTGAATTGATGGCAAATTATGTATTTAATCATGAAGGGTCAGGTCCTCGTCCCCGTCCTTGATATTATGTAACTCTTTCTGCTTTTAAATAATATAAGTTTTATTTAAGACATTTTGCTTTTATACATAATATTTCTTGAGAAATTTGCAATTGGTAGGCATCATAGCAATTCTGCCATCCATATCTGTTAATTGGTAGGCTCCATTTGAGAAAACCTTGTTTACTACATACGGACCTTCCCATTTTGCCTCGAATTTACCTTTGCTCATGTGGGTCATAGTCATAGGACGTCTGACCGAAAGAACTAGCTCGCCTTCCTGAAATGTTTGCACTTTGACTTTGCGATTGAAAGCTTTTGAAATACGGGCCTAGTATAATTTGATACGTTGTTGAGCTAGTAGCCTTTTCTCATCGAGTGCCTCCAATTCTTGAAGCCGGAGACGATCATTATTTTTTGTAGTAAGTTCATTAGCAATGGCAATTCTCAAGGATGAATTTGAATTTCCAGCGGTAAGACAGCTTCGCATCCATGTACTAGAGAAAAAGGTGTATAACCTGTAGGATTATGGACTGTAGTACGATAAGCCCATAGACATTCTCCAAGCTTTTCACTCCAATTACATTTGTTAGTAGAAATAAACTTTTTGAGGAGTTTGATGATAGTCTTGTTGAATGCTTCAGCTAACCCACTAGCTGCAGGATTATAGGCCGTAGAAGCAATATTATTAATTTTGTTGTCATCACAGAACCTAGTAAACTTCTGGCTGACGAACTGTGGTCCATTATCATGGATGATCCGACGAGGTACACCAAATCTTTATATCACATGATATTTGATGAAATTGATAATACTACTAGTCTTTACTTCAGCTAAAGGTTTGACTTCAGCCCATTTAGAGAAATAATCAGTTATAGCCAAGATAAACCGATGTCCTTTAGACGAAGGAGGATTGATAGGACCAATTACATCCATGTCCCAAGCTTCGAAGGGCCATGAGGCAGTAGTAGGATTAAAAAAATCGACGGTTGGTGAATGTAATCGGCATGAATTTGACATGCTCTATATTTTCTTGCATAGTCAATGGCATCTGATACCATAGAGGGCTAGTAGTAGCCCATACGTCGTATAGGATCCTGTAATTTGGGACCGGGATGATGTGCTCCACAAACGCCATCATGAGCTTTGCGTAATATCTACTGTGCTTCATCACCAGCAAGACATCTTAAAAGTAATCCATCAAAAGTTCGTCGAAAGAGAGTTTTGGTGGTATGATTATAATAAAATCGAGGTGATCGTCGGCGAATACTTATAGCTTCTTTAGGATCTTCAGGTAGTATATCATGTACTGCAAAGTCGATGAAAGGTGCTCTCCAATCTTCACTGATGACATTGACTTCAGTTGGATTACCGAATTCAATGTTATGGTTATTTTCAATACAAAATAGTTCTCTATTAGAGATAACAACCATTTATTGTCTTTTGACTGGAATTGCTAAGACCGCTGCTAGGTTAGCTAAGGTATCCGCTTCTGTGTTGCATGCTCGACGTACATGTTCGATGAAGAATCCTTTGAATGAGGAAGCTATTCTAATTGCCGCTTCGTGGTATGGTACCAGATCTTGATGTCGAACTTCATATGTACCTCTAACCTGATTAACAATCAGCTTAGAATCTATATATACTTCGAGATATTTAATATCCAGTTGTTTGGTTAATTGGAGTCCAATGAGCAAAGCATTGTATTCTGCCACATTTTTGGAGCACGACTCATCTAAAGAATAATCTCTCTGAATAGCTAATCCATCAGGTGAAACAAGAACAATTTTCACTCCAGCAACAAGGGTACTGAAGAACAAGTAGGCAACTCTAGAGGGGGTGAATAGAGTTTATGACAATAATCTCTAATTAAAAATTAAACTCTTTCACCAACAGTAAATAATCAGAGTAAATGCGAAAATTATAAAGAGCAAGAAAGCATACGCAAACACAGCCAATTTTAACCTGGTTTCCCTCGTGGAGTACTAGTCCAGGCCTAAGAACTCGAGCTCAGGATTAAATCTACTATTTGTGAAAGAGTAGTTACATCCCGTGCCTTTTCTTCAGAAGAGCACGTCAACTTCTTACAGAGATCACAGTGGCGATGCTTGGAATTTTTTAAGCAACTTTTTGAACTCTTGCACAAACTCCTAACTGAAGAGCACTGAGCACTTTGAGGCTTAGGGAGCTTGTGGCTAGTAGATGAGAAGGGTAAGGCTTGTATAAGGCTTTAGAGAGAAGAGAAGATTGGATGATTGAAAAAGTGAGAAATTAAGGCCTATTTATACTAGTAGCAGTAGGCAGAATTCGGCCAGAATTCTGGGTCAAGATTCAAATTTTTGGCCGTTGAAAAACTAGCATACAGCAAACCCTAAAAATTAGGGTCCTGTAATTTAGGGGACAAAATTTGGCCCAAACTCTATGTGGAGGCAAAGTTCGGTCCGAACTCTGTCTCCAGAAGACAGAATAGTTCTAGTGGGCCAATTGGGCTAGTTTGGTTTTGGTGAAGCTTTTGGTTTGTGGTTTGGAGATAGGTAAAGGCCCAAACTACTCAGTGCGACTCAGTTTACATTTACCTAGACTCAAGAAAAGTATAAAATACAAACTCGAAACATAGTACGCTGTAGGTACGAGCCGTCGTCCGTCTTATATTGAGTTCAGTCTTGATGTGTCATATTGAATTATGACAAGTATTATATTGTCAATTTTATCAATATTTGGTTGACTGTGATTTTGTGTCAACAATCTCTCCCATATTGATAATTGATAAAATAATATTTGTATATTCAATGTCCATACCTGGAAACATTTATAAAAGCAGTAGCTCCCCCGTAATCAGTGCAGAGCTAGCAATAGCTCCCCCGTAAACATTGCTTCGTTGTAAGCTAATGTTCCTTTTGTCCTAATAAATACAATCTTTCCCAAAGCACAGATACACAATATGATATGATAATATGAATATCAAATAATTCTCCCCCTTTTTGTCATTTATCAAACACAAACAACCAGAGAATTAATAAAGGAAAATAACTGGCAAGCACACCAAAGTAATCATAAACTGCGTAAAGTGTCTCAAGAGTCATAGATAATAAAGAGGTCAAATACAATAAAAAGCAACAACATAAACTAGAAAGCCATAGTGCATAAAAGTAAACAGAAGATCCTCAGCAACAGCATCAAGTAGGAGACCACATCCATCACGGAGCTCGTGATGGTCCAGCGTCGTCAGATGGATCAGTGAATGAAGGATGAGGATCCACGAAAGCCGTATCCGAATCCATATAGCGTATAACCTAAGGGTCATCGATACGGTAACCATCGTGAGCAGGGTCCCTCTCCATAGGAATAGGCATAGAAGGATGCCGAGACATAGAGTACCAGACATCATGCAGTGAGTTGCTGATGGCACTCATCTGCAGGGTGGTACGGTAGTCAAGCTGGGTCCAGCGATCATCCTCTAACCTGAATCAATCGCGGACCATAGTCTGAATCGACTCAAGAGTAGCAGGTGGAGGGGGCACAGGCTGTCCAAGAGCAGGTACGTCCTCCTGAGCATCAGAGTGCTCGGACTCAGCAGGAGAACCGACAGCTGCGTGAAGCCGTCGTGCCTTAGATAGGAAGGCAGGGGCAGGGAGGAATTGGCACTCATCAAGTGGGACATGAAAAGCACGAAAAATCATAGGAAGATAGAGAGCATAGACCAAAGACCTTGGTTTCTTCCTAGCATTGTTCATCCAGTCCATCATGGTACGTAGAAGATTGAATGGGGCATGGAAGTGTAGGTGATACATAGCGAAAATCTCAAAATATGAAATCTCATCATTCGATCCCGCTTTGGGTAGGATCATGGAAAAGACAATACGATGAAGCTCATAGAAGTAGGGGTTTAGAAATTTGGCAAGAAGCTTTCGTGGATGTGTGTTTGGGGTACACAAATCATCCCTGAAGCTTTCTAGGGATGACCCATTGGGGAATTGAAACTTGCGAGCATCAACAATTTCTCCCATGAGTTAGGCTCCAAAATTTCAAGATATTCTGCAAGATCAAAGTCATCAAATGTTACGTCAATGCTATCAACACGTGAATATAAACGTGTATCATCATGAGTAAGATTGCAATAAAATATTTGAACGACATTTAAATAGATAAGTGAATTTATAGTGACAAGTTCATCAAGACACAAATCATGGAATAGGGAGTCATATTGAAAAAATATGGTAAATTTAATAGGATGACCCGCACACACGGAACGAGATCAAAAATCATTGAACCACTCGTTTGAGGCTTCCAAAAATACAAATATGCGATCATCATACGTGTTCGGGTCAATGGGATGAGGTGGATTGAACAACGGGTGAATGGGTTGTTGAATAGGTTGTTCAACATGAAGAGGAGGATTCGAAGAGGATGCACCCTCGGTTCGAAGCCACTTTCCTCTATTTAAACAACTTAGGAGACATGAGTCATGAAGAAAATAATGAAATTTAGATGGAGAGAATAGTGAAATTATATCTCAAAAGGATGATGATGGAAGAGAATGATTCAAGAAACCCTTTCCTTGAATTTGGAGAAGAAATACGTACTAGAATGAGAGAACTAGGGTTAGGGTTTGAAGAGAAAGGGTTTTGAAAAGTTTTGATGGTGGCAATGGAGGAGAGAGAGGGAGAGGGGGAGAACCCGGTTATAATGTTAGGGGTTCGAATGGTCGAAAGTAATCTGGACCATTGGATCAATTGCAGATCAGCGACTGAGCCCACTTAAGGTTCTGGAATGACCAGACCGAATTCGGCCCGAACTCTGTATTAGGCAGAGTTCGGCCCGAATTCTGTGTTCTACGGCCGGAATAGAAATTAGGCTGAAATAAGGTTGAAAATAATGATAGATAAATAAGAATGAAGGAAAAAATTTTTTGAATATGCGAAAATAAGAGATCCAAGTAGAAAATTGCAAAAAGTGAAAGCTAAATTAAAAGAATAAAATTGAAGTTCGAAAATTTGAATTTAGCATGTTATAAATAAAAGTATACCATGTAATAAACAAGGAGTTATGCCACAATTCAGTATGGTGAAGCTGCCATGGGGTAGCTACAGGGGCCGGATCCCAGTTAGCGGTGGTCCTGAGGACTAGTGCACCGTGTCGCTTAGGCTTTTACGCCTTGTTGTCAGAAGGACCCTTTCGGCTTGTACCCATAGCAAATTTATCATAAGGAACCAAAAAATAATCGATATTTATGCAGGTTACTTTAATGAATAACAGCTTCATCCAAAATTCCTAGTTCATGACACAGAAAGTTGAAACGCTCTTCGGATAGTGGTTTAGTAAAAAAACTGTCAGCTGATAATCAGTGCCAATAAATTTTAAGTTTATAGTGCCATTTTACTGATGATCACGGAAAAAGTGGTGACAAATTTTAATATGTTTCTTGCGTGAGTGACATATAGGATTTTTAGTAAGGTTGATGGCACTAGTGTTATCACAGAATATAGAAATGTACATAAAAGAAAGGTTGTAGTCTGCAAGGGTTTGCTTCATCCACAGAATTTGTGCACAACAACGACCAGCTGCGATATATTCAGCTTTTGTTGTGGATAGTACGATGGAATTCTGCTTCTTGCTAAACCAAGAGGCTAGAGCCTTGCCTAATAAATGACACGTGCCGCTTGTACTTTTACGGTCGACTTTGTATCCTGCAAAATCAGCAATCGAATAACCGATGAGGTCAAAGGATGTGGATTTGGGATACCATAAGCCCACTGTAACAGTACCCTTAAGGTGTCGAAAGATACGCTTAACGGCAGACATGTATGATTCCTTAGGACTAGCTTGATAGCGAGCACACAGACAAACACTAAACATGATATCGGGACGACTAGCAGTTAAATAAAGTAAACTGCCAATCATATCTCGATACTTACATTGGTCAACAGGTTTGTCGCTTTCATCAGGTTCTAACTTGGTCGAAGTAGCCACAGGGGTGCTGATTGGTTTGACGTTGTCAAGATCAAACTTCTTCAGCATATCCTTTGTATATTTTAACTGGCTGATGGAAGTTCCTTGCGAAGTTTGTTTGACTTGCAATCCATGGAAGTAGGTGAGCTCCTCCATCATGCTTATCTCAAATTTGTTCTGCATAAACTTAGCGAAGTCTTGGTAAAGCTTTTTATTAGAAGAACCGAATATGATATCATCTACATAAATTTGCACTAAAAGAATAGTGTTTTGAATTTTTTTGATAAATAGTGTAGTGTCAATTTTCCCTTTTGAAAAAACCTTTATCTAGCAAGAAATTGCTTAGGCGTTCATACCAAGCTCTAGCGATTGTTTGAGGCCATATAGCGCTTTCTTGAATTTGAAAACATGGTCGAAAAATTTGTGATTTTCAAAACCAGGGGGTTATTTTACAAAAACTTCCTCTTTAATAAATCCATTCAGAAAAGTACTTTTAACATCCATTTGAAACAATTTAAAATTTTAAAAGTTAGCAAATATACAAAGCATCTGAATGGATTCCAGTCTTACAACAAGAGCATACGTCTCATCGTAGTCGATACCTTCCTCTTGGTTGTATCCTTGAGCTACTAGACGAGCTTTGTTGCGTGTAACTGAACCATCTTCATTTACTTTGATACGAAAAATCCATTTTGTACCAATAATCGAATGATTAGCTAGCCTAGGAACAAGTTCCCAGACTTGGCTCCTTTCGAATTAGTTGAGTTCTTCTTGCATGGCATAAATCCAAACTCATCATTAAAAGCTTCTAAAACAGTTTTAGGCTCAATTTGTGAAATGAAGGCAGTGCTAGCAATGTAGTCTCTTAACGATGATCGAGTACTTACTCCACGTGAAACCTCACCTATTACCAAGTTTTCTGGATGTGACGGCTTGAAAGATAATTTCTTCGGGAAGTCTTCCAGAGAATTAGTTTCAGTGGTGGTATTCATCGGCGTAGAAGTTGAAGGCTCAACATCATCATCAAGAGTAGCAGCTGTACTGTTATCCTCATCAAAAGTCACATTGGTAGACACTTACATGATTAATGAGCATTTGTTGAACACTCTATATCCCTTGCTCTTGGCAGCATAGCCAAAGAAAATACCATCGTCAGCTTCGGCATCAAATTTGCCAAAGTTGTCTTTGGTGTTAAGGATAAAACATCGACAACCGAAAACTCTAAAGTATAAAACATTTGGAGTTCTTCCAAACCAAAGCTCATAGGGTGTTTTCTTCGTAATAGGTCGAATGAGCACCCTATTTAAAATAAGGCACGCTGTACTGACAGCTTCAGCCCAAAAATATTTCGGAAGTGAAAATTTATTCAACATGACTCTAGCAATATCGCCAAAAGTCCTATTTTTTGCTTCACAACATTATTTTGTTGAGGAGTTCTAGGACAAGAAAACTCATGATCAAAACCATTTGAGTCACGAAACTTTTCAAAATCAGTATTTTCGAATTCGCCTCCATAATCACTTCGGATTCGAGTGATCATGTAGCCTTTTTCGTTTTGAACCTTTTTAGCAAAAATTTTGAAAACAGAAATTGCATCGCTTTTATTTGAAAGAAAGAAAACCCAAGTGAATCTAGAAAAATCATCTACTAAAACAAAAGCATAGAGTTTTCCACCAAGACTGGCTACTCTACTAGGACCAAATAAGTCCATATGAAGTAATTGCAGGGGTCTAGTAGTACTTACAGTGTTTATTGAATGAAACGAAGACTTGGTTGCCTTATTCAACTCACATTCGGCACATACCGTATCCTTTTTGAATGTGATGTCGGGCAAGCCTCTTACTAGCTTCTTTGTCGATAGCCTGGATATAGTATCCATATTGGCATGACCAAGACGCTGGTGCCACAACGATCTCTCATCCTTGTAGGCGTAGAGGCATCTCCATGCACTGTTAGTATATCTAGATAGATAGAAAATATAAATGTTATCATCTCTTTCCCCTTCAAAAGCGATGTCTACTGTTGACCTATCATAAATATAGCATTTATTTTGTCCAAAGTTAATATCACATCCATGATCAGCAAAGTGACTTATGCTGAGCAGGTTATGCTTTAACTCGGTCACTAGGCAGACATCCTTTATTACAAGAGAAGAAGGATGACCAATAGTGCCATTACCTATGAAGTATCCTTTTAAGTTGTTGCCGAAGGATACATACCCTTTCCTCTTCATCGATAGTGATGCAAAAAGATTTGCATCTTCCGTCATATGTCGTGAGCATCCACTTACTTTTAGTTGAGGAGGAAAGGTCCACATACATCAAGAGTAGATGTGACCTTTGGTACCCTAGTTCTTGTGGGTCCTGAAATATTAGTTTTTGGCACCCATGCATATATATTTATATCTACTAATCTCGTAATTCTATATTGTGGTGAGATGTGTCCATGTAATCCACAATAGGTACAAGTAGCATGCCTATTTGTATTGGGAGCATGATGATGATGTCTATATGTAGCATGGTGAGAGTTGTGTGGAATAGCAGGATAGTGACTATACATGGCAGCAGAATGATAGTTATGTCTATATTCAGCATAGTGATGGTTATATCTATGTGCTACATGGTGATGGTTATATCTATGTGCAGCATGGTGATTGTGTGTAGCAGTACAATGATAGTTATTTCTATGTGCATGTGGTTTGTATGCTGTGTGAAAGTGCGTGTACATGTAAGCATATTTACGTGCTGCATGTGGATGAGGTGTTTGACTATTTTGAGTAGTCTTGTGATTTGTATATGTCTTATGTGATTGGGTTTGAGGTTGAGCAACCTGTTTTTCCAATCTAATCTCTAATTTTTTAGAGGCAGTATGCAGTTCATTACACTTAGCATTCAAACCATCAATTTTAGCAATAGAGATCTTGTGTCTATTCTTTTCTTCAGTAAGCTTAGTGTTGAGTGCTGTGATCTCACCTGTTTGCTTATTAATACGTGTTTCGGCATCATGTAGGCTTAACTTAAGCTTAGACACCTCATTAGTGTCTTCCGCGGGTGGAGTGTCTTTAAATTATCAAGCAAAGAAGAGAGTTTTTGAATCTCGACTTTATAGCTTTTGATATTCTCCTTTGCATGCTTATATTTACTAATGACTTTCTTGTGGTCATTTAGTAAATCATTGAATGCATCGCCAAGTTCATCAAAAATGAAATCATCGAGAGTATCGCTAGTTACTTTATCGGATATTGCCATGAGGCATACATTGGCGGTGTCTTGAGGGAAGTCCTTTTCTTCCTCGGAGTCACTTGCTTCACTTTCATACCAAATGCTAGTGTTGGCATATTTTCTTGAGAAAGACTTCTTGTAGGGCTTCTCATATCGGTTACTTTTCTTTACGAATGGACAGTCTTTTCGGATGTGTCCAGTCTTCTTGCAGCCGTAGCATGTTGGTTCTTCCTCGTCATCTTCTTGTTGTTCCTTCTTTCTTTGATTGAAGCGAAGGAACTTCTTGAAGTTGTAGACAAGGAGAGCTTGATCATCACCTTCAGAATTGTCGTCGTCGGTCTCTTCAGGATCAGCCCTTCGACGATGAGCTTTTAGGACAATCTCTTTTGCATTTGGAGCAGGCTCTTCGAAGTCTTTGAGGTCAAGATCGTGAGTCATCAGCTTTTCCATTAAGGTCTCCATAGACATTGTGGTGAGATCATTGCCTTCTACGATAGTTGTTACCTTAGGGTTCCAAATCTTTGGTAGCCCCCTAAGTAAATTGCGGATCTTTTCGTGATTTGTATATTGTTTGCCGAGAGATGACAAGGGGTTGATGACGTCGAGGAATCTTGTAAACATTTGTGTGAGCGTCTCATTTGGCTTCATCTTGAATGCCTCATATTCTTGAGTGAGACGACTGATTTTTGACTCCTTGACTTGGGTGGTTCTTTCATGCGTCACGTCTAGAAGTCTCCATACTTTGTATGAGATGGTACATGTTGAGATCCTGTTAAACTCATTCATATCTTTTGCACAAAATAAAGCATCAATAGATCTAGCGTCTAGACTCGCCTATTTTTTTCTCGTCTAAATATTTGTCGTTGGATTTCTCAACGAGATCACCATCGACAACTATCTTGGCGGGCTTTTTGTAACCATTAGTAACAATGGTCTACAGGTCGAAGTCTAGAGACTTGAGATAAAAACTCATCCTTGTTTTCCAATAGGTGTAGTTTGTTCCATCAAATAGGGGTGGCCTATGAGTGGACTGCCCTTCACCGTGATTCGAAAACATGGGTCATTTGGTTGCTATGGATCAACTCTAGGATGTTAGTCCTTGTTGAGAGAACAGAGCTCTAATACCAATTGAAGAACAAGTAGACAACTCTAGAGGGGGTGAATAGAGTTTACGACAATAATCTCCAATTAAAAATTAAACTCTTTCACCAATAGTAGATAATCAGAATAAATGCCAAAATTATACAGAGCGAGAAAGCATACGCAAACACAGCCGATTTTAACCTGGTTTCCCTCGTGGAGGACTAGTCCAGGCCTGAGAACTCTAGCTCAGGATTAAATCCACTATTTGTGAAATAGTAGTTACACCCCGTGCCTTTTCTTCAGAAGAGCACGTCAACTTCTTACAGAGATCGCAGTGGGGATGCTTGGAGTTTTCTAAGCTACTTTTTGGACTCTTGCACAAACTCCTAACTGAAGAGTACTGAGCACTTTAAGGATTTGGGAGCTTGTAGCTAATAGATGAGAAGGGTAAGGCTTGTATAAAGGCTTTAGAGAGAAGAGAAGAGAAGAGAAGATTAGATGATTGAAAAAGTGAGAATTCAAGGCCTATTTATACTAGTAGCAATAGGCAGAATTCGACCAGAATTCTGGGTCAAGAATTCAAATTTTTGGTCGTTGGACAACTAGCATACAGCAAACCCTAAAAATTAGGGTCATGTAATTTAGGGGACAGAATTCGGCCCGAACTCTGTGTAGAGGCAGAGTTTGGCCCGAACTCTGTCTCCAAAAGACATAATAGTTCTAATAGGCTAATTGGGCTAGTTTGGTTTTGGTGGAGCTTTTGGTTTGTGGTTTGTAGATAGATAAAGGCCCAAACTACTCAGTGCGACTCAGTTTACATTTATCTAGACTCAAGAAAAGTATAAAATACAGACTCGAAACATAGTACGCTACAGGTACAAGCCGCCGTACGTCTTGTACTGAATTCAGTCTTAATGTGTCATATTGAATTATGACAAGTATCACATTGTCAATTTTATCAATATTTGGTTGACTGTGATTTTGTGTCAACAGGTACCTCCAGGTCCAATTCTAGACGCTCCGTCGAAGAATAAACGCTAAGTAGGAAATTCATTTGAGATCATATTTGATTCTAATGTCTTATCTGGAATCTCATCATAGAGTTTAGATGTCTCAGAGACCGGATGAGCTGCTAAGAAATCAGCCAGTGCTTGGCCTTTCACAGACTTTTGTGGAACATACAAAATATCATATTGTGTTAATAATTTGGCCCATGTAGCAAGCCTAGAATTTAGTGTACTGGGCTTCTTCATTGAGACCCGAAGAGGATTGACTCAGGAAATAACATGAATAGTTTGTCCGATGATGTAATGTCTTGTCTTTTGAACAACAAATATTAAGGCTAAGCATTCCTTTTCTACCGGACTATAACGATGTTCATCTCCAATCATCGTCCAACTAAGGTAGTAGATGGCTTGATCATGACCTTCTTTGTTTTTCTGAGCCAACAAAGCTTCCAGTGAATGGTCCATCGCTCGAACATACATAAAAAATGGTATTTCTGAGATCGATGGCACTAGGATCGGTGGACTCATCAAATACCACTTTATGTCATCAAATGCTCGTTGACATTCTTCTGTCCAAATAAAAGATACACCTTTCTTCATTAACTGAGTTAATGGTCTGCAACATCCAGACAATTTTGAAATGAACCTCCTGATATAAGCAAGTCGACCCTGGAATCCTCGTAGCTCTTTTAGGTTGCGTGGAGGATGCATCTCTTGAATGACTTTGATCTTCTCGATCAACGTGTATACCTTTAGAGGTAATGACGAATCCGAGAAATTTGCCACTAGAGACTCCCAAGAAAGACTTGGTAGGGTTTATTTTGAGTTGATGCTGGCACATTAGATTGAAGATAGTTCTTAAATCTTCGATATGATCTTTCTTTAGACGATTTTTAACAGCAATATCGTCAACATAGCATTCGACGGTCTTTCGCAAATGATCTCGAAAGATAGTACTCATAGCCCGCTGGTAAGTTGCACCCGCGTTCTTAAGACCGAAAGGCATGACTGTATAACAATATACTCTACAAGGAGTACAGAATGAAGTGTGTTTTTGATCTTCAGTTTTCATTCGGATTTGATTGTATCCAGAAAACCCAACCATAAAAGAGATTCGTTCGAATCCGCAAGTATTGTCGATCATGAAATCAGTAATTAGGAGAGGGAATTCTTCTTTAGGACAAACTTCATTGAGATCTCGAAAGTCTTTGCACACTCGAACCTTCTCGATCTTCTTCAAGACTGGTACAACGTTGGCTACCCAGTCAGGATGCTATTCTTCTCTGATAAAACCACAAGTGATAAGCTTTCTGACTTCATCATCTATCGCATCCATCATCTCAGGCTTGAATCGTCATTGCTATTGTTTGACTGGCTTAGTATTAGGCAAAATGTTAAGTTTATGAGTTGCGACCTGAGGATCAAAACCCAGCATATCTTCATAACTCCAGGCAAAGACATCGATATATTTACGAATGAGGTGAATCAATCCTTGTTTATCATTCTCTGGAAGATTTTTGCTAATAAAGATTGGTCGCGATATACCTTTCTCTCCAACATCGATTTGGATTAGTTGATCTTCGGTAGGTGGTTCTCGTTGTTCAAAATGAAGTTCCCACTGAGTGTCTATCCTTTGTGCCGAAGGATCTGCTTCAGGAGCTTCTTCAATATCATCCTCGTCATTTTTTGAGACCTCGGCAGACACCATATTGGAAGATTGGGGCACTCGATGGACGTGCCCTATACTGGTGTCTAAATTCTATGAGACAGAATCAGAAGAGTTAGATTGTTCTTCTTCATCAGATTCGGAAGCTTCTGGAGTCAGAATTGGTGAAGTATAACCTAATCCCCTCTTCGTTTTGCTGTAGTATTGTTGTGATTTTTCGTTTGTAATAGAAATATGAATAGGAGTTTGCCTTCCTTTATCGCTATTAAGACCATTTTTGAAATCATAGACCATTTTACGGATGATTGCCTTGGATTGTGGACTATAACGATGTAATTGTAGCCTTCCTGTATCATCCTTATTATCGTTGTCAAGCATGATTTTTTGTTCTTTTCTTTTAGTAAAAAGTATAGGAGTTTCTCCTCTCTTTCGAGACGGTACTAGGAAGAACGATTCTTGTATTAATTCAAGTGATACCATATTTCGGAGAGATGGTACGACTCCTATTGTAAGTGGTTTGAAGCTATCTAGCATATCCAAATAACATTGAGTATAATAAGAGACATCAGTATACTACAAAGGAGATGCTTTATTGATCTTTACATCATCATTTATAATAGGACCTTTAGCCTTAGAAGGCTTGGTCAGATTGATAACCAGAGAAGGAGAAGAAGAACGAGAAGGAGGGAGGATTTTTTTACGACGAAGGTCGATTACAAGTGGCTCAGAAGAGGTAAGCTCTCTTTGTTCCTAACTAACACCAGGAGGCTGTTTCTTGTGAGAAGGAAGGTAAATAGTCAATGTCTTGGAAGACTGAGGACAAGAAGTATGTCCTTTGACAGGGATCACCAGAATATCATTTGGCACACCTTTCTGTTCTTCGTCAGTATCCATTGCCAATTGTCACGACCCGCACCCAATATTTGGGCATGAACCATGTACACGCACAGCCTACGCCGCAGAGTCGGCGGTAGAACGCTGTATCAATATGATGAACAACCACGCAATACAAGGTATATATATCACAAGGGAATTTATAAACTCCAAAAATCTCAACTCAGCCAGTCATAAATAAAGATAGAAATGTCTCACAATGAATGAAAGCTAAAAATTAAAGTAATCTCTACTACATGTTTAAAATCATCTCATAAATCCAATACAAGGTCTCAGCTCTAACTAAAATGTCTAAGATAGAGCAGCGGGATCAGATGCTGCATAATCCTCCTGATAAACAAGGTCCGTCTCTAAGGCATCTCCCAAATACGGGCCATACTCCTCTGGACACACGATCTCATCACCATCACCTAAAATTAGTTTGGTTACCCAGTCAGGATAGAACGAGTACAATTCACTGAGTGCAGTTCCAAATATATGAAAATGACTACAACAGGGGTTAGCCTTTAGACATATGATTCATAAAATAAAATGAAGAAAGACAAATAAACTGAATATATAAGAGCAGAAAAGAAATACAATAAATACTCACCAACTGACCGATTGATGTACCTTTGATATGTGATCGGTCTCGGGACAATTATGCGACACGGTCTATAGGGTCTAAAGTTACACGGTCTACAGTTACACGGTCTACAAAAAATATTACAATAAAGAACACTGTCTACAAAATAGTAATCACGATCTACAAGTTTAAATGCAATATATAAAATCACGATATACTCGGTCTACAAGATATAAAAGCAGTAAATATCACGGTCTACATGGTCTAAGGTCAGATCACACATCGTTGGTACTTCACTTTCTCCCGACACCACAAGAATAAATTAACATAAAAGACTGAAATCACATATCTATCAACTAAACCCCGATGTATAGTAAAGATCAATACTGAAAACAAATAATAAACTGTACTCGCATGGCGTCCCGGGCTGCTGGCACTGGTCAGTGTCCAAGTCGAGATCCAAATATCCTATTTGAAGAATCACAGAGTCAAGATACAACTCAAAAGAAAAATTGGTGTTCTATCTATAATTGGCTTTATTGGGTTTAATCTAGTTTTAATCCCTTTTATCCCTCTTGTTCATTGGTTTAGCCAAGAGAGTTGTCTAGGTGCAGTTGGTTTTAAACTCCATTAATGGACTTATTTGCATAAGACTATAATTGAGATAGTCTCACCAACAGATGTGGGTTTCTAAGAGGGTTTCCCAGCATGTTTTTCAACCCTATGGGACAAGTAGATTTAACGACTTAATCCTCCTACCCACTGGTTACATGAAGGCAAAATATTCCTATCATTATATCCCCGTAGTACCAGGGTTGGGTGTAATAGTAATCAAAAGTAATGGTGGTACTACTGACACTCTTTTCTTAAGTCTATTTACATTCTATCCATCTGTTAGTGCGACTACCCATGCTCAGACCTTGTCTAACCACAACCTTAGGTTTTCTAGTTTTACCCAATCTCAAGAACCTATGTACGAGATGAATGACTCTGAGGAGACTGCCTGTAAAGGCCTCTAATAGTTCTTGACCTACTATTAGGGACTTAGCCGAGTTGGTTATAGTGTGGACCACATAGGCTATACTGTTAATGAAGGCACAAGGCTCACCTCCTTGTGAGTACTGTTTCTACCCATCAGTGCATCTGTTGCAACTTGATACATGAGTTTTGGAGGTACTGATTCTTGTATCCAGGTTGCACTGATGTCAGAATTCAAGGTGTGGCTTGGTGTTGACTGCACCAAATACTATCTCAACACGGTAGGAACAGTGGTTTGTCTTGTGCCTTCCTGGGATTCCTGAATCCCTTTTTGTGTCTGTGCAAAATGTAAGTGTATGAAGGGCCCGGGTTGCATTTAATATTCAAGATCACTAGAGTTACAAGAATCCTATTTTGTGCCTATATAAATATATGAAGGGTCTCAATTTAGCATTTCAGTACAGGGTTTTAGTGGGAAAACAGGACAGCCATTAGGCTTAGCCTTTCCAACACAAAGACTCTCAAGTTACCATACTCTTGATTTGGTGTTTACAGGACTCTTGGTCCTGTTGTATCAAACTAACAGTAGGGGATGGCACCTAGAGTGCTGTCAAACCGTGTGATCCTGAACATTTACTTGGATTTTAGGTAATAAAGGGTCTATTAGGGTGTAACAGGTCCAGATCAGGTTTCCTAGTATTTGTTGACTGCTACACAAGGGTAATCCGGTATTGCTGTTGGCGGGGATTTGTAATCAAACAACAACGAGTCTATGCCAGATGTGGCAACTTGTGATAACCAGACAGGAGGTTGGAATCAGGAAATACACAGGACAATTATACATGAACTTGTTGGCTAATTCCATATCAGATTTCCTCCTAGTGTCTGTCCAAAGAGTTCCAGACTGATACCAATAGTATTCCCAGGTTTTGGAATCGGCTATGAATATCACCCCTTGATCCTCTTTGGATTCAAAAAATTTCTGATACTCGGTTTCCCCTGGTATCAGCATCTTTATTAGGAAGAAGAACATCGATATGGTATTGGCTATTTCAAGATTCTGAGATGGACTCGAGTATTTGAATATTCGATATGTATCAGAAGTACCAACTGATAACAAAATTTAATTGAAGAAAGGAGACTTACCCTTGCTGTGACAGTCCCCAATTCTATCTCTTTCCCGTTCTTCCTTTCTCGATCCTGATCTCCTACTTGGTTTTCTTCAACAGGGGAATTATAGGGTTTGGAGGAGTGCTACCCCCGGCTCCAGCGCCTCCCAGAGATGTGGATGATGAATCTCCAAGTGTGGTAGATTTCGTCTTTGAGCGAGTACCTTGGAAAACTCCTCCCGTAACGGTCGTAGATAACCGCTTAGAAGAGAGTTTCTTAGTTGAGATTTTCGGGCTGGAGACATTTGTTTTCTTTTCTCTCCCGCTGTCAGGGATCTTGTGAGCAGAATTGTAGGAGGCGACGAGAAGCGCCTCGTCTTCTGAGCTTAGGTGTTGCAGTCATAGGAAGACGGATCGCCGGTCCTCTTGTATGGCCGCCTTGCTGTAGCAGCAGTTGACAATGACTCGAGTGCAGTGATGTCAATGGAAGGACTCTCTGCACAACAAGTCTTCGTCTCTTTCCTTGCGTTTGTGAAGAATTACGTTACGCAAGTCACCCATTTTGTGGGCCCTGGAGTTCTGAGCACATGAGTGTGTCGGCATCCTGCCTGCTCCCTGATGTGAGGGTAGTAAGAATACTCGCCCCTGATTATTGTTGGGAGATTCTTGATAACTATCCCGTTCGTTGGCCTTCGGGGGCTGGACACGAATATTTTTATACAACTTTCCATCAGGGGCTCGCGTAATAGTCAGCGGGACGCCCTGATAGTCAGAAGTTAGGATAGCTGTCTGAGCTCGATGAGCCCGCGCTGCCCGAGACTTCTTCCTTCTAGCACCTGAGAGTGCATAGTAGGAAGAGTCCACAGAGAGTGGTACATGAGAGCATCTGGGGTCAGGATCGCCTGAGAGGCGGTCGAAAACTGAGCCCGAGCCGTATGAAGCAGGTGGCCTGCGGCTGGGATTGTTAGCCACATAACCTGCCTGCATGCGGCTGGCATTTGTGGCCGCATAAGCAGCCCGCATACGGCTAGCAGTGTGCATGCGGCTGGGAGCTATAATGGCCGCGTGGGCCTCTTCCATGCGGCTGGAAGTCATAGTGGCTGCATGAGTTTCCTCCATACGATTGGCAATTCTGGCCACATGAGCCTTCTGTCTGCGGCAGGCCTATGTGGCCGCATGAGTCTTCATGCGGCTGGCACCCTTTTGTGGCTTCTTCTTGGACCGTGTCGAGTTACCCTTTGCCCATACAAGTCCAGCATCGTAGTGTTTTTCTCTGCCGGATTTGGGGACAACAGAGTCCTTTATGGTCTGAAGTGGGGTCGCCTACGAGACTTCTCCGCCGTTTTGGACAACAAAGAGTACTTCTTCGAGAGCTTGGGGAGGAGCGAATGATTTGGGCCTCTACTCCCTGCGGGCCTTCTTCGTGCGTGCTCGCCGCTGGACCGGGCCAGCGCTCCCGTCGGAGAGCATTTCTTCAAACGCCTGCTGGTCGAACCGGGCGACCAGCATTTGTTGAGTGGAGCCAAGTTTGGCAGCGTCCGATTGTATCATCAACTCCTCAGTCGTGGAGAAGTTTGTCCCTAGCAGAGTCGCCATCGTGTTTGCCATTGATTATAAAAGAACAGAACAGTTTTATGGGAGGACTGGACTCTTACTTCACAAAACAAACTCGCTCGTACAAAGAAAGCCTAGGGACGAAAACATAGGTACAACAATCTAATGACAATTGTTTATTTCTTTGGGAGTGATGGTAGAGGCTCGAAAAAGCGATGGCAGCTCTGCCTTACTCCTTTGACGATCGGATGCAGCTTCGGCTCCGGGAAAGAAATGCTATTGCTCGAATGTGGACCTCTCTGTGTCTGGCTCTGTGCGTATATATTTGTGCTCTCTGTGCTCTGTCTCCACTTTTTGTCCAGGGTTTGCAAGGGAATAGCACATTGCTATTTATAGGAGTGGGTATGATAATTAGGGTGTCATGACCCGCACCCTAGAGTAAGGGCACGAGACGTGGGTACGTCCATCCTACACCGCAGTGCGGCGGTAGAACGCTGTCCTAGGTCAAACATCTAATAGTATAAAGGTACATGTACAGTATATACACTCCGAGTGGAGGTGACATAACAATATACAGTTCTCAATTACATCTAAGGCAGAATGAAGATAGAAAGATAGATAGGTAATACTGAAATGAAAAGTTCCACATAATACAATCAGAGAGTCTAAGTGTCTACTGTCATAACAATTCCACAAATCCCAAATTATCTCAGAATCTCAATATACAGTAATCCATGAAAATAAAGTAAAGACATCCTACTCTAGGGAAGTGTCATCCGCTGCTAGTGGGTCCTGCTGCTGGTCCAGGTTCAAGCACTCATCTAGGGTCGCACAGTAATAAGTAGGGCAGAACGCCTCAGCCTCGTCCTCTGTAATATTTCAACATGTCCAGTCAGGACAGGAGCGAGCACAATACATCTCAACAAGTCATAGCAGGAAAGGAAATATAATCATGCTAGAGAGTAAAATACGGAAAACTGAAGAATAGCATAATGTAAAGAGAGAGAGACTGTAAGTAAATATCTACAATATAATAGAGAACTAATCAGTGATTCTAGTGATTTAGAGTACAAGATGAAACATGTGAACAGCTGGAGGATGATTCATGACTATACTAAAGAGGTGATTCATGACTATTCTACTTTGGAATTATTCACATGCTCATTTATACTCCTCCATCCCCAATCAATACACAAGGATCCAGTTAAGTTACGTTAAGATTCATGACTGTACTACTGCCCATGTAGGGTGATTCGTGATTGATTCATGAAGATTCGTGAAGGCTCTGTGATTCATGAGAGTACATGAATCACAAGCTGATATATGAAGATTCATGAAAATAGAAGCATGAGATACATGATGTAAGTGAAACACACGAGACAAGAGTATCTGATGCTCCCGAGAGGGATAACATCTCATGAAGGGATCCATATAGTACCAATCCGTGTTACCAACGTGTCAGCATCAAGTAAAGTAATCTAAAGCAGGAAATATAATCCTAAACAAGATATGAAATGATCAGAGAATGTACTCGCCTGGTATCCTGAATGTTCGAAGATAATATAATATCCGAGGAGTGGTGTCTGTCTCCTATAGAACAGTACAAGTCACAACAAGTCTAAAAAATAAGGAAATAGATTGCTACAATGCATCTACATGAAGTTTGGGATCAAACTGGACTAAAGTCAACTCTCGGTCTACTCTAGTCAACTAGACTAGTCAAACTAGGTTAACTAGGTCAAGCCTAAGCCAAGCAAGTCTCACTAGGCCTAACTAGCCTATTCTAGCAAGCACACACCATTTCTAGGCTATACAAGTCAACTACACCCTATACTGGCATTCAACCCATATACACAGGCAATGAACCGTAGGCTATGTGCCCATAGCTATATCATTCATATTCACACATTACAATATTAAACTAATTTAGTGTAGTTCGCACACATTTAACACATTTAAATTATATTTAATTTAATATAACTATCCACATTATAATATATAGGCTACATAAATATGTGTATCATGTATATGTATATATCTAGAGTGATAGGAAATAGGGCACATGTGATTGTGTACATGTGAGCATGTGTGTGTGTGTGTGTCAATGGCTGTGAGTGTGAATTAGGAATCTGTAAGGGTGAGTAGAGTGATATGAATGTGTGTGTTTATTAAGAGAATAGTGAGTGTCACATGGAGATTGGATTACAGAAAAGGAAATATGGCAATGGCATTCAAATTTCAGTTCTAGGAAAGGAATGGAAACCAAATTCGACAGTTAGGAATAAACATTGAGTGAACATGTATCTCAGTTTAAAAAAAAAGAAATGAAATCAATTCGACAGTAATGGAATCAAGTCAATTTAATTTAACAGTTTAATGAATGAAATCAAATGACAGTTTATAATAATAAATATTGAACTGATTTGAATTCCACATCCCATTCAACAAAGAAACCTAACTAACCTAATTAAATTCTAACATTGAACTAGCATGCTTGGGAAATAACATAATGGAAAATGAACTCACCATAAATCAGTTTTAACAGGGATTGAAAGGAATCAACTCAATTTAAAATCAGGGATTCAGTTGACAGTTTAAAATCTCAGATTTCTGTTAATGAATCTCAGGTTTTTATTCATTTCAAACTCAGTTTAAAACATAGATTAAAATATCAGGAAATAGGTTCAATAGGTTTTAGTTTGTGTGTAGAGAAGTTCTTAGTAAATTACACCTAATCAGTGAATCGAAAGCAACAAATCAGTTTTAATTAACCTTTCAATCTCAGTTATTCAGGGAATCAAAACCAAACATTCACATCTCAAGCTTAACCAATTTAATCGTGAAATCAAACCAATTTCAGTTTTAACATATATTCCAAATCAATTAACAAGTTACAGATTCAACGCATTTCGAAATCCTAAAAAGTATCCACATGAAACCCATCATCCCAAAACCAAATCGAAATTCATTACTCAACACAAAACCTAAACCATTATTTCAGTACTCTAATACAGGTGTAAGTGAATTAAGGTGGTGATTAAAACATTAACAAACAGTTGAAAAATACAATTTAAATTTAGAGTTTGAGTTAATAAAACCGTGTATCAGAGTTCAAGGAAAAAAAATGAAATTTCGAATTCAAATAATCAACAAAATGACAAGTAAAGGGTTATAAATGAATGATATACATGTGAGGATACATGAGAGTGCATTCGTGTCCAAGAATTGGACACGAATCGTGTCCAAACAAGCACATGTACACAGACACTAGTCAGTGCACAACAATCGTCGTGCACGCGTGCACGTACATCCAACATGCGACATACGATACGACACGGCATGTATTCGTGTCCAGACACTCATCTGGGATAGGGGTACGTGTCAAACAGCCTGAATCGTACCAACGTGTCCCCGTGTCGTGTCAAAACATACGTATCAGTGACCAATTTTATGCGTGCATAGCGCGCGCGCGGCCAGTACGGCCAGTACGAGGAGGAGAACTCCTCGCACACTGCACTATATGGCCCCAAATTTTGGAAGAGCCATGTCAGTCAGTGCGCTGACATCCTCCTAAAATTTGGCGTGTCCTCATGTCCGATACAAGGAGAAATCTAGTCCGTGATGCAGGACAGTGCACGTGTCCAGTGTGCGGGTGTCCAACACCAAAAACAGACACAAAATGACACAGAAATACCTAATACCCTTCACAAAATTTAATGTACATACTTAGATCTATAAATTTATGTAATTACATTTACAAAGATCGAAAATTGATTCCTATGTGGCATTTCTACAAACACCTAGGTATCCTATTGGATACGTGTCCGATACGGACACGAAATGAATCCACCTTGACACGAAAACAAGTCCTACAGCTAAGGACTCCTAGGGCTTTCCAAACATGCAAAGAAATCTGGGAAACTATAGGTTTAGGGATCATTTACCTATTGATGAGCTTTTCAAGAAAAACCCCTTTCTAGAACTTTTTCCTTTGATAGCAAACTCCACCAAATTGCTCCCCCACTAAAATTTTCTTTCATGGACAGAAAGTATAGATGAATTAGAACCTAATGCAACTTGTTTGGATTAAAAAGGAATTAAAATAGATTTACTAGGAATTTCTAAAGTTGGGGATTTACCTTTTTCTAAACTTGAGATCTATTTCCAAGGGAGGCTAACCCTAAATGAAGGAGGCATTAAATAGGGGTGGGGTTCCCTAGATGGCTGGCCATTATGGGTTTGGGTTAGGGTTTAGTTGGGTTTGATGGACCATGGGCTTCTTGGCTAGTTTCAAGTCTCTCTACCAAAAGGCCTCTTTGCTATATCAATTTCTCTCCAACTAAAACCTCTAATTAGATAACTAAGAGAATATTCTAGTCATGACTTAAATCACCAAGTCCAACATAGCCTATTGGTTAAGTCTAACTTCCAGGTTAGGCCCAATCTAGACCTAAGACTAACATAGTTCAAGGCAACTATAAAATCACAAGAATTCTCATAAATTCTAATAAGTCCTAATAAATCCTAATAAGTTCAATTAAAAACCAAAATGACAAAAATGCCCTTAAGCTATAAATGGTAAAAGAAATACCCTAATCACATGGCTAGGCTCTAGGGCAGACAGTCTCTACGATTTTACTAGCTGCACACCAAATCACAAGTCATGATTTAAATAGTTTTAAAAATGATTAAAAATTACCAAAAATTATATTATTATTTAAATATCATAATTAAATATAATTAAACATAAAAATTCAAAATTACCCTTATTTTAGAAATTGGGTGTTACATAGGGTTTACAATGATTGTATTTTAAACAGAAGGCGACCAAGGATTTGTTAAGATTTGCCCTGATCTTGCTTTTATGTTGATTGCAACAAATCTGTATCATTTGTTGGGGATCGATCCGGATAATTATGATGATTGCAATAAATCTGATTCGTTTGAGATTTGACCAAATCTGGACGGTTATGTTGATTGTAGCAAATCTGTGTTATTTAGATTTGGTCGACTCCTGCCACGTGTCCCTCATTGACTGTAATAAATATAAATTATTGAGATTCGATCAGCTCCCACCACGTATCCCAACTGCTGCGAGCCGTATGGTGGACTGTCATGGTTGGGCCGCATGAGTGTGGCCTCGTGTCAGAACCACAAAAGGGTGGCCTTATCTGAACCACATGGCAATCCTTTAATCTGAGCCGCATGAGGGTGGCCTTATGATCTGAGCCGCATAGGGGTGGCCATATGATCCGAGCCGTATGAGGGTGGTCCTATGATCTAAGCCGCATAGGAGTAGCAGCCGCATGGGGGTGCCCCCATGATCCGAGCCTTATGGGAGTAGCAGCCGCATGGGGGTGGCCCACATGATCCGAGTAGCATAGGAGTAGCAGCCGTATGGGGGTGGCCCCCATGATCCGAGCTGCATAGGAGTAGCAGCCACATGGGGGTGGTCTCCAACTTAACCGCATAAGGATGGCCACGTGTCAGAGCCACATGGAATGAAGTGCTTTGGAATTCGGTGGATCGTGCCAGCTATAGATATTTTTTTGTTTCCCTAGGAGCACGCTGTTTGCCATTTATTGTAAAAGTGCAGAACAATTTTATAGGAGGACTGAACTTAGACTCACAATACAAACTCGCTCGTAAAAAGAAATCCTATGAATGAAATCCTAAGTACAGCAATCTAAGTACGGTTGTTTATTTTTGATTCTGGGGGTGACGATAGAGGCTCGGCAAAGCGACGGCAGCTCTGCCTTACTCCTTGGACGATCGGACATAGCCTTGGCTCTGATGAAGAAATGCTCTCGGGATGTGTGGGAAGACTCTTTTGTGCATGCCTTTGTCTCTCTATATGTCCAGCTGGGTGGAGAGAATCTCTTTTACAAGGGAATGCCACCTTGCTATTTATAGTAGTGGGGTGTGATCATTAGGGTTTGTAATGATTGCCCCTTGAAAAGTCGGCGACCAATAATCTGGACCATTAGTCTTGATTGCATCACATCTTGACAGTTAATTTTTTATTGCACGAAATCCGTATGGACAATTAATGCTGATTGCCACAAATCTTTATATTTTGTCATGACAGGCTCGGATCTTCCGCCATGTGTTCAATCTGCTTAATTACAATAAATATGATTTGATCCGGGTAATTATGATAATTGTAACAAATCTGGGTTGTTATGATTTGTTAGCAGCCATAACTCTGAGGGAATATGACCGCCACGTGTCTCAACTGTCGTGGGGACCGCCACGTGTCTCAACTATCATGAGTGGGATGTCCTGACAGAGCCGCATGAGTGCGGTCTCTAAGTGAACTACATACGGTTGGCCCCCACGATCCTAGCCGCATGAAGGTAGCAGCCGTATGAGGGTGGCAGCCTCGTGAAGGAGGCAGCCGCATGAAGGAGACAGCCGCATGAAGAAGACAGCCGCATGAAGGAGACAGTCGCATGAAGAAGGCAACAGCATGAAGATGGTAGCCGCATGAAGAGGGCAGCCGCATAGGGGTAGCAGCCGCATGAAGAGGGCGGCCGCATGAAGATGGCAGCCACATAGGGGTGGCAGCCGCATAGGAAGCTTTGGGACTTGGCGAATCATGTCAGCTATATGATAGATTTTCTTCTTTTCCCTAGAAGCATGCCATCATGTCAGTGCTATCATTTCAACTTTATATCACAGTTGTCACTTCGCCTTCTTGTCAGAGCTGCCGCCAGGGTATTTAATAAGACAGTTGCTTTATGGCCAGCTGTAGAGGAGAACAGCTTAGGGCTACGTGGCTCCTTCCTGAGCCACATGGAGCTATTCGAGCCGTATGAGGCTCTTCAGGACTTTTGAACAACATGAATTTCTAATGGATTCCTGAGCCGCATGGAACTCCCCTAGTCTTGAGCCGCATAGGATGTCCTGTTCATTTCCATGCTTCTACAAGACCTCCTTCAAAGTTTTCAAGTTAAAAAATTGAAATACGTTGAATGAGAAGCATGGCTATGTCCACAAAAGCTCTCCTGGCCGCATAGGATGTTCTAGCCGCATGGACGTCTCAGCCGCATGGCCTTCCTGGCCGCATAGGATGTTCTGGCCGCATGGACTTCTTAGCCTCATGGCCTTTCTAGCCGCATGGATCGCTTCTGGCCGTATAGACTTCTTAGCCGCATGGCCTTCTTAGCCGCATGGATCGCTTCTGGCCGCATAGACTTCTTAGCCGCATGGCCTTCTTAGCCGCATGGATCGCTTCTGGCCGTATAGACTCCCTGCCACGTGTGTATCTCCTGCCACGTGTACGTCTCATTAATTACTCTTGATTTGCTTTGGATTTAAAGCCGCCTTTTGGGACAGGATCCTAAGGGTCGATTTTAAATATCCGGATTTGCCTCGAGGATTGAAGAGTCAATTTTATTTTTATGCAGCACGCGGATCGAAGCGTCCCCCCTCTTTCTGCCTATAAATAGGAGCATTTTTGGACAGAGAGACTTCATTACTTTCTTATGTCTTCAACTCTTCTTGCCCTAAGTTGCTGTCTTCGTCTTCCTTCTCTGCTCATCAATCAACAATGGCCCCCAAGTCATCCAAAGCCGCGGTGAAGGGTAAGGGAGTGGCTTCTTTGTCAGCCACGGCGCCTGAAGTTCACCCCGACGTTCACCCTACCATTGCTGGTAAGGGTTTGGGAAGATCGTATACTTCGAAACCCTAACAAAGATGGCTCTGTTGCTTGCTTTATGCACAAGCCTTTAATGCGTCCCTCAAACTGTTCAAATTGTATGGGCCGCATGTATGTCCCATGTCCGAGCCGCATGGTAGTTGTCTAGCGGCCACATAAACACTTCATAAACTTAACCGCATAATGATCCATCGAACTGAGCCGCATAAGTCCCTCTGAATCGAACCGCATGAAGCCCCCTTAAATAGGACCGCATAAGCTCGTCTGGACTGGGCCGCATGAGGCTGTGCTAAATCGAGTCGCATAAGCTCCTCTGAATTGAGACATATAATGCTCCGCTAAGCAGAACCGCATAAGCTCACGCTAAACAGAGCTACATAAGCTTTCGCTAATTAGTTCCGCATAAGCTCATGTTCGAACAGGGCCGCATGAATTCTTTTAAAATAGAACCGCTTAAGCTCGTCTCTAAACAGAGCCGTATAAGCTCGTCTTTAAACAGAGCCGCATTCTCTCGACTTTTAAACAGAGCCACATAAGCTCGTCTTTAAACAAAGTCGCATAATCTTATGTGGACTGTGCCGCATAAGCCAAAACACTCGGTAGTTTTATTTTAGCCATCCTTTAACATGTTTCTTTTGTCCTTCTTCAGTGAACCTGCCAGTTAATGCTGCTGGAGAACCTCTGGTGGGGTGCGCCCAATCTGCTGTGGGCTATAGGTATGATCATATAGTCGAGTATGTGACGAACCAGCTTCTAAAAGAGCCTTTGGAGCGGCTGAATGCTATCAAGAACCAGTCCTTCTTCTTTCCCTGTGCCATGATGAAATCAGGGCAATTGGAGGGAAAATACCTAAAGCCGACGTTCCTCTTTGGAGATGCTTTGTCTGTAAAGAACACCCGAGTGCTGGATATATCCGAGAGCTGGAACTTTACTCTTGACGAGGTGGAGATCGATATCCCTCTGATAGAACGTCATTTTCCTCTGTCATGGTTCAACATGTTACCGCTGGACAAAAAGATGGTGGATTCCTTGACTCCAAGCAGGTCAGGGATGTTTGTGGGAAACATCTATTACAACATAAATTTGGGGACAACGTATGCGGAAAGGGAACCGGTCAGTCGGTATGTGATGGGACTGGCTCCGGGTACCTTTATAAATGTAACGGGTCCCAATTTTACATTCTCTCAGGCTAATATTTTATTGAACCAGCTTGCTCGCAAAGGGTCCTATCCTATCGGCTGGTTGGCGCTGAACTGGATAAACCCTATCCCTGCGTGGGCCAACTTGACCACGTGGATTCTGCAAAAGTATGAGGCTTTCTTGCGTGAGATCGGCCTTTACCACGCCATTCGAGGCACCTGTCATGGTCTACCCATAAATAAGCCGTTGTTCATGGCTCTTCTGGAGATGTACAACCGGAGGACGAGAACCTTCTTCATGCCCGGAGGGGAGCTGGGACTTGCTCTCCACGAGATGTACGTTATTTTCAAGCTGCCCTGGGGGGAAAAAGTCTTTGAAGTGTACACACCTACGAGCGAAGAGCTCGAGGATTTGGATCGACAGTTCTCGGGCTTTATTGCCGTGTATCGAGAATTGTTATGTCACCACAGTACTTGTCACCAAACGGCTATCAAGATGGATGGTACCTCGGAAGGAAGCATTCCTCATACCACGACCTGGGTCTCATACCTTTTCACACTAGGCATCTCAGGCTGGGTTTCTTCCCGAGATCCTCAAACCCATGAGGAGATACAAAACCTGGTGTCGACTGCCAAGAGATCGAGGTCCACGGATGACACATTTAGGAGTAAAACTGACTCATTTAGTTATTTTTATCATGGTACTCAGCGACTGTCGGAGAAGGTGCTCCTTGCAGGATTTCTGATGGTGTGGCTACGGAACTGCGTAGTCTCAGGAGGGGCGGGTTCCATTGTGAAGATTAATCGCCACTTTGTCCTCCCTACCGTAAAGCTGGTTTTTGGGGTCAGACTGGCCCTTCTTTCGGCCATGGTGTGCAGCATACACCACGGGCTTCGCGCCTTTTCGTCCAAGGTCATCGCCCGTGACACAGCGATGGATTTTGAGCGTGTAGAGCTACCATACCATTATCTAATGGGGTGGCTGTTAATGCACTGCCGGTCTTTGATGAGGCCTGGAGCAGAAGACGGCGTTACGGCAGATGACACTTTCATTTTTCGATTCCACCATCAGCCTTGGGAGTGCAGCACTATCGCAGCCTATCGAAGGGTGCTGGCTTGAGTGGACGGATACGACTTTTTTGTATCTGTTCCTCGTTTTACCACTGAAGAAGTGAGGGGCGTTCATGTTGATGGTACCGAACCTTCTCTCCTCTTATCCGAGAAAATGCTCCTTTGGCTGCGTAATATCCGTCCAGCGCACCTAGTATATCGTAACCGAACAACGTCTACCTGGAGCCCTACTTGCCCAGCAGGTTCTCCCGCCAGTTTGGATATAGCCAGCTGTTCTTCGACAGTCCCAGCTCTTGCCTGGGCTTTGAAGGTAGCGTCCTGAATGGTATCAGGGCATGGCATTATTACGACATGGTTCATACCCGAACCACCTTTTCAGTTCCTGACGGTGATGCGTCAGAGGAAATTTGGTATATGGCGGCCCTATACCATGTTACGACGAGCAAGCCTCCCTTTAATTTTAACCCGAGTACCAGCTTCATTGTAGGTACTGGCTTAGCGGAGAAGCACAAGGGGTCTAAGACGAGGAAGATGAGGGTAAATGTGGTTCCTGTGCCTGACTCGGAGTCCACAAACGCAGGCGTAGAGAATGACGAGCACAATACAGATAACTCTTCCCCTCATGTGGAAGATATTAGGGCGGATCAGCCGCCTGTTGTGCCAGATGAGATGGTGGCGAATCAGCCGCCTGCTGCGCCTGATGAGATGGTGGCGGATCAGCCGCCCCTTGCGCCTGGTCCTGTACGGAAACGTAGCAGGCAAATCTCTCATGTTGGCGGTATTTCTTACTCCCGAAAATGGGCTGCGGTCAGACGTCGCAGGATAAATATAAAGGAGAGAAGCGAGGACGTCGACCCCGTTTCGGAGGTAAATTGAGCTATTACCATCTCTTTTTTTAGTTCTTTCTTTCTCCTGAACTTTGATCTTAATCATTTTCCTTTCCTCTTGTAGGCGTCAGAAGAAGAGGAATCTCGAGAATCGGCCACTGTTTCTAAAGTCAATCCGGCCATGAACACTTTGATCAGTGACATGTGTGCCGGTATTATTTCTGCCGGGGCTCTCTCGGCGGCGGCTGAGGGATCTCACGTTGCTAAGTTCTCGACCCAAGACGACGGGGGCTCCGATGAACCTGTCCCCAAAACTTCTGAATTTCAACAAGGTGGTGCTGATCCAGTCGTATCTCCTTCCGGGGCGGCTGGGGCAGAAGAGCCAGCTGAATTCGGCTTGGAGGTCGCTGATGAGGGGACTATGGCGTCTGTGAGTGAACCTCAGCCTCCACAACCCTTCCCTGGTAAGATAAGCCAAATCTTGACTAATGAGGAGGCTCATCTGCTCTATCATCACATCCTTCGGGTTATGCTGATTGATGGTTGCTCTAGACATACAGGTCCTTCCTCTTTGCTGCCAGTGACGAATATTGTCAGGGAAGGCTCTACCAGCAGGATTTTGGTGGGAGGGATTGTGCCTCCTCCTCTTCCAACTTATATTGAGGGGCCTTCCGCTGGATCGAGTTCAGGCGATCTGATGGCGGCACAACCGGGGCAGGAAGCAATAGTTCATGCGTCCTCCTCTGCTCATGTGGCTTCAGGGGTCGACCTCTCTTCTTTGCCGAGTATCCAGGTTCTTCGGGCCGCGGAGGAGCAGTTGGCTTCTATTCATGCATCTTTTCGCTCAAAATTTGTTTCCCAGGTGGCAGGGGTGGTAAGTTTTGGCACGCCTCCTTCGACACTGCCAGCTGCGCTCCCCCTGACGCCGTCCTCTATGGAAGTTCTGGATGAGGCGTCACATGATGTAGTTGACAGTTTCTACCATCATTTGAAGAGAGGGGTCGAAGCTGCTGTGGAGCGGGGGACCCCCTTTGCCATGGCCCGATAATGCGCCCAAGGCCAAATTGACATTCTTAAAAACCTCCCAGGTGGGGCAAGGATAGCTGCGCTTCTAGAGCCCAAATTGTTAGAGGCTGATCAGCTTGTGGCCCAGTTTCAAGTGCTGCGGCAAGCTGATTTGTCTACAGTAATAGATCAGGAGCGGGGCTTCCTTACCAATGTCGTGGAAAAGGTACGGACTGTACGAGATACGTCAAAGTTGGTCATTATGAAGGATCTCGATACTTTGTCTCTCAGGTATGATCAGCTGAGCCACAGTAGCACGGATTGCATGGCTCGGGAAGTGACCGCCTCCCGTGGAATAGTCGATACAAGGGAATAGATCCTCGAACTCCAGAGGAAGCTGGCTTTCTTGGAGTCTGAGCTTGAAGCTTCCCGTACGGATAAAGAGCTGATCGTTCAGGAGGCCGAAAAGGTCTCCCGAGCTTCTGGCAGCCTGGAGCGTGCTTTGAAGAAGCTCGAGGATGGCTGGCGGGCCCATGCGCACCTAGAAGACGTGGAGCGGCTGGCTCAGGAGGCCGAGCATCGGGCCAAGCAGGGGTTCGAGCGGTCGACTGTCTTGCTGAGAGATCGTTTCATGGAATTATGTATCGCCGAACCATAGTCGGCTTTTTTCCTTCTTTCATTTTCGTTCTTTTCCTTTCTTGAGAGGGACGTGGTCCCCAGAACATGGAGTACTTTTGACTTTCATATAAAAGAGTATGTTTTATTCTATCCTTCATTCGTATTGCTTATTGCGCTTGTGGTGTTGTAGTATTTGCCCCACTGGGGGACTGTTTGTGGACTTTTTACCCTGGGTATACCCTGGTTTTAGGTACGGATAACAAGTTGGTGGGGATACTTGGAACAATTCCATAGTAAGGTGGCTATAGACGTTCCTGGTATCGGAAGAAAGAATACCATGGAGCAGCTAGGCTCCCGAGGAATGATGAGAAATGAGGGGCATGTACTAGGAAACTTAGTACAATATTTGTGGTCAACAGAGGACATTTATGGTTAACAGAGGACATTTGTGGGCCTATTATCCTTGGCGTACCCTGGTGTTTTTTTATACGGGTAATAAGTTGAGAGAGAACCAACATACTTACTCAGAGGTAATGAGGACGTGGAAAATATGAGGGTTTCTTCGATGGAGCCTTCCCACTCAGAGTTAATGAGGACATGGCAGGAGTGGGCTCCATGAAGGGTATATAGAACAACTCAGAGGTAATAAGGACGTGGAAGTTCTACGCTAGGGGCGGTTTGTTTTTGATGGAAGAGAAACAACTCAGAGGTAACATCGACATGGTTGTTTCGGAGAATTTATGGATCTGTTACCCTTTTTGTGCACTGAGAGTGCGGGTATTGGATCATAAGGAGGGAGATCTTCTTGGAAGGAAAGTTCAGAGGTATAATCATACATGACTTACTACCTAAAAGATACGATATAGATTCATCTGTAGTGACCAGAGTGTAAGTTCAGTGGTACCTGCGGGTACATAACTCGACAATCTGGGAAGTTTGGAATCAGAATATGAGATCAGCGGTACCAGAGGATACATAACTCATCACTTTGGCAGATTTGAAGGCGGAATGTGATTTTAGCGGTACCAGAGGGTACGTAACTCATCATTCTGGAAAATTTGGAGTCGGAATGTGAGTTCAGCGGTACCAGAGGTTACATAACCCGTCATTATGGGAAATCTGGAGTCGGAATGTGAGTTCAGCAGTACCACAGGGTACATAACTCAACACCCTGGAGGATGTCATTTCAGACATAATACTTCTTCAGGAACATGCCGTTGCTGGGCAACATGAGCAAGTCTCTATTTTGTTTTGCGAGGCGGTAAGCTCCATTGGAGAATACAGCGTCGATGATGTACGGGCTTTCCTACTTTGGCTGGAACTTGCCGGCGGTTTTTTGAGTCATAACCATCGACCTCCGAACTGTCACGACCCGCACCCTTGAGTAAGGGCACGAGAAGTGGGTACGTCCAGCCTACGCCGTAGTGTCGACGGTAGAACGCTGTCCTAGGTTACAACATCTAACAATATAATGCTAAGCAATTTATACTCCCCGAATGGGGTGACATAGCTGAAAGTAAACTCAATCACAACTAAGGAAGAAGAAGTACGATAAAAGATAGATAGATAAAACTGAAACCCACAAAAAGATACAGTAGATGGATGTCTAAGTGTCTAAGATATCACAAATCCAGAAGTATCTCAAATCTCAAATACAGTAATCCATAAAGTAAATACAACTCGAGACAACTGAAAATAAAATAAGAAAAAATCTAGCTAGCTACTCCAACCTCTACTGTGTCCTCTAGGCTAGCAGGTAACCTCCAAGCTATCTGTAAAATTTATCAACAGGTTCAGTCAGGGCGGGAGCGAGCACAGTACATCTCAACAGATCATAGCAGATTAGAAAATATAAACATGCAGTAGAGTAAGATACAGGAACTGAAAGGAATACATGATGTAAAAGAAGGAGAAATGTAAGTAAATAGCTACTGTATATAGAGAACTAACTGTGGCTAGTGATGTAGAGTATATGATAGAACATATGAACGGGACAGATTAGTACATGATCTACACTAAGGTGTTTCACATGATCTACACTACTATGGAATTTGTTCACATGACTATTTGTACTCCTCCGTTCCCTCAATCAATCCACAAGGATCTAAGCAGGTTATGTTATTATACATGATATCACATGAAGGCCCATGAAAGGGTGCATATGATAGTATACATGAGGGCTCCGTGAACATGAGAGTACATGATTCACAAGAGTGTACATGTATGGTGAAAGCACAGGAGTACTTGGTGAAAGTGAAACGCACATGACATAATGTACCTGATGCTCCCGAGGGGGATAACATCGTATGAAGAGATCCATATAGTACTAATCCGTGATAATGTCGTGACAGCATCAAGTAAAGTAATCTAAGGCAGGAATATAATTCTAACAGGATATGAAATAATCAGAGAATGTACTCGCCTCGATTTGATTGGAGTCGACGTGCGCGACACGAACGTGTCGACACGAGGTAGGTACAATGCTATGCTCCCAGAGAGTCCCAGACAACGACACGGGCAGTCTCAATGAGTCCAAAATAGTCCAAATAGCCTAGTTTGGTATATAAAAGTCTAAAATCAGAGCTTGGTTCGATAATCAAATCAAGAAATACGAAACGACTTAAATAGTCACGATTATGAATAAAATATGTAACTAAATATTTATATATAAGAAATTATGGAAGTAATTTGTAAGGTCAATATATATATATCACAAGTATGCCATATTTAGATAATAGTTGAAAATTGAAAACTAGTAGTCCAATAATTATTTTTAGGTACCAAAAAATATTCACATTAAGTAGGTAAAATACTATAATAATAATTTAGGTCAAAACTTACTAATAATATTTTAGAAATATTATTATATATTTTTATATAATTTTTCTAGTAAGTAAGTACGTGAATATAATAATAGTAATAAAGATAATAAGGAGACCAAATTATATACATTATCCATAAGTGTCTCAATACTAATATTGATAGCAAAAATAATTAACTAAAAATTTCCTAACTATAAATGAATAAATTAATCAATAATATAATAATACTAATAATAATGTTACAAATAATACTTTTTTAATAATAATAATAACAATAATAATAAATACCATTATATATAAATAATAATCATTATTACCACTATTATATAATATATATAACTAATATATATTACATTATAAACTAATATGTACCAATTTATTAATACACAATATGTTAACTAACAGAGGGGGGAAACCCCTGTTCTCCCCAAACAAAACTAATAAGAAAAGGAAAGGGGAAGATGACGAGAGGGAACTCACGGGGAGGTGGCGGAGCACTGAGACCTGGCCGAAGGGAGCGGCATCGCGGAGGAAGGTCGACTGCGATGAGGAGGGGCTTCTTCGGCGGTCTGATTCAGAGGTGGCGGCGGTCTCGCTCGCGGCTAGGCGACGCTGGCAGGGCGGAGGCCGGAGGCTCGGGGTTGGGTCTCGCCGGCGGAGCGGTGCAGGGATTTCTGGGTTGCCGGCCAGATCCGGCGGCGAGAGGCAGACCCGGAGACGGCTAACGCCAGGAGTGGCACGAAAGGTATGGCGACGATGGCCGGAGCTAGGGTACGGTATCGGATCTGGATTGAGAACGGCAGTCGTGTCAGGTTTGCTCTCCCTCTCTCTTGTCTCTGTGTCAAGTGGTGGTGGCGGCAATTTTGGCAGGGGTGGCGGTGGTGGTATGGTCTTGATCCTCATTTTTTCTTCTCTGCATTTGATGGGGTGGTCGGTTGGCTTGGTCGGTCGGGATGGCCGTGGTCTAGAGGAGGTGGTCGAATTGGCACAGTGTGGTTGAGGGGATGGCCGGAGTCGAGAATGGCTGTGGACAGGCTCGGGTTGGGCGGAGCGGATAATGTCGGTGGTGGTGGTGTTTGTGAACGGGATGGAGGCTGTGAGAGTGATGCTGGTGGTAGAAGAGGTGGGGGATGGTGGTGTTGCTCGGCTGTTATGGGGTGGTCGGGTACAGAGTGGGGTTGCCGGAGAGCCGGGGATGGTCGAAACCATTTGGTTCGGCCAGGACAGAGTTTGAGGGGTGGCGGCTACATGGAATCCTAGGTTTAGGAAATTCCTATGATGTAATTATTTTGGGGAAGTGTGCTATTTATAGCGTAGGAAGGGGAAACCCTAAAAGCTAAATGTAAATGTAATAGGAAAAATAGGAATATTAGTAGAAAAACTAACACTAACGCTAACTTAGATACTAACTGCTAACACATTGCTAGTTAGTAAATTAATTAGTTAATTAGTGCCAGTACATCACTAGCTAATTTAAATTAGAAATTTTAATAGCAAAATTTGTAAATAAATATAAGAAAAAGTCAATTTCAAAAATATCGGAAAAATATGAATTTGTTAAATAGATTATTTTCTTTTAATTGAATTAAAATATTCATAACTTATTGATTCAAGGAAAATGGCAGCAAAATTCTAATAGGATAAATTCGCTTAAATAGTAAACTAAAACCAACAAGGACCGATAGCAATCACGGTCAAAAAAAATTTCCCAAAAAATTAGAGTTTGCACATTCTTCGAGATTCAGAAAATTCAGAGTTTTGAAAAATATAAAATAAAATAAAATAAAAGAAGAATTTAAGAAATCAATTAACGGAGGCTACAAATCTACCCTCCTTAAAGAAATTTTGTCCTCGAAATTAAAGGTTGATAGGGAAATCAAAATATGATAGGAGTTAGGTAATATCTTTAGACACGATTAAAGAACGATGACTTGGCACGATCAAGGAAATAAATTTCAAATTGACTTAGGCGCGACTAGTGATTTTGTCATGATCGAAAGTCTAATGAGCATGATTAATTAGGTCATGAACTAGAATCTGAGTTCGAACATGATTTAAAATTTGAAATGATCTAGGTTTGATGAAGTTAGATTCAAGGTTGTAAAGCACGGTCAAATACGAAAAATGATACGATTGGTCATCGCTAGGGATAATGAAACATTTGGCACGATTAATGACTAAGGATCAAAAAACATGATCACGAACCAAATCGAGGCTTAAAACCTTGGAATGACTAAAATCACTTAGGTATGACATAAGTAGAGTGACGAAAATCAAAACCTCGTCATGAAATAGGAAGAAAGTAGCAGCACGGTGACTAGAGGATCGAATTTTTTTTAGGCACGATGGAAAAAATTATTTCGGATATGATCACTCAATTTTTATGACAAGTTCATAATCAAATCGGTAGTCGTGATCAAGGACAAAATTTTCAAGCACGATTTAGAGACAAAATCGGTACGATAGTCATGATCGTTAAAATCACGATCATGGGATTCATAGTCGTCTAGTCATGCCGGGTCATCTAGGCATGACTAATCACAAGGAGTTTAGATATAATCAGGAAGCAAATCATGGTCAGAAAAGAGTTCGGGTACTAGTGTTAAAATTCGAACATGATCATAATCGTTAGTTCAACACGATAGAAGATAAAGTCAGTTTAAACTTGGTCAAATAGTATTTAGGTATGATGAAGAGTATGGTAGTAGCGTAGGCATAACCTACCATCAATTTTCGGTACGATCAAGAATAGTATGAAGCTTAATTACGATTGGAACATCATTTAGTCATTTCAAGAATAAATCAGAGTTTTATGCACGAGTGATATTGGTATCGAAGTTTGATTGCGATCAAAATTAAAATATTGACACGATAAAGAATAAAGCTAATCAATATTTGAATTTAGGTTCGAAAAATTTGAAATCGAGATTTTTGAGCACGAGCAACATATGATAGAGATCCAGGTCGCGATATAATTCAAATAAATTGAGTACGGTCAAGGGTCAAGACTATTGGTACGATAAGGGTACTATTCAAAGAAAAATCAAAATTAAAAGTTTAAGAACGAATATCAATAGCATCGAATTCAATCACAATATATATATTAAGAATATATAGTCTCGATACGATCTAAGTTGATCAATTCTGGGAATTCAAGATTTGGACAATATGGAGGACAAGGTCATCGATGTCTGAGCACGAGTATACAAGGATGGAGATTCAGGTCATATTTAAATTTGATTCAATTGAGTACGAACCCAAGACATTAATGTGATGAGAAAGGATGATCAAGGTTGATTGGTCGTGATTAAGGGAGCTAGGATTCAATGATATTGAAAACCCTTTAGGAAAAACAAGGAAAGATTTCATAAGAAGTCAAGTTAATCATCTCTCTCTAATACCATCAAGTTTATCATTGCCAATCATATTTTTATCTCACAAGTTCCAATATAAAAATCAACCTTTATATGACTATCATCAAAATTTTATAACCTTCAGTCATCTAAACCTTTACCACGATCACCATAGACAAAATTTCAAACTTCTAAAACATTTCCTACGAAGCATACCCTTCTTATTTAGGTATCAACACTTATTCATTTAATCTAATTCCAAATTCTTTCACCTCGTCCTAAATTAGATCCGAAACCTCTAAATCCAGTTTATGAAATCCTTAAACTTGTTTAAATCAAGCCTCGTATTTATTCAACCCTAATACCGCTATGTCATACAAAATTTATTCTTATTTATAAATCAACCTTCATATTTTCTTCAACGTTCGCCTTCAAATATTATCCTTTTGAATTCTACAATTTTCTCCCAATCATCTAAAATAATTCCTATAACTTAAAATCCTTGTGTTCACTCTGTCTCTAGTCACCCACTTACAATATCAAGTTCAATTTCGCAAAATCATCGAATACAATTAAATTCTCTTTTCCATTACTAAACTTTTACATGGCCTTAGAGTAGAAGTCCCCAAGAATCAATAACCAAGATTTTCTAAGTTCTCAAAACTAGGTTGACCTCTAATATCCTCATTAGTTTTTTTTTGAAACACATCCATGAATTACTCATAACCAAATTTTTTTGTGATTGTTCCTAAATTGATAACATTTATCTCTCGATTTCATTCTAAACCTTTACCACATCTCCATCTCAAATTTTTATATTTGACATCCAACATTTTGATTCCTATAACATCGTCATATGATAACTAATTACGTCATTTTTGAACTAGATGATTTACGTCACTTCCTCAACATTTCTCAGGTAAAATGATATGAAGATTCAAGGGTTTCAAAGTATAGCAGACAAAATTAGATATGAGACAGAGAATTGATGTAATCAGGACAGTTATATAAGACAAGAATGATGGTAATAAAATATTGGCAGGAAGAGAAATGATAATAGAATCTCTTCTGCTTATCTGTTTAAAAGAGGAAACCATTTTGAAACCAGAACTATAATATCAAATCCAAAATAAGGTCTAGCAAAAATTGTCGATTCATTGTATTATGAAGAAATTCATAGCAATGCTACACAAAGATTTATAATAACAGCTAAAGCTACTCCTACTCCTACTCCTGCTCCTAAGTTAAATAATGAGAAGCAAAACAAAAACAACCAATAATTCTTTTTCTGAAAGACCAAACAAAAGTAGAGAAAACATGTTCAAAAGTATTTAAGGTGCAATCTGATAATCATATACGTCTATCCAAAATCATGATACTCTAAATCCTTGTCATACTAGTAAGCAAGGCTACGATAATCACAGAGTCCTCGATTAAAGCACATACCTCTAGAATTATGGTATTTAAAATTTTCGCGATGCCGCTAGCTTGGCTGCAAAAACCATAAATTCCTATACCCGAGAAATATATTCAAAATCAGACTATATGTCCTCACCATGCTGGCTAATGTGACTGTAGAAGACTAGATTCCATAACTGAGATGACCTAGCCCATATAATTTTATCTTGACAAAATAATTTTAAATCAACAGTGGATACCAAAAATCAAATTCATTTACAAACCAAGAAAGATAAATATAAACTGTTAAAATCAAATTTCGAGAAATTTTATAATGAGATTCTCAAGGGTCATCCCAGAAATCTCTCAAGGAATCCTAACTGTGATTGAGTACCTTCAAAATATATCCAAATCCTACTGCAGGCTGTAGTGATACTCTAGTTTGAATACCACTACACTAACTCGACCTGCATGGGCCACCACTAAAAACGTGTCACGACCCGCACCCCAGAGTAAGGGCACGAGAAGTGGGTACGTCCAGCCTACGCCGCAGTATCGGCGGTAGAACGCTGTCCTAGGTCACAACATCTAACAATATAATGCTATACAGTTTATATTCCCTGAATGGGGGTGACATAGCTGAAAGTAAACTCAATCACAACTAAGGAAGAAGAAGTACGATAAAAGATAGATAGATAAAACTGAAAACCACAAAAAGATACAGCAGATGGAAGTCTAAGTGTCTAAGATATCACAAATCCAGAAGTATCTCAAATCTCAAATATAGTAATCCATAAAGTAAATACAACTCGAGACAACTGAAAATAAAATAAAAAAAACTCTAGCTAGCTACTCCAACCTCTACTGTGTCCTCTAGGCTAGCAGGTAACCTCCAAGCTATCTGTAAAATTTATCAACAGGTCTAGTCAGGACGGAAGCGAGCACAGTATATCTCAACAGATCATAGTAGATTAGAAAATATAAACATGCAGTAGAGTAAGATACAAGAACTGAAAGGAAGTACATGATGTAAAAGAAGGAGAACTGTAAGTAAATAGCTACTATATATAGAGAACTAACTCTGGCTAGTGATGTAGAGTACACTAAGGAGTTTTACATGATCTACACTACTATGGAATTTGTTCACATGACTATTTGCACTCTCCCGTTTCCCCAATCAATACACAAGGATCTAAGCAGGTTATGTTATTATACATGATATCACACAAAGGTCCATGAAAGGGTGCACATAATAGTATACATGAGGGCTCCTTGAACATAAGAGTACATAATTCACAAGAGTGTACATGTATGGTAAAAGTACATGAGTACATGATGAAAGTGAAACGCACATGACATAATGTACCTGATGCTCCGGAGGAGGATAATATCGCATGAAGAGATCCATATAGTACTAATCCGTGATAATGTCGTGACAGCATCAAGTAAAGTAATCTAAGGCAGGAATATAATTCTAACATGATATGAAATGATCATAGAATGTACTCGCCTCGATTTGATTGGAGTCGACGTGCGCGACACGAACGTGTCGACACCAGGTAGGTATATATAAGAAATTATGGAAGTTATTTGTAAGGTCAATATATATATCACAAGTATGCCATATTCAGATAATAGTTGAAAATTGAAAACTAGTAGTCCAATAATTATTTTTAGGTACCAAGAAATATTCACATTAAGTAGGTAAAATACTATAATAATAATTTAGGTCAAAATTACTAATAATATTTTAGAAATATTATTATATATTTTTATATAATTTTTCTAGTAAGTAATTACGTGAATATAATAATACTAATAAAGATAATAAGGAGACCAAATTATATACATTATCCATAAGTGTCTCAATATTAATATTGATAGCAAAAATAATTAACTAAAAATTTCCAAACTATAAATTAATCAATAATATAATAATACTAATAATAATATTACAAAAATACTTTTAATAATAATAATAACAATAATAATAAATACCATTATATATAAATAATAATCATTATTACCACTATTATATAATATATATTTATATTACATTATAAACTAATATGTACTAATTTATTAATGCACAATATGTTAACTAACAGAGGGGGGAAACCCATGTTCTCCCCAAACAAAACTAATAAGAAAAGGAAAGGGAAAGATGACGAGAGGGAACTCACGGGGAGGTGGCGGAGCGCTGAGACCTGGCCGGAGGGAGCGCCATCGCGGGGGAAGGTCGACTGCGAGGAGGAGGGGCTTCTACGATGGTCTGATTCAGAGGTGGCAACGGTTTCGCACGCGGCTAGGCGGCGCTGGCAGGTCGGAGGCTCAGGGTTGGGTCTCGTCGGCGGAGCGGTGTGGGGATTTCTGGGTTGTCAGCCAGATCCGGCGGCGAGAGGCAGACGCGAAGACGGCTAACGTCGGGAGTGGCACGGAAGGCATGGCGACGATGGCCGAAGCTAGGGCACGGTATCGAATCTGGATTGGAAACGACAGTCGTGTCAGGTTTGCTCTCCCTCTCTCTTGTCTCTGTGTCAAGTGGTGGTGGTGGCGATTTTGGCAGTGGTGGCGGTGGTGGTATGGTCTTGATCCTTATTTTTTCTTCTCTGCATTTGATGGGGTGGTCGATTGGCTAGGTCGGTCGGGATGGCCGTGGTCTGGAGGAGTTGGTTGAGTTGGCACAGTGTGGCCGAGGGAATGGCCGGAGTCGAGAGTGGCTGTGGACATGCTCGAGTTGGGCGTAGCGGATAATGTCGGTAGTGGTGGTGTTTGTGAATAGGACGGAGGCTATGAGAGTGATGCTGGTGGTGGAAGAGGTGGAGGATGGTGTTGTTGCTCGACTGTTATGGGGTGGTCAGGTACAGAGTGCGGTTGCAAAAGAGCCGGGGATGGCCGAAACCAATTGGTTCGGCCAGGACAGAGTTTGAGGGGTGGCGGCTACATAGAATCCTAGGTTTAGAAAATTCCTATGATGTAATTATTTTGAGAAAGTTTGCTATTTATAGCGTAGGAAGGGGAAACCCTAAAAGCTAAATATAAATGTAATAGAAAAAATAGGAATATTAGTGGAAAAACTAACACTAAAGCTAACTTAGATACTAACTGCTAACACATTGCTAGTTAGTAAATTAATTAGTTAATTAGTGCCAGTACATCACTAGCTAATTTAAATTAGAAATTTCAATAGCAAAATTTATAAATAAATATAAGAAAAAATCAATTTCAAAAATATCGGAAAAATATAAATTTGTTAAATAGATTATTTTCTTTTAATTGAATTAAAATATTCATAACTTATTGATTCAAGGAAAATGGCAGGAAAATTTCAATAGGATAAATTCGCAGAAATAGTAGACCAAAACCAACAAGGACTGATAGCAATCACGGTCAAAAATTATTTTTTCAAAAAAATTAGAATTTGCACGTTCTTCAAGATTCAGAAAATTTGGAGTTTTGAAAAATACAAAATAAAATAAAATAAAAGAAGAATTTAAGAAATCAATTAACGGAAGTTATACGAACTGCCAGAACGAGATCGCCCACTTGGAATGTTCTGATTTTAACCTTCTTGTTGAAGGCTCCGGAGATACGTGCTTGATACAGCTCGATTCGCTGTTGAGCTAACAGGCACTTCTTGTCTAGGGCCTCTGGCTCTTGTAGTCGGCGATGGTGATTATCATCTGTCGTCAATCGGTAGGTAAGGACGGCATGGAGTGAGGGGATTTGAGTCTCTAGTGGGAGAACTGCCTCACTCCCATATACCAGAGAGAATATTGTGTTCCCTTGGCAGACCGTACTGTAGTACGGTACGCCCATAAACATTCGCCGAGCTTCTCATTCCAGTCGTGTTTGTTTGATGACACGAACTTCTTGAGAAGCTTGATGATTGTTTTATTGAATGCTTCAGCCAGACCATTAGCTGCCGGGTTGTATGGTGTTGAAGCACTATTCTGGATTCGATGTTTATCGCAAAACTGATAGAAGGCGTGGCTTACGAACTGTGGACCATTATCGTGGATGACCCTTCGGGGCAGTCCAAAGCGATAGATGACGTGATGCTTGAGGAAGCTGATCACGTTTGAAGTCTTCACTTCTGCTAGCGGAATGGCCTCTGCCCATTTAGAAAAGTAATCTGTGATTGCGAGTATGAAGCGATGTCCTCGGAACGAAGGCGGAGTGATCGGACCAATGATGTCCATTCCCCATGCTTTGAATGGCCAAGATGCCGCCGTCGGATGTAGAAACTCGGATGGCTGGTGGATGAAATCTGCATGGACTTGACAGGCTTTACATTTTCGTGTATAGTCTATTGCATCTGCAACCATCGTGGGCCAGTAGTAGCCCATTCGGCGAAGGCGATCTTATAATTTTGGGCCAGACTGATGGGCCCCACAGATGCCATTATGAGTTTCGCATACAGCTTCCTTGGCTTCTGTATTTGACAGACACTGAAGCAGTAACCCATCGTATGATCGCTGATACAACATTTTTGTCTTTGTATCGTAGAAGAATCTGAGGGAACGTCTTCTGATAGAAATGGCTTCCTTCGGATTCTCTGGTAGGATGTCGTAGACTACGAAGTCAATGAATGGTTGTCTCCAATCTGGTGCTTCGTCGACTGTCAGTGCGGAGTAATACTTAACGCATTAAACATTATTTCTGGGACAGACTAACTCACGGCCTATGATGTCAACCAGATGATGAGCATGATTCGGTACTGCTAAGGAAGCAACCAGGCCTGCTAGGGCATCGACTTCAATGTTCTAGAGCCTGGGAACATGTTCTATGAAGAACTCTTCCAAGGACGAGATGATGTCAATCGCTATTTAGTGACAGGGGATCATGTCTTCATGGCGAACTTCATATGAACCCCGGATCTGATTAACGATTAATTGCAAATCGCCATATGCTTCCAGATACTCTATCCCCAGCTCCTTTGCAAGTCGGAGGCCAATGACCAAAGCGTTGTACTCGGCCACATTGTTCGAACACGGCTCCGTGAGGGAATAAGCCTGATTGATTACTAGTCCGGTAGGAGATATCAACACTACTCCGACTCCAGCGACGATGTTGCCCTTGGGCCCAGTTCTAGAAGCGCCGTCGAAGAACATTCGCCATACAATATCATGAGAGGCTATATTTGAATTGGCGACTTCATCTGGAATCTTTTCGTCTATTTTAGTTGATTTCGAACCTGGATGAGCTGCTAAAAAGTCTGCCAGAGCTTGACCTTTAACAGCCTTTTGTGGGACGAAGATCATATGGTAGGGGGACAGTAATATCGCCCCGGTAGCAAGGCGAGAGCTGAGTGCACCTGGCTTAGTCATGAGGACCCTAAGGGGGTTAACTCTAGATATGATATGAATGGTTTGTCCCGTGACGTAGTGTCGCATCTTTTGAATGGCGAAAACTAGAGCAAGGCACACTTTCTCCACGGCAGTATATCGATGCTCCGGCCCCATCATCATTCGGCTAAGGTAATATATAGCTTGCTCATGACCTGCATCATTATTTTGTGCTAGCAGAGCACCGAGAGAATGTTCTATCGCTCGTACATAGAGCAAGAATGGTCTCCCAGCAACTGGGGCTACCAGGACGGGAGGGTTCCTCAGATATTCTTTGATGTTGTCGAAGGCGCACTGGCATTTTTCATCCCATATAAATGAAACGCCCTTCTTTATGAGGTAGATAAATGGCTGACATCGTCCGGAGAGGTTAGAGATAAACCTCCTGATGTAGGCCAGCCTCCCTTGAAGGACTCAGAGTTTACGGAGATTTCTCGGGGGACCCATCTCCATGATTGCCTTTATCTTCTCAGGGTCTATATGGATACCCTGGGAAGTAATGATGAAACCCAAGAACTTCCCGCTGGATACGCCCAAGAAGGATTTTGTGGGATTCATTTTCAAATTGTGCGCTCGCATCAGATCAAACATTGTCCTCAGATCATGCAGATGATCTTCCTTAGAGCGACTTTTGATGACGATGTCATCGACGTAGCAATCTACTGTCTTGTGCAGGTGGTCTCTAAAGATGATGCTCATAGCTCTTTGATAGGTGGCGCCAGCGTTCTTTAAACCGAAAGGCATGACTGTGTAGCAGTATGTGCCAATCGGTGTTCGGAATGATGTATGCTTTTCGTCATCAGGGAACATCTTGATTAGGTTGTACCCCGAGAAACCATCCTTGAATGACATACGCTCAAAGCCGCAGGTGTTGTCGATCATGATGTTTGTGATAGGAAGAGGAAACTCATCCTTATGACACGCCTCATTCAAATTGCAAAAGTTGATGCAGATTCGAATCTTTCCATTCTTCTTGAGGACTGGCACTATGTTTTACGACCTAGTCTGGAAGCTGCTACTCACGGATAAAGTCGCTAGCTATCAGTTTGTTGACCTCAGCTTCGATAGCATTCATGACGTCGGAACGGAACCGTCGTTGCTGTTGCTTGACTGGTTTTACGTCCGGACGAATATTGAGTTTGTGAAGTGCAACCTCGGGGTTCAGTACTGGCATATCTTTGTAGCTCCAGGCGAACACGTTGATGTATTCTTTGACGAGTTGTAGTAGTGATTCTCGCTCTTCGACTGTCAGATTCTTGCTGACGAAGATGGGCTTTGGAGAGGACTCATCACCGAGATCGACTTGTACGACCTCATCCTCGGTGGGAGGCTCTCTTTGTTCGAACCGCTTCTTCCATTGCGCATCTAGTTGTTGTGCCCACGGATCTAACTCAAGAAGTTCAGGAATGTCTTCATCTTCTTCGTAGGCGTCGGCAAATGCCATATTGACGGACCAGACTTGCCTAAGCATGTCCCCGATGATGACATCCGAATCGAAAGTGGGTGATCCGGTTGAGTGTGAATGCCAGTCGCATTCTTCGTCTGAGCTTTCAGGGGTCGTTGCCGGTGTAACATAACCTAGCCCACATCTGGTTTTGTTGTAGTAGTCTCGTGGTTTCCCAGCCGGGACCGACAATTGTAAGGGTAACCGTCGTCCAGTACTGTAGTTCAAACTTGGTATAGTTTCCAGATCATACCCCTATTTTTGCATGAGGTACTTGGATCGGGAACTATACAGATAAAGGGGCAGTCTCCTGGTATCGGGTTCGAGGTCAACTTCTTCTATTTTGAAGGGTTATGAATCATTCTTCCGACCGAAGATGATTGGATGATCCTCTCCCTCAATTATGAGGTAAGCGTCTTCCACTGGAGTAAGTTGGTTTGTGGTGTAGACATTTGTTACCTTTGTGTACAGGTGAGTGCCTATACCACGTTCCGTAGCATACATTGTACAAAGCTTATTAAGCTTGAGATAATTCAAAGATAGCCCTTTATTGATGAAGTAAGGTATCTTTTCAATTGGGATTACATCATCTGTGGATGGAACATCAGTGTAAGCGGCCACATACTTGGCTAGTTCTGACACTTCTTCCGCTATCCCCTGTGTAAGTGAAGACTGAGAGGATGACTTAGGCAGCTTAATCATCAGGGGCTCCATGGGTGGAGCAGAACGTGGTGACGTTGGCATACTAGCCACCCCCAGTTTGGTGCTGGACGGGGAGTTGTTGGATGGCTAGCAGTCCCGGCTTAGCGCTTGGCTGTCGATTCATTCTGGAAAGACGAATCGTCATCGACTTGACAGAGGGATTGGGCTCCTCTATTTGTTGCTGGCTAGCTCTAGGCAGCCTAATTGTCAGTGGTCCTATCGTGGGTCTTGGCGCTTGGCCAGATCTTGGCAGTCCGATTATCATCTGCTCCTCTTGTGTAGAGAGGTTGATTGCGTCCTTACGCAAAGTGGCTGTAAGGGACGCAGTTCTGCCAGGTTTGCAGGCTTGAAGGTGGATCGTTAGAGGTTCTTCTGATCCATTTGTCGACTCAGTTTGAGCTTGAGTATCTCCTTCGGCCAGGTGCTTTTTTGACTTTTCGTACGAGCATGAATCTGAGTAGTAGGATTCGATCCCTTTAAAGGGATCAATGTCGGCAAATTATGTCCTTACGAAGCCGTGCTAGTCGACGTACTTGAAGAACTGGTGCAGTATGGAGCGCACGATCATGTAATCGTGTATCCAAGGATGCCCCAGGAGAATATTGTAGGAAGTATCCGCATCTATAACATAACAGGTCACTTCTGACTGAAGATCGCCGATTTGGCACTTCAAGCGAATCTTCCCGATCGGATAGCTTCTGTCTGAATTGAAACCGCTGATGGCGGTACTTGTTGGCGTCAGGCAATGCATTGGGATACGCAGATGGTGTAGCAGGCTCTTCGGGATGATGCTTATGGAAAAATCGGGGTCAATATGCATCCGATCCACCTTGATATCGCCAATGTACCTAGTATAATACAGAGGGCGATCGTGCAGGTTGGTCTTGATAAGCATATCATGTGGAGTGAAGACAATGTTCGGCATTGAACCTGTGTAAGTGCTGTCTTGGAGATCTGTAGGCGAGCTTTCCCCAATGAGATTCGACTGAGCCAGGTATGTATCGGCGTTCTAGAGTGCTTCGCTCAGTGCGACGCGGACATCTTTGGAGAGCCTCAGGAGTTTATATAGCGACAATTTGGCCGGTGTGTTGGCCAATTGTGCCAAGATATCAAAGTTGTAGGGCCTCTCCAGCCCATGAGGCGTCTTCCTTCGGAGCAGTTTGTCAAAGCGAGTCTCCTTCGGCCTAGGCTTGTAGGTCGTCGAAGGCTGCGAAGGTCCTGGAGCATCAGCAGCTGTCGGCTGATGATCTTCAGCCGAGTTACCCGGTGGAGGTTGGGTTTATGCACCAGAGCGGGTAACAACAACAGTAGCTTCTTCGACCTCTGTCGAGATTGTGCGACATGATTTGACTTGTCCATTCTTCTTCTTGCTGGTGGAGGGAGGTGTGGACTGAGTCACCTCAGGTACCAAGTCCAGATGGACCCACATGACCTCCCCTCGTGATGTGGTAAGGGGCGCTAGGCCAGCATCCTGGTTTCAGGGAGGTAGAAGGTTAGCGACCTCCATCCTTGCTCTGGGGACGGGAACTACTCCATTTTGAGTTGTTGTCGGAGGGAAGTTACCAAATATATACTGACACCATGTTGGCTGCCACGGTCACCTCTTCGAAATCACTGGCAAGGGCCTTAGAATCGATGAGATGTTGGATGTATCGCTTCAGTTGGTAGCAGTCTTATGTGGCATGGTGGACGTAGCGATGGTAGTTGCAGTATTTAGGGCTCTCTATTTCTCCAGGGCGAGGTTAATGCCTTGGAGGAGGGAGCTGAATTTGACCTCCCTGTATGAGCATGTCCAAGATGGCCTTGACATGGCCGTCCTCGAAGGAGAAGGTCATCTGAGGCCATTGCTCCTCTGTCGGCTTTGGTTCGGGTTTCGTGGCCGTGTCGACCACCATAGCCTGCTTGCCCTTGTTGTCTTGGTTGCTGGAGGAATTACTACCGTTGTTGTTGTTGATGTTAGGGCGTTTTCCCTTGTCCTCCCCTTTCGAGATGTGTAATCCCAGTTCGCGAGCTTTCTTCAACCTGTCTTCTGCACTAGTGGCACTGATGATGAACGTCTTCCAGTCTTTGAATCGACTTTCGTCCATCCAAAGGCTGATTGTGGGAAGTAGCCTCTTTTGGCAAATTTCAATCAAGGAGGAATCAGGGTTACCAAAAGGCAACTTCATCGCGGTTTGGCAAAACCGTTCGATATAATTTCTTGTCAGCTCATTTTCTCCCTGAACAACGTCCATGAGGGTGGATATTGTCACGTCTTGTCCTACTTCGTAGAACCTCTCTAGGAACATACGTTTGAAGTCGGTGAAAGAATGGATGCAGTTGTTCGGCAAGTTGTGGTACCAGTCGAAGGCGACCCCCTCCACTGCCCCGATGAACAACCGTGTAAGGATGGCATCGTCATGAGGCAGATGGTCGGTTGTGACTTCGAAGTAGGTGATGTACCTGCTTGCAGATGTCTTTCCATCATATAGATTGATGTGGAATGGTTTATATTTTGGTGGGAAGGGAACATCTCTCCACGCAGCAGGATACGGTTGTCGTATCCTGAGGTCCTGGCAGGTTTCTCGGGCGTAGAACATAGCTCGGAGCTCATGGGCCTCTCTTATTGCCTCCATGGCCTCGTCTGCAGCGGTGGGGGCCGATATTTCGGGAGGATTATCACCCGGGTTTGGTGCAGCTGAGTTCGAGTCCGTATTGAGCGTGGGACCCAAGCTTGTTTGGCTAGGCGTCCTTCCTTACAGAGTTGGAAGGGCCATTTTGATCTCGTCTACGGACTTGACTAAGCCATGCAGTATAGCCTCCAGAGTGTCGTTGCGTTGGCGATCGCTGGGACCATCTTGGTTGATGTCCGTCATGAACACCGTCCTTACATAAGAAGAGATGGAAGGAACGAGGGAGGATGTGTCTTCTGAGTCATACCCTTGTACAGAGAAGTCGTCAGGGTATGTAGGAATGTTTTCCTCTGGTTCGGACTCAGAAGGAGTGGTACCCCCAGTTTCAGAGCTTGCCTCGTCTTGAGAGTTGTGGACGTCCTCGGGGGCGTCGGGATCTGTTGCATCTGTTGGGTGAATCATTTCCTCCGGATTAACTTCTTGGAACACCGGATTATCGTGGATATTTGGAGGAGTGCTACCCCCGGCCCAGTATTTTCCAGAGGCGAATCTCCAAGTGTGGCAGATTTTGTCTTTAAGCGAGTACCTTGGTAAACTCCTCCTGTAACGGTGGTAGACAACCGTTTAGAAAGAAGTTTCTTGGTTACGTCGGTTGAAATTTTTGGACAGGAGACATTTGTTTTCTTCCCTCTCCCGCTTCCAGGAATCATCAGAGCAGAATTACTGGAGGCAACGAGAAGCGCCTCGTCTTCTGAGCTTGGGTGTTGCAGCCATTGGAAGACGGACTGCCGGTCTTCTTGTACTGCCACCTTGTTGTAGCAGCAGTTGATAATGACTTGGGTGCATTGATGTCCCTGACATGACTCTCTGTACACCAAGTTTTTGTCTTTTTCCTTGCGTTTGTGAAGAATTACGTTGTGCAAGTCACCCGTTTTGTGGGCCCGGAAGATCTGAGCACATGAGTGTGTTGGCATCCTGCCAGCTCCCTATTGTGGGGGTAGTACGAGTACTTGTCCCTGATCATTGTTGGAAGATCCTTAATAACTATCCCATTCGTTGGCCGCGGGAGGCTGGATACGGCTAGTTCTGTACAACTTTCCAGCAGGGGCCCCTGTAATGGTCAGCGGGACGCCCTGATAGTCAGAAGTTGGGACAGCTGTCTGAGTTGGACGAGTCCGCGCTGCCCGAGACTTCTTCCTTCTAGCACCTGAGAGTGTATAATAGGAAGAGTCCATGTTGGTCACAACAGAGTCTGGCATATACTCCAAAGAGCCTCCAAGGTCAGGACAGCATGAGAGGCGGTCAAAGACTGATCGTGAGTTGCATGGGACAGATGGTATGAGGCTGGGATCGGTGGCCGTGCAGGCTGTCTGCATGCGGCTGGTATGTGTGGCCGCATGACCCTTCTGTATGCGGCTAGGAGCGGTGGCCGCATGAACCTTCGGGATGCGACTGGAAGTCGTGACCGTGCAGGCTGCCTACATACGGCTGGCAGTTTTGACCATATGGGCTTTCTGCATGCAGCTGACTTTTGTGGCCGCATGAGTTTTCTCCATACGGTTGGCAATTGCGGTCGTATGAGCCTTTTTCATGCGGCTGGCGCCATTATGCGGCTTGGACCACATAGAGTTCCTCTTTGCCCCTGCAAGCCCAGCATCATAGTATTTTTTTCTGTCGGACTTGGGGACAACAGAGTCCTCTATGGTCTGAAGTGGGGCCGCAAGCGAGACTTCTTCGTTGTCTCGGGCAACAGAGAGTATTTCCTCGAGAGCTTGGAGAGGAGCGAATGATTTGGGTCTCCACTCCTTGTGGGCCTTCTTCGTGCGGGCTCGCCGCTGGACCGGGCCAGCGCTCCCGTCGGAGAGCATTTTTTCAAACGCCTGCTGGTCGAACTGGGCGACCAGCATTTGTTGAGTGGAGCCAAGTTTGGCTGCGTCCGATTGCGTCACCAACCCCTCAGCCATGGAGAAGTTAGTCCTCGGCAAAGTCGCCAATGTGTTTGCCATTGTTCGTAAAAGTACAAAATAATTTTATAGGAGGACTGAATTTAGACTCACAATACAAATTTGCTCGTACAAAGAAAGCCTAGGAATGAAATCCTAGGTACATTAATCTAAGTACGATTGTTTATTTTTGATTCTAGGGGTGACGATAGAGGCTCGGGAAAGCGGCGACAGCTCTGCCTTACTCCTTGGACGATCGGACGAAGCCTTTGCTCTGATGAAGAAATGCTCTCGTGATGTGTGGAAAGACTATTCTGTGCGTGCCTTTGTCTCTCTGTATGTCCAGTCGGGTGGAGAGAATCTCTTTTGCAAGGGAATGGCACCTTGCTATTTATAGTAGTGGGGTATGATCATTAGGGTTTGCAATGATTGCCCCTTGAAAAGTCGGCGGCCAATAATCTGGACCATTAATCTTGATTGCATCACATCTGGGCAGTTAATTTTTGATTGCACCAAATCCGTATGGGCAATTAATGCTGATTGCCACGAATCTTCATGTTTTGTCATGACAGGCTCGGATCTCCCACCATATGTTCAATCTGCTTAATTGTAATAAATATGATTTTATCCGGGTAATTATAATGATAGTAACAAATCTAGGTTGTTATGATTTGTTAGCAGCCATAACTCTGAGGGGATAAGACCGCTACGTGTCTCAACTGTCGTAGGGACCGCCACGTGTCTCAACTGTCATGAGTGGAATGTCCTGACAGAGCCGCATGAGTATGGTCTCTAAGTGAACCGTATACGGGTGGCCCCCACAATCCTAACCGCATGAAGGTAGCAGCCGCATGAGGGTGGCAGCCTCGTGAAGGAGGCAGTCGCATGAAGGAGACAGCTGTATGAAGGAGACAGCCGCATGAAGGAGACAGTCGCATGAAGAAGGCAGCAGCATGAAGATGGTAGCCGCATAAAGAGGGCAGCCGCATAGGAAGCTTTGGGACTTGGCGGATCATGCCAGCTATATAAAAGATTTTCTTCTTTTCTCTAGAAGCACGCCATCATGTCAGAGCTATCATTTCAACTTTATGTCACAGTTGTCACTTCACCTTTCTGTTAGAGCTGCCGTCAGGGCATTTAATGAGGCAGCTGCTTGATGGCTAGCTGTAGAGGCGAACAGCTTAGGGCCACGTGGCTCCTTCCTGAGCCGCATGGAGCTTTTCGAGCCGCATGAGGCTCTTCAGGACTTTTGAACCGCATAAATTTCTAATAGATTCCTGAGCCGCATGGAACTCCCCTAGTCTTGAGCCGCATTGGATGTCCTGTTCATTTCCATGCTTCTACACATGCCATTATGTCAGAGTCATCATTGCAGCTTTATGTCAGAGCTGTCGCTTCGGATCAGGGCATTGAATGAGCCAGCTGCATAAATTAATTACGGCCGGTTTGTGAAGGACTTTTTGAACCGCATAAGGCCACGTGGCTCACTGGAAACTTCTGAGCCGCATGAAACTCCAATGAACTGTTGAGCCGCATGAAACTCTCCTAGTCTTGAGCCGCATAGGATTCTCTGTTCATTTCCATGCTTCTACAGATATGTGTTGTAAAATTTGATAGAACAGCCTTACGCTGGATTGATAGAGATATACTTTGATCATCGATCGAATAAGTATTCGAATGGTTTTCTAGTCTCGGGTAGATGTTGATGAACGTACTTAGCATATCGATGCTGATAGGCAATTACGAGAATCGTGTAGTGTGCGAATGCAAGAATAGAGGAACGAACCTAGGATTGTGTCATGGATCGAATTCGGTAACGATTAGTCTATGTGCATTGAACGCAGATCGAGATTAGCGAAACGAACTAGTTGAGATTGATTTGAAATTTGGGTAAAGGATTCGTACTCGATCAAGAATCGGAGATGAACATATTGTAAGAGATCGTGGGTCAAAAAAATTGTTGCCTTTGAGCATCATAGACTCAAGTTGACCTCTTGTGTCAGGAGGACGTAAGCACGATGTCTAGACAAGTTACCTAGCGGGGGTAGCCCCAGTCACAATATATAGATAATTTCGAGAACGTGAATCGTGTCGGAATAGTTGCGTGCGATGCATAATGCAAACTGTAGGTGAAGCAAAATTTGAACATGTTGGAGTTAGTCCATGTCTTTGAGGCAAAATTTTACGAATGATTAGAATGAAAGACTTGAGTTATACGAGAGATAGAAAATAGTTGGACGAGTAGGCGCTGCAAAGGATTGTTGCGATTGGATGCACAATAACTTGATGCAATGCGTGCGTTAAATAGTCGTTGAGAAACATATGGAATCAAAATTTTGATTTTGAATCATGTTGTATGCAAAGATATTTGGAAGATGATCACGTGTTATGGAATAATGCATACGAGAAGGATTTTAGGAATATACGCTAAGATTTGACCAAGTCGAGTACGGAATGGCTAGTACTTGAGGATTTAAGTTGATCCTGTTAGTTTTGTCCCGATATCCTACAAATGAGCTTGGGTGAAATGCATATATTGGTGGGACGCCTAAGATATGTATATGATCCAAACTAAATTGTATGATTCAAACGATAGTGGCACAAGCTCGTAAAAGGATTGTCACGACCCGCACCCTAGAGCAAGGGCACGAGAAGTGGGTACGTCCAGCCTACGCCGCAGCATATCCTCAAGTGTCTGAATAGTCCTCTCTGACTGTCCGTCCATCTGGGGGTGGAATACGGTACTAAACTTGAGCTGAGTGCCCAAGCTAGTCTGCAGACTCCTCCAAAAATGGGAAGTAAAGCGACTATCCCGATCCGAGACGATGCTGACCGGAACCCCATGAATGGTACACTGCGACCGGGTCTCCACCATCCTGAAGACTGACCAAACAAGGGTATCAATTGCTGAGAAAGAAGCGATATAACAAAGGAGGACAGTTAAAATTCAAAAGAATCAATTGACAGTAAGAATTTAGATGGCAATAATAGAGTTTTTCCTAATATACATGTATGTGTATTTATATATATATTGTGGGTATATAGTTACTAGCCTATGTGTAATGTGTAGTAGGTTATGAGGTAGGATTTCATTAGCCTATAGGTATTTGGCCTATGGCCTAGGTATTTGGCCTATGGCATGTGTGTATCACTAGGATAGGTGACTTGGGTGGTATTTAGTTAGTTAACCTAGAATTGACTTGTTAAGCCTAGGTTTGACCAACCTAGACTAGTTTGACCAAGTTTAACCTCGTTTGACCTAGTTTGACTTAATTAGACTAGAATTGACCTAGTTTGATTGTTAGAGTTGACTAGAGTTGACCAAAGGTTGACTTTAGCCTAGATTGACCCTAAACTTCATGTAGATGCATTGTAGCAGTCTATTTCCTTATTTTAGACTTGTTGTGACTTATACTGTTCTATAGGAGACAGACACCACTCCTCGGACAGTATTTTCTCTTCAGACATTCAGGATACCAGGCGAGTACATTCTCTGATCATTTCATATCTTGTTAGAATTATATTCCTGCTTTAGATTACTTTACTTGATGCTGTCATACATTATCACGAATTAGTACTATATTGATCTCTTCATGCGATGTTATCTCCCTCGGGAGCATCGGGTATATTATGTCATGTGCGTTTCACTTTCATCATATACTCCTGTGCTTTTACCATACATGTACACTCTTGTGAATCATGTACTCTCATGTTCACGGAGCCCTCATGTATACTATTATGTGCACCCTTTCATGGGCCTTCATGTGATATCACATATAATAACATAACCTGCTTAGATTCTTGTGTATTGATTGGGCAAACGGAGGAGTGTAAATAGTCATGTGAACAAATTCTACAGTAGTGTAGATCATGTGAAACTCCTTAGTGAAGATCATGTACTAATCTGTCATGTTCACATGTGCTATCCTGTACTCTACATCACTAGCCACTGTTAGTTCTCTATATATAGTAGCTATTTACATATAGTTCTTTTCTTTTACATCATATACTTCTTTTCAGTTTCCTATATCTTACTCTACTGCATGTTTATATTTTCTAACCTGCTATGATCTGTTGAGATATATTGTGCTCGCTCCTGTCCTGACTGGACTTGTTGAAAATATTACAGAGGACGAGGAGGAGGCCTGTGTGGATACCTTCTACAGGGCAGCCCTAGACGACACTTGTGAGCTGGACTCTCAGGAGGACCCAGCTCTAGCTGATGACATTATCCCTACTGCCTAGACTAGTTTAATTAGGCTTTATCTTACTTATATTGTCTTGAGACTAGCTTAATCAGGCTTTATTTTTGTCATTTGGGATCTGGATTGTATATATTCTTTCATACTCTGTAGTTGAGACATGTATTTTTGGATGTTTGCTGAGATGTTATCTTAGACACTTAGACTTTTTGATCATCTGTTTTTCATTTGAGTTCTATATCATATCGTGCTTCTTCTTCCTTAGTTGTGATTGAGTTTACTTTCTGCCATGTCACCCCCATTCGGGGAGTATAAACTGCTTAGCATTATATTGTTAGATGTTGTGACCTAGGACAACGTTCTACCGCCGACACAGCGGCGTAGGCTGGACGTACCCACTTCTCGTGCCCTTACTCTAGAGTGTGGATCGTGACAAGTTTTAGGATCCCGACATGACACGACACTAAATCAAGCTCAGTCGAATAGAAATGCCTAAGCCATCTCTAGATCTACAACCCTATGCAAAAACATTTCGAAAACAGCAACATTAAATCCTTTGAGACATTTCCACAAACACCTAAGTATCCTGTCGGATACGTGTCCAATACGGACACGGAGTCCACCAAGTCACGAAATGATTGCTACAGTTAGGGGACTCCTAGGCCTAGGCTAAAATGCAATAATAACAGCAATTTCAATAAGTTTTAAAGGAATTACCTATAGGTGTCAAAAACCAAAGAAAGCTTTAAATGGGGGATTCCTCCTTGCTAGCCAACTCTCCCAAATTGTCCACAAACTGAGATTATCCTTCATGAACAGTAAGAGGAAGACAATTAGAATCTAATGCAATTGGTTTGAAAGAAAAAGGAATTAAATTAGATTTTTTATGAATTTCTAAAGATGGAGCATACCTCTCTTTCCAAATGTGAACTTTCTAAAAGAGGCTAACCTAATTGAAGAGATTACTTATAAGGTGGGGAATCCCTAGGTGGGTTGGCCGGCCAAGTAAAGGAAGTTAGGGTTAGGGTTCCATGGTATGGGCTATGGGCTTCTATGGGCTAAGTTGCTAATTAATGGTTTCAAAACCATAAGTCATGGCTTATGACTAAAAGCCTCTCTATTCTAACTTAAATTCTAAATGGCCTATTAGGAATTAACTTAATGTTAGGTTAGGGTCACATGACATAATCAAGGCACTATAACTAGGGTTAGCTTCTAGGGTAGGCTCCAAAGTCAACACTAGTCAAAGTCTAGAATATCACTCAAATAAATTATACTAAAAATCATAAAAATTCTAATAAATCTCAATAATTCACAATAATTCCAAATAAATCCCAAAAATTCAAAATGACCAAAATACCCTCATACTAGAAATGTGGTAGTGACAAGGATCTAGAGAAACACTTGGATTGAGTGTTGCTTTTGGTCCTTGTTTTGTGTGGTATATTATGTTATACCCTACTCCGTATAGTGCATTACAATTAGTCGTTGACTCGAAGAGTTGCATTGACCAGATGAAGTATCAATGCAAATCGATGTAAGAGTTAAGTTGGCCCGAAAGAAGCTTTGAGTCGATTCGAATATATAAATCGAAGCAATACAAGGCATAAGTCTGATTCGAAGAAATATTAACTTTGGTTGATTTTATGTGCATGCTACGCTTTTATGCTAGATTATAAAGGTCGACATTTTGTATTATTTGTAATGGTGTCCGCAAAACCAAATCGTCGCCTTACAACGGATTGTGGCATGGGCATGGTAGGCCGAAACAGTCGAGTAGTTCAACGGAGCATGTGTTCGAATGACTAGGTTAGAAGAGTTGGTCGTGCAATAAAGTTATGAAATTGAGCTACATTGGCTCGACGAAATGACAAGGCGTATCGACTTAAGGTGGGCGGGTTCTTGACTCTTCTCCCCTACTCCTTCATGCCTAATAAAAATGTACCCCTTGTATGCAATTGTGGCTATTGAGTTAGCAAGCGCGACTCGAACGATTAAAGGTCTTAGTGTGTGTCGAACATTAGGATAGAATATTGAATATTGAATAATTGATGTGACGTGCATCAAGTGCACGTGTCACGGTAGGGCGGTGATGGTATAACATTGAAAGGCAATATTGAGATGTGCATCACATACATGACTCCGAGAACATTGAATACTAGGCCTAGAACATTGATTATGGAGTTAAGCGTGCCTTTGTGAACAGAAGCTATGCGAATGACTAAGTAAATGAAATGGGCTAGTCGTGGTGCAACGCCACGGACCTGTCGTAACATTGAAAGATATACTTTGTGAATCAAAGTATGCATTGGTGGTACAAATGCTATGAAACTGCTGTTATATAAACAACTTATGAATGGAACGTATTGAGTATATATCAAAAAAACTAAGCCATTGGAGCGTCGTACATCAATACGGATGCTTTGGGGCATAATGCCGATGGAACTTGAGATAGAGATGACGAAATAAGATTATTGAACTTGAGATTGGTTGGAATGATATGACTTGCTTATTGTTTGCACGTATTACATGGTCAATGGACTCAGATGGCCCGTGCACGGGTGCGGCTTCCTTCGAACGTTTACGACCGGGGCACCGAAAACGTTCGGCCTAGGAGGGAATTATGTTTGATATTTATGGTGCACTTCATTAGGATGGGTTACGACCGACCAATGTTGTGATAAGCTATAATATTAGTAAGTTTTGGATCCTTCGGATACTGGGCGAGCAACCTGTAATAGAGCGATCGTCAGCTTACATGTTGAGATACCAAGTCTATTATGGTACGGAACATCGTGACCTTCATATAGCTAGGGTCGGTGGTTTCAGATTAGAATTGGGTGCAGGCGCAGAGCCTGCCACTCTTATGATTATGCTTAAGTTGATCTATTGGTTGTGTGATTGTGATTAGCTTGCAGGCTTACAGATACTTGACGGAGATGTGCACGAACACTACGTTTATGAATATCATGTGGCTAATAATATTTGTTGCAGAAACACGATACTGGACACATTTATGTTTCCATTGCTATTGAGAATGAATAATATGTTTTATACTTTGATCTTGCAATAAAATTGATCCTAAGACAATAATAGAAAGATTACCAAATAATCTGCATGCTGCACTAATTACTTAGTGTTGGTTTAAGGAGAGTGGGTCTTGATCAGTACAGTGAGAACGAAATTACTAATCACCTAATAGTTTGCTTATAGGTACATGATATGTTTTACTTGTAGCGGGGCTTGGCTTGGACATGCCGAGGCATAGAGTCCTTAGTGTTTTGAAATAAGCTACTGTACTGGGTTCGACATGCAACATAAAGATGTTCGGCCAAGAGTCTTTGGATGTGCTATAGAAGGCATGACGTATGGAACGAGATCCTTTGTGAGCTAGAGAGATCATGAGCGTTGTAAGCCAATTGGCTTATTCAATTAGGCTATTCAAAACCTTTGTAACCTCAGTTCATTTATCAATAAAAGAGATTCTTATTATATACTCTGTTTTCCTTCCACTGTAAATATAATGAATTTAAGATAAACTTATATGAACCTATTATCTTGTCTTGCACGAGCGCAACTCCAGGCTCGTACGACGTCATGCCCCAGCGAGGACGATGATTCGGGCAAAATCTAGAGAGGAAGAGCGATTTCTCGGGTCGAGGTGTGACACGTGCAGCCTTGGGTCATCTCGGTTTAGGCATCACATGTCACAGCCTTTGTGCCTACCTCGTGACCCATTTCGTATTGATTTATGTGCATGTGTCACTGTTGGCCCATTACCAAATGGTTACATCCGATTTTAATAAATCAACATATGACTTAAGTCAATAACAAAATATACAAACTAATTGTGACATTTTAGGTCAAGTAAATTCAATATTAGTGAGTGTACTACAATATCAATAAGCATAAAAATCATCATCCCGAAGTAGTTATGCACTGAAAATAGTCCAAGTCATTTTACAGTTTATTATGTATTTTATCATTTATTGAGTGTAGAATAGAAATTGTAAAATCGACTAAGTATTACTGGCTTACGTTATTCACAGTCCACTCGTCTATGAAGCCTACCCATTCATTCAAAGTCCACTTACCAAAAGTTCCATTTATCCTATGCAACAGATTTTGCAAAACATTACTAGATGAACTTAGACAGAACAAAGGCCGAGTTCGGTCCGAGTTCGAACCGAGTTCGGTTGTTTCATATTCAAATGTTTGTTACCTTCAAATCTGCATGCAACGTTCATTTGCAAAATCTTTGCAGCTGAACTCCACCCGAACTCTGCCCGTGTTCAGTTCTCAAAAACACCTATAAATAGAAGAGAAATTTTCCTTTTCAAAACACTCAACTCAATCATTTCTTTTCTTTATCTATTCCTAATGTGTTTTTTAGTGTTCTAAAAGCTTTCATACTCCACCTATACATCTCTTAGCTAAAGCCAGTAATATCGATTCGATTTAGAGTTCTTTGGTTCTCAGAGTTGTAAAAAGGTCATTCAAGTTCAGAAATCATCTCTGTTTTAGGAGCTGGTCGTGCGCTCGTCACCAAGCACGATGTTGTGAAGTTGGTCATGCACTTGTCACCAAGCATGGTGTTGTAAAGAGACTGCAAGCTCTCAATTAGCTTGTGAATAGTAGATTAACAGCATGCAAGAGTAGCTGCGACTAGATTAGTCCTCCAAGAGGAAAGCCAGTATATATCACGGTGTTTACTGAGTTTGATTCTCAGATCTCTTGCTATATTTATTTATTATCTCTTTATTCACTGTCATAGTGATCTGCTTTTAATATTTTAAGTGGTGATTTATTCTGTTGCACTTGCACTCACTCTATTCAACCCTCCTCTAGAGGTGCTCAACGGTCCTACAATTGGTATCAGAGCGGGTTATATTCTAATATAACAACCTTAGAGAGTATATATGGTAGACGTAAAATCAATATTCAACGGTGAAGGTCAATCCACAAATAGACCCCCACTATTTGATGGAACAAACTATACATACTGGAAAACATGTGTGACATTCTTCTTAAAGTCTTTTGACTTTGATCTTTGGTCTATAGTTATTGACGGTTATAAGAAACCGACACCTATAGTGGTTGATGGCATACTTACATACAAGCCTCATGATAAATATACAGAGGCAGAAAAAATAAAGGCTGTCTAGATGCACGTGCCATCAACGTACTGTTCTCTGCAATTGACAAGACGGAGTTCAATCGAGTTTTAACCTGTAAGACGTCTCATGAGATTTGGAAACTTCTTGAGGTAACTCATGAAGGTACTTTCCAAGTGGAAGAATCCAAAATCAGTAGACTAACACAGGAATATAAATCTTTCAAAATTAAACCCAGCGAGTCAATTACACAGATGTTCACTCGTTTCCTTAATATTACTATTCCTTTGCAATCTCTTGGTAAGGATTACAGCAATCACGAGAAGATCAAAAAAGTGCTACGGGCTCTTACCAAGAACTGGAACCCAAAGGCAATGACAATCATTGAAGGAAACGATCTCACCACATTGAGTCTGGAAACACTTATGGGCAAGCTTATGACCCATGAGCTGGACCTACAAGAGTTTGAAGAAGCAATCCCAAAAGAAAAATCTATCGCTTTCAAAGCTCAAGCCAGAAGATCAATATGTAATGATTCTGATGAAGAATCATCCAGTGGTGATGAACAAGCCCTGCTAGTGAAGAATTTCAGAAAATTCTTAAAGTTTGAGAAATCAAACAGAAGGAAGATAGATGTCCATGAAAGCAATGAGGAAGAAACAATCTGCTTTGGATGTAAGAAGTCAGGGCATATGAAGAAGTACTGCCCAACTCCAAAGAAAAGCAGTCCAATGATAGATCAAGATCAAGCCGAAGAACAACAACTGGTCGAAAGTATGCAAATACAAGTATCTAGCATGAAAGTGATGCTAGTGAATCAGAGAAAGAAGATAGACCCTGCAGCACTGCAAATGTCTGTCTTATGGCTTTCGATAAGGTATCCTCAAATCCTCTATATGATGATTTTACTTTCGATGAGCTAGAAAGTGTCTTCAGCGAATTACTTGAAGAACACAGAAATGTGCTTGACAAGTATAAGCAATCTCGAAAAGAGGTCAAGGCACGCACAACCGAAGTAGCTAGATTGTCAAATATCATTGAAGAAATTATAGAGATATCTACTACTGGTAACACGGATGAGATAGACAAGCTTAAAGTAGACTATCATGAGGCTATCCTCAAAAATGAAAAGAAAGAAAGAGACTATGTCAAGATATAAGAGTTATATGATATATAGAAGAAGATGCACTTATTCACAGAGAAACGACTCATTGATATGACCGCTAAATATGAAGAGTCTTATGCAGTTTCTAAAAAGTTAGAAATCAAGTAAGGCAAACATGCTATACCTGTGACACAGCCTAAAGTTAGTCCTAATGCTAAGCATACACCTAAGAGGACTAAACCACAAAAAGCACGTAAGAAACACGAATATAACCATGCTTTCACATATAGGTTTTCAAAGAAACCACATTTGCATGTCAACACAAATTCAACTAACACGTTTTCAAAACTTACTTGCACATACTGTGGTACCCATGGGCACTTATCACAGTATTGTCTAGCAAGAAAGCTTGTTGACAATTACATATTGATTTGGAGACCTAAGTCTAATCAACATGGACCCTTCAATAAATAGGTACCAAAGTATTCATCTACTTGTTTTGTAGGTGGACCCTCAACCCTCTCATGCTAAAAGCAAGTGGATTCTCGATAGAGGATGTTCGTGACACATGACTGTTGATGCATCTTTGTTCGCCACGCTATCGATGAAGAAAAAAGGATACGTATCCTTCGGAAACAACCTGGGAGGTGATATCATTGGAAATGACATTGTTGGTATATCTTCTTATCCTATAATAAAAGATGTGTGTCTAGTTACGGAATTGAAACATAACCTACTGAGCATAAGTCACTTGGCAGATAATGGTTATGGCATCAATTTTGTAAAAAATAAATGTACAATATATGATATGTCATCTGCTAATCCCGTATATGAAGGGATTAGAGAAGACAATATTTTTTTTTCTAGAGATTACTAATAATGCAGGAAGATGCCTAGTAGTAAATTTTGATGAAAGCTGGCTATGGCATATGAGGCTAGGACATGCTAATATGGAACTATCTCATGGCTAAGCACTAAAACGTTGGTAAAAAGACTCCCTGAGATGTCATTCAAGAGAGATATGGTATATGCAGACTGTGAAAAGAACAAACCACATAGGTCTATATTTAAATCTATCAATGTTGTAAGTACTTCTAGACCTTTGCAGTTGATAAATATAGATTTATTTGGTCCTAATAGAGTCGCTAGTCTTGACGGTAAGATCTACGCCTTTTTTATTGTTGATGATTTCTCTCGTTTTACTTGGGTTTACTTTTTATCAAACAAAAGTGATACAATTTTTGAATTTCAGATATTTTGTAAAAATATACAAAACGAAAAAGGCTTCATTGTTACTCGTATCCAAAGTGATCATGGTGGCGAATTCGTAAATACTGATTTCAAAAAGTTTTGTAATGATAGTGGATATTACCATGAGTTTTCTTGTCCTAGAACTCCTCAACAGAATGGTATTATGGAGCGAAAGAACCGTACTCTAAGTGAGATTGCTAGAGTCATGCTGAATCAACACAATATTCCTAAAACTTTTAGGCAACAGTTGTAAGTACAGCATGTTATTTTTAAATATGGTGTTAATTTGACCTATCTCAAAGAAAACACCTTATGAACTTTGGTTTATAAGAATTCCAAATATTTTATATTTTAAAGTGTTTGGATGTCACTGTTTTATCCTGAACACCAAAGACAACTTGGGAAAGTTCGACTCTAAAGCAGATGAAGGGATATTTCTCGGATATGCTGCTAAGAGTAAGGGATATAGAATTTTCAATAAAAGATCTATGATTGTTGAAGAATCCATTAACGTTACCTTTGATGAGCTTAATAGTCATAGATCTAGCGACAGTGATGATGAAAATGTACAAGCCATAACCGGTAAAAGTCCTGTGGAAGATCTGACTCATAGATTCGAGTCATTGAAGTTCTTGCCAGATCATCCAGAGACGCTCATTATAGGTGATATATCAAAAGATGTAAGTACACGCTCTTTATATAGAGAAACTGAAATAGCAGCTAATGTTGCCTTTATTTCACAAGTAGAACCTAAGAATGTAGCAAATGCTTCTAATGATGAATTTTGGATTGATGCCATGCAAGAGGAACTTAATCAATTTGAGAGAAACCAAGTTTGGGAACTCATTCCTAAACCAGTTGGTCAATCGATAATTGGTACTAAATGGGTGTTCCAAAATAAATTAAGTGAAGATGGACAAGTTCTACACAATAAAGCACGTCTAGTGGCACAAGATTGTAATCAAGAAGTAGGTATTGATTATGACGAGACATATGCTCCTGTTGCCAGACTAGAAGCTATCCGCATGTTTTGTGCATTTGCATGTTTTAATGATCTCAAATTATTTCAAATGGACGTGAAAAGTGCATTTTTAAACGGATTTTTGAAAGAAGAAGTTGTTATGAAACAACCCCCCTGGTTTTTAAGATTTTCAAAAACCTGATCACGTCTTCAAGCTTAAAAAATCACTCTATGGACTCAAACAGGCACCTCGTGCTTGGTATGAACGCCTAAGTGTCTTCTTACTTGAAAATAGTTTTTTCAAAAGGAAGTTGATACTACTTTATTTATCAAGTCTTTAGATGATAATATTCTTATTATGCAAATATATGTTCATGACATCATATTCGGATCTACTAACGAAAAACTTTGTCAAGAGTTTGCTAAGTGTATGCAGAGTGAATTTGAGATGAGTATGATGGGAGAGATGAACTTCTTTCTAGGACTTCAGATCAAATAACACTCAAGAGGAACATTCATCAATCAAGCTAAATATACAATGGACATACTGAAAAAGTATGACTTCGTCAACGTAAAGCCAATCGGAACTCCAATGGCTACATCAACAAAACTTGACACTGATATAAGTGGCAAACCTATCGACCAGCGTAAGTATCGAGGTATGATTGGTAGTTTTTGTATTTAACTGCTAGTCGCCCTGATATTATGTTTAGTGTCTGTATTTGTGCACGATATCAGGCAAATCCTAAGGAATCACACTTATGTGCCGTTAAACATATCTTCTGATACCTTAAGGGAACTTCAACAGTCGCCTTATGGTATCCTAAAACTACATCCTTTAACCTGATAGGTTACTCGGATGCAGATTTTGCAGGATGCAAAGTAGACCGTAAAAGTACCAGCGGTACGTGTCATTTCCTAGGAAAAGCCTTAGTTTCATGGTTTAGTAAGAAACAAAATTCTGTAGCACTATCAACTACTGAGGTTGAGTATATCGCCGCAGGACGATATTGTGCTCAAATTTTGTTGATGAAGCAAACATTAGAAGACTACAATCTGTACTATACTAAGATTCCTATTTATTGTGACAACACTAGCACTATTAACCTAAATAAGAATCCTGTATGTCATTTACGCACAAAGCACATAGAGATTCGTCATCACTTTTTACGTGATCACCAACAACACGGGGATATTTTCTTAGAATTTGTTGACACAGATCATCAACTAGCAGACATTTTCACAAAACCATTAGCTGAAGACCGCTTTAACAATCTGCGTCGAGAGCTCGGCATACTTGAATTTTCAGATTCCTAATATAGTATGATTACTAAATCAATTTATAACTCAAAACTTTGAACTTTATTAGTGGACATTATTTTGGGTATAAGTCGAAAGGGTCCTTCTGTCATACATGCATAAATAGCCTGAAGCAACACAGTATACTAGTCTTCGGAAAACAACTAGCTGGGATCCAGCTCCTACAACTAACCCAAAGTAATAGAAATTATTAAATGAAGAAGTGTGCAAGTTATACATTGAATATTATCAATTATACATCATTAATGACATTGGAAATACAAGCAGCCGAACTCGGGCAGAACTCGGACCGAGTTTGGATGGTAACTGTACGGATTTCCAGAATAGAACACCCGGCCCTAGCCTTTATAGACCCCACTTTTACCACCTCTATTCTCATTCACTACAACAAAAAGGCCTATTAATAACGCTCGACAAGACGTATTGATGACGCCTGATACTAAAGCGTTATCAAAGTTCGAAATACCTTTTTTCTATGACGGTTTGGGCTAATTCTGGACTTTTTATAATGTTTATAAAACAAAACGTTATTAATATTTTAGAGCGGTGGCAAACTTGTAATATTTTTTTAAGTTCAATCTTTGGCAAATCTTTGCTGCACCCCGCGCTTCAACAAAAATTTTCCTCCACCAAAATTGTTCTGGTCGATCTTCTCCTTCTCCTCCTTTCTTCTCCCTCCTCTCCCCCAACTCCAAAATCCTAACCGTAGGTCCAAAACCTTAATTCTAGCTAGTTCAGCAACACCCTCCTCTCCTCCTCTTCTTCTCCTTCCTTTCCCCCAACTCCAAAACACTAACCCTAGATACAAAACCCTAAACCTAGTTAGAAAGGGAGGAGGAGATAGGGAGGGAGCTGGCGGTACGGGCGGGCCGACGACTCCGGTAAGTTCTTCTGGCCCTCCGGCGCCACCTTCGAGGGGGACTTTCGCAAGCTCTTTCGGCCCTCCCGCTCCGCCCCCTCCACCTCCGCCTCCATTGTGCCGGCGGACTTCCCTCCCCCAGTATCTGCCTCGCCCGACGCCCCCCTATTCTCCTCCACCGCCAAGGCTGCGGCGGACTCCCTTGCGACGGGGATCGGGGCGCTCAGCTTCGACAAGACCGGTTTGTATTGTAAAAGTGGGCTTTGTATATAATTTTGTGGGAACTGCATGGTTGGTTATGAGTCTGTTGTTCATATTCAGATCACTGAGTTACTCTTGTTTTTTATATGGTGGGAGTAGCAAGATTGCGTATTTGTTCCGAGTATTCATCCATATTCTAAAGAAAAAATAAACAGGCAAAACAATATATTCATGATGTCATTTTCTTCTAGTTCATTTTTTTCCTTCCCCGCATCTTTAAATTCTTTTGTATGTAGGAGGCAAACAAGGAATCAAAAATTGTTACCAAGGCAGCTTCTATGAAAGGTAAATTTGCAAGTGCATGTTATTGTTCATTTGCACTTAATTCTTTTATTTAATGAACCTACACCTTATTGATAATCATATCTTTACATATTGTGCTGCAGCAATTAAGCATCGTATGGAGAAAGATATCAATGAAGTGATCAAAATTGCGCGTAAGACTAAATCAAAACTTGAAGAAGTGGAAAAAGATGTATGCTGCTTCTTTTTCTTTTTAGTATATGTTTCACCTATTTTCTGTGAAAAAAAAAGCAGAGAAAAGACTTATACTTGAAAATGAATTTGATTTTTTTTTATCGGCTAACATATAGAGAGAATATGTATGCTGGATTGCTTCATGAAGTTGCCTATCAAGTTTGTAGTGTCACGTTAGTCCGTTACCATATTATATTGTTAAGATATTTTGACTAATGGGATTTTTGTCCCTTGTTTCACAGAAGCTCTGTTGTGTACCATGATTTTTGACTTGAAATACTTCATCATTTTTAGTGCTTCCTTATATGGTTTGATACTCTAATGAGAGGTAACTGAAGTGTTTCCTTTGCCCACTCCTACATGAAATCCTTCAATATCTTTGTAAACATATGCTACACCAAGAAAATTCCTATTTAGTCTGAATTTATGTATCAAGATGCTCCTTCTCGAAGTGTAAATTTAATGTTCTAGAAGACCGCTTCTAGTGCAGAAGGAAGTTTTGTAGATAGGAAGAATTCTTGAATATCCCACATGAGGAATTAAACAAAAATTACCTTTGATATATTGAATTAAAGACTTTGTATTCCTTTTCCACTATACCACTGTATTACATATTTTCTTCCATATATACATTTTTTTTATCCTTTATAGCAGAGTCATGATAACGTGATTCAATATCATTGTCAGTCTTTAATAAAATTCACTGACTTTTGCTTCGTTCCTTTGTCTAGAATATGACTAATAGACAGAGACCAGGATATAGAAAGGGTTCAAGCGTAGATCGATCAAGAACTGCAACTACAGTATAATTTTTTGTCACATTCTGTTATACTCGTACTTCTTCATAAAATTACTATTCATGCTTGCCTGCCTAATGTGTTTAATATAATACAGAGGATTGAAAAAGAAACTGAAAGAAAGAATGTCAGCTTTCCAGGTAACATCTATATGCTAGCCGATGCTGTGATTGACTTGTTTAAGGCATTCCTTGCATCATATTCTCTATATGGAAATAACACGGATATTGAAAAGCCTAAATATGGAGATTTTATAGAATCTGAATGTTTGTTGAAGAACTAGATTATCTTGCGGCAGTTTTATGTTATTTAAAGAATGTGAAGTAAATATGTCTTACAGATTAGGTAGTTGCACCATATTTTTGAAATATTTTAGAGCCTCCTTAAATCGTTCCGATATTAGGCTCACTATACCAATTCTTTAAGGTTTCCTTAGATTCTTGAAGAAAGAAAACAATTAACCTGTATTAAATTCCTAACCTTGAGTACATTCTGGAAGTGTGTTGTACCTTCACAATTGTGAACAAATTAATAATCTGAAATTAAGGTGCATGAATGTGCTCACTGGGGGACATCAACAGTGGGAAATGAATGGTGCACAACTCATAATGCTAAGCACGACCACAACTGTCCTATTTGGCATCACTTGTAGGAAAAAGATCCACTAAAACTCAATTAAAATCATGTAAGAAGATAAAATCTCACTTCATCTCTAACAAATTTCATTTACGAAGGCATGATACTTGATAAGCTCAACTCTTGGTTGTCTCCTTTTTTCAAAAAAAAATCACCTGTCCAACATATTTTTCTTTGAAGCTACAAAAAATCCAGCATTGAGGCAGGTAAGGTTTTTTCAAGAGGACTTGCCTTTAGTGGGTAACTTTTCCTTTTTAATGCAAAATTTTGTTTAGCTAACGTCACGAAAGTGGTCTAGAGAAGAGAGAGTGCTTCTTGAAAAAGAGATGGACTTCCTCAGCGGAGGACCTTTTCATGGAGACAAAAGGAGATTGTTGAAAGATCTGCAGTGCTTTTCTTAGCTATAGAAGGGCTATTGATGTAAAGTATCTTATTATGTAAACAAGGATGTATAAGATGGAGTCAGGTGAGTAGTTGGCTTGGTTCCATGAGATCATGGTAGATGTTGTTGAGGGAAAGGTGGGTGGGACCTCTTGAGACTTGACTATGATGTCCCTGCATAGGGTTTCTGGAGTGAAAAACTCTTAGGTTTTATTAAAAAAGAAAAAGGAAAAACCCTGAAGAGTTTGCAGATAACTGCTTTTTGACTATGATGTCCAAACTCCAAAGTGTACATTTACTAGACTTCTTTTAGAACTAGCAGAAGAAATGAGGGAATGGACAGTAAAACAAATTTGATATCTATCGTAAACATAGGTTTTACTACAATGTATTTTGGGATAAGTCTTACATTAACTACTCTCTTTTTTTTGTTTTTTTTTTTTGGAGAAGTCTTGCATTAACTGGTGAAAAGTGAAAACTTGTTACATCAATGTAATTAAATATTAAGGCTTCTATACATCTTCATGTAGTTGATATTGATTGCTACCACAGCAGTTGCATACAGTCCCTTTTATATAGGAAACTAAAATGAAACCAAAGCTTGGCTGAGAGGTTGAGACTATGTCATCTTCATCTGGATTCACCTTGCTTAACATGCCTTTGCAGGCTAAACAACAGCTTGTTCTTTAGACACTAATCTCTTGAATACCTAAGCTGTGAACATATTGGTGCTTGTTACACTTTTTTTGTGAATTCGTTAGTATAACCTAAGCTTGGGACATGACACTGGAACGCATTATGGTTTCTGTTGGCATTGCTATATTGCTTTTCTTATTGTAGACTGTAATTTCTTTTCTAGAATTAATTTTTTGTCATTTTGACAAGCTACTCTTTTGTGCTTTTCAAGAACTTTGTGATGAGATGACCAGTCAGCATATGGTCTAATATTGAGAAATACATGTACAACTGCATTTTGAGCCTACCTCTGAATTCTGTCAAGCTTGCTCTAGATATGGGACAAATACCTGATCCCTATCATGACCTAGTTTGTTTTACTCCTTTCTCTTGATATTTCATGATTAGATTTGATTTTTAGGCCTGACAATTATATCGACTGATTTGGTTGTCTTTTCTTTTTCTCAGGATTTTACTGGTGTTCCGGCTGTCGTTGATCTTTCATGATTATTGGTTATGTGGCCAAGTTTTGATGTGGACAATTTTGGTTGTTGTAAATATATATATGTATTTGGATATTCTATTTTGAGAATGTAATGAAGATGTTGATATGTACTCTATTTTGAGAAATGTAATAAAGATGGTATATAATGTTAAGTTTTTGGAATGTAATATATAATGTGCAGTATAGAGCATTATAAATATGCTAATTTGAATAGTATAATGTGTTATAAATGTGCTGCATTGTGCCTGTACATATTATCTATTCATAACGTTTTACAAAAGTCCTGAATTGTGTACTATATATTAAATATTCATAACACTTTTATAGAACTATTCATGATGGTTTTTTTATAATGCTTTTAAAAAACATTTATAACACCCGTTTTCATAACGGTTGCTTTGAAAAAAAACCGTCATGGTTTGCCATTAATGACATTTTTTAGCCGTCATTAAAAGGGTTTTTTGTTGTAGTGATTATCCCACCGAGAATACTCTCCAAAACCCTAAGTGAAGGTTCTCCTCCTCCTCTTCTTCAAGTTTTGTGGAGTTTTGAAGTGATCCCATTTATCTTCTTCCTCTTCTTCTTCCTTCTTCCAAAGGTAATCATCTATCTTCTCTCTTTTCTTTCTATGGCACCCAAAGCCCAAAAGAGAAAGATGGATGCCTCCCAAGTAGGATCATCCTCATCTGACTATGTCCCAACTAATGTTTTCGGTACAGCTCGTCCCTCTGATAATGACGACTATGACTCTGGTCTATTTCCTGACGAGAAATTTTTTGATCTTTAGTTTACTTCCTTCTTTGGTCGTAAAATCTGTGCTGGAGCTTGTGTCAACTTTACAATTTTTTCTAAATATGCTCCTACCTTTAACTGACTTGGAATTCGGGACTTCTTTGAAATTTCTTATAATATTTATGATAATACCGTTAGGATGTTTTACTGCAACTTGTAAGTAAAAGATAATGTCAATTTCTATTCTTGTGTTTCTGGACAAGAACTTGAGTTCAATGCTACTGATATTAGTGAATATTTTTACGTTTCTGATATTGGTGAAGCTTTGGCGGATAATAACCACGTCCAGTTTTCAGAAGGTGTCACCCTTGACTCCTTCAAAGAATTGATGTGTCACCCTCATCCTGTCCCACGTAGGGTGTATTCAAAACACTTGAATCCACTTCTATGAATTACATCACTTTATCTTCTCTGCTTTAGTTCTGAAAAAGGGATCTTCTGACGAGATCACCTTTATTGAATTATCTACGATGTATCATATTCACTGTGGCATACCTTTCTCCGTCCCCAAGACTGTTATGGCCTGGATGCTCAATTGTAGAAGTACGGGGCATAACCTTGTTTACCCAAGGCACCTGGCATCGATCTTCAAGAGACAGTTGGATCTCTGGGAAGAGAACTGGAAGAATAAAAAGTCTGGACGAAACGGAGATCGGCAAAAGAGTTGGCGAGTGCCTCGAACCGACTCACATCATAGAACTCACGTTCCCTGGATGTGTCAATGATGAATGTCCATAAATCAGAGAGATGCTGATGAATACCTTCAAAGGACATAGGGTAAGCCTGAGGAGGTGGAGCTGGAGCAGTAGAAGGTGCCGGAGGTACAGCTGTGCTGCAACGTGACAGCTGGAGAAACTTGGGCTCAGGGTCAAGAGCACAAGTGGAAAGATCATGATCAAAATGCTGAAAGATAAGTGGGATGAACATCGCATAAGAGAGATTTTGATCCCTTCAGCGATAATGTCCCATCATCTGAATGATAGTCTTGGAAACCGAAAATAAAATTCTATTGATGACATGATTGAGGGCAGACAGTTCAAGATTTGTAAAACCATATTTTGAAGTCGATTTAGGAAGAATAGTGGACTAGATGATGCAATACAACTCATAGTTAAATAGGTTCAAGTTTGTAGCCTTGAACTTTCCAGAATGAACATGGGCAGGTGCACATAGGTCATTCTTGAAACTGATAAGAGTCGTACCAGCGGGGAAATCGAACTCAATGATATCATCAAGCAGGGTACCTTCATTTGGAACGCCAAGGATTTTTGCTAAGATGGTATCATCAAACCCGATGTTGATACCACCGACACGAGTTCCACAAGAGAAAGTATCGAAAACAAAGTTGTAGTAGAACAGTCTAAGGGAATTATTAGTTATAGGGTATTTTAGGGTAACAAGTCGGTGTAACCCTAATGCCTCAAATAATGGACGATAGTCAGGAAACACAGTCCACTTAATCGGGGCTCCATTGCATATGTTATGCATGGCAAAGTCAGCGTACCATAACAATGAGTGATCATGAGTTTCAACGAAAAACTCATTGAACGTACCGTCAGCCTATTGGACCGGGGAAAAGAGGGAATCCTCTGGTGGATTTGAAGACGATGCCTCTGTACTGGCATTTGTCTTCTTCCTCTTTGATGGAGTGAATCCCTTAGGCATTTTCTTCCAAAATTGAATTAAAACTAATGAATTGAAAGAGATAGAAGGAAATGTTATACCTTCCGATAATTGAGTATGTGGTAGATATCGAGATTCTCCGTATGAATCCAAATTTTGGATTGAAATCTGCAAGTAGAATAGAAGCAATGGGTTAAAGAGTTTCTAGGGTTTGGAGAGGGCTCTGGCGGCAGCTGCTTTTTGAAAGAAGAGTTTGGAAGAGATGAAGAGAAAGAGGCCTCGGGTTCTGACTTAAAAGACATATACCACCAACAGAACTCTGGCCGAACTCGAGCCGATTTCGCCTAGGGTTCTTTCGAAGAATTTTGAAAAAAATTGCAGGCCACATTCTTTTCATCATCCTCTTTCAATTATTTAATACCAAGTTCAGCAATTTTAAATTTTAATTAATATAATTAATATTATTTTAAAAATTAAATTTTGTTGCACAGCGACTGTTTTAGATTAGTTGTAAGGGTACTGTCCCAGTTAACGGGAGTTCACCAGGGAACAATTAAATATCGCTTCGCTTCGACCGTAGTCATGGTGACAGACAGACCCTTTGTAGGCTTGTCTCAAAAAATAATTTTTGAGTATTGAAAGATAATTGATATAATAAAATTAATTAATATTGTTGATATCTAAAATTTTTAATTCTCGACGTAAATAATTGAAGCGATCTTTCTCTAAAAGTTTTGTAAAGATATCAGCTAATTGATTCTCTGTGTCTATGTATACAAGGTTTATATCTCCATTTTGTTTATGATCTATAAGCAAATGATGTCGAATCTCAATATGCTTAGTGCGAGAGTGACATACAAGATTCTTAGGCAAATTGATAGTACTAGTGTTGTCACAAAAAATAGGTATGTGTGTACATTAAACCAAAGTCTTCTAAGGTTTGCTTCATCCATAAAATTAGTGCAAAACAACATCCTGCGACGATATACTCAGCCTCAGTCGTTGATAAAGCGACAGAATTTTGTTTCTTGCTAAACCAAGAGACTAGAGCTTTGCCTAGGAAATGACATATACTGCTGGTACTTTTTTATCTACTTTGCTTCCAGCAAAATCAGTATCCGAATAACCGATTAGGTCAAACGACGTAGTTTTGGGATACCATAAGCCGACAGAAGAATTGCCTTTAAGGTATCGGATGATACGCTTAACCGCGCACAGATGTGATTTTTTAGGATTAGCCTGAAAACGTGTATACAAGAAAATACTAATTATTATATCATTACGACTAGCATTTAAATAAAGTAAACTACCAATCATACCTCGATACCTACGTATATCGATAGGTTTGCCTTGTTCACCAATATCAAGCATATAAGAAGTAACCATCAGAGTGCCAAGTTGTTTGACTGCTTTTAGATTGAACTTCTTTAATCAGTCTTTTGTATAATTGGCTTGATTAATGAACGTCCCATTGTTGGTTTGTTTGATTTACAATCCGAGAAAGAATTTCAGTTCTCCCATCATGCTCATCTCAAACTCATTCTGCATACACTTTAAAAATTATTAACAGAGAGATTCATTAGTAGATACAAAAATGATATCATCTACATAAATTTGAATTGAAAAAAAGATTGTCATTAAAAGATTTTATAAACAGTGTAGTATCAACCTTCCCTTTTGTAAAACCGTTGTCAAGTAGAAAAGAGCTTAGACGATCATACCAAGCACAAGGGGCTTGTTTCAAACCGTATAAGGATTTTTTCAACTTGTAAACATAATCAGGATTTTTGAAATCAGAAAAACCTGGAGGTTGAGCCACATAAACTTCTTCTTTTATAAAATCGTTCAAAAATGCACATTTAACATCCATTTGAAATAATTTAATTTATAAAAACATACAAATGCACATAACATACGAATGTGTTCTAATCTCGCAACTAGGGCACAGGTTTTATCGTAGTCGATATCTTCTCCTTGATTGTATCCTTGAGCTACGAGTCGAGCCTTATTACGAGTCACTAAACCATTCTCATTCAGTTTATTTCGGAATACCCAGCGGGTGCCAATGACCGGATGATCAGTGGGCTTGGGAACAAGTTTCCAAACTTGATTCCGTTCAAATAGGTTCAATTCCTCTTGCATAGCATCTAACCAAAAATTATCACTACATGCTTCTTTAATATTTTTGGTTCAAGCTGTAAAATAAAAGCAAAACAGGAAGCTATATCTTTACTAGAGGAATGAATAATTACACTCCTGGTAATCTCACCAATTATAAAGTCCTTTGGATGGTCTGCCAAAAAACTCATTTTTTTGGCGTATCCTCTGGATTGCTGGTTCCGACTTCTGGTTCTATACGTGATTTGCTTCGAGAATCAGCTGGTGCTTTGTGTGAAGGTTTTGTAGGAGCTGTACTTGGTGTACTTATGTCTTCATTATCATCATCGACTGAGTGTTAATTTAGTTCGTCAAATTTAACATTTATCGATTCTTCGATGATCATGGTTCTCTTGTTGAAGACTCTGTACCCTTTGCTCTTCGTCGCATAACCCAAAAAGATACCTTCATCGGCCTTTTCGTCAAATTTACATAGATTTTCATTAATGTCAAGAATAAAGCATTTATAACAAAATATTTTGAAATAAGAAACAGAGGGTGTTCTATCAAACTATAGCTCATAGGAAGTCTTCTTCGATATAGGTCGAATTAGAACCCTATTGAGAACATAGCATGATTTATTGACAGCTTCAGTCCATAGGTATTTAGGTAGACTAAACTGATTTAACATAACTCTAGCCATTTCGGATAGAGTCATGTTATTAAAATCGAGACAGAGATTGATCAATTATTAAAATCAACTTTGACCAATGGGCCAGCCTTCTTAATCGCAGACTTGCAGTAGTACGACTAACTTAAGTACTATCATAAGTTCGCAATCTTTTGCAAAAACAGTCATGCATGGGCTACCAAAAAACTTGTCACGACCTGCACCCGCTATTTGAATGTGAGTTTGTAGGCAAGCCCAGCCTATGCCGCAGCATCGGCGGTAGTATGCTGTCTAGGTCTCAGTATCAATCTTAAATACAACAAAGTCATCTATTTGCTCATTTACAACAATTTTTTTATTTACAATTCCAATAATACAAAACTGCTAATCATATAAATAAATACAAGAAGTGTCTACTCTATCTAGAATCTAAGGTCGACCTCCATAGAGCAAAAGTAGGAAGCACGTCATCCTTACCTATATGAACGATCCAATCAAGAAAGGGGCAAAGTACAACCATATTGCATTTAATATTGTTAGCACAAAATAAGCTAGAAATAATAAAAAATAGAAACGGTAAATAGCATATAAAGAACTAGCAAGATATAAACTAGATATGGAAAGCAATAATTATGAACGGGTAAGCTAATGGAAAAGAAACATGAAAATAAAGAACTGAACTATGATCAAGAATAATGAAAACGGCTTTGTGTGTGAAATACCTTTTAATACGTGAATGTCTGGGATAATACAGCACATCATGGATGGCTATCATTCAGTATTAGTACAGCTAACCCGTATGTGAGGTGTATGACTTAGCTATCTTTCAATAACAATATTTGGGTTTGTTTACGTACATATCGAGTATTTTCTCTCTCGACTTACTAATAATCAATAATAGTCAATGATACAATAAGAATGATACAATAAGCCCATTGTGTCACCATCGTGTCCCAATGGAATATCAAACAAGGAAATTATAAAGAAAGCATTATAATGTACCAAAATATAATACAATATTGTACTTTCCTGAACCCTTGAACAAACCAAAGTCATAAGTAGAGGACGAGAGGAACACTGATCTAGAAGCTATCATACATATCGCTCCATCGTACCACAAACCATGCACGAAAACCACAAGTCAATTCTAAGATTCTAATTCTAATATCATTAAACAAGTGGCTAATGGGTTTTCTTATCTAATATTAATTAATTCTATAATAAATCACATAAAAACCTAATTTAACCTAATAATAATATGAATATAATCTAACAAGAAAGTTTGGCCATAGAAAGTCATATTTCTAATTTTAGAAATCATGGCACATAAATGGAGGCATGTCGTTGATTATGTAGTCAAACATTATGAGCCTAGATTGCGCTCACGCAAGACGGGTTCTATAACGGCCGATTACAGGCTAAGCAATATGGTCGTTGCACAGAAGTCCCAAAACAGAAACATTGAAAGATGCAAGCAGAAAGTTAAAACCAATCACGAGTCAAATAAAAGATGCTCTTTATTGATATTAAATAAGAATTACAAATATGGCACGAGTCCATGATTATAATCACTCAGTCTCACTCTTCTCATGATACAAGTCACTCGGCTCTCTCTCATCTCTCAATACAATTTGACGAGCCAGTGGATGCTTCAGATAGGCAATGTCCATACATTATGTCTCGTATATGTCCGGACTCCATGCAGCTGTACGCCTCAAAATGCCAAGGGACTCCATGCCTCGACGCATCCAAGCGAGCTTTGCGCCAATAAGCTTCGACATGTGCCTGCACATGAAAACTGTGTGAGTGTCAGTACTCAACTGTACTGGTGGAGTGAGCTCCTCGCCCACCCATACAAAACCAACATGTTCATTTTACTTTGTGCAATATAGTCCCTTTATGATTGTCTTTCCATTATTGCCTTAGGATCGATTTTAAGACGTAAACTCTTGGCCTATTTTGTGTATCTAGACCATCATCTTGCTTTGCACTAACAACTTACTTATACCTTGCCTCTAGACCCTTCTCGTGTCAACGACGTCAACTTATCGACCTATGCTTGCCCTTCGGCCCATACTTTAAGACTCATTCACTTATTCATGCAAAAAACTTCATTTGTGTATCCACATTGAGGTCGTGCCTCGCAACTCAATACCACTTGACCAACTTTGCCTTACGACCCTTCCTGACTTAAACTCGAATAGACTTCTATCCAACTTACTTATACTTTTTGTGTCAACGACTCACCAACCGACACCACACTTCGTGTCGTAGCACGATGTCTTCGTTGCAGCCAAATCTTAGGCCCAAATATTGTGTTACAGATCGTGCAGACATTCAACTCAACTCATTGGTACCTATGCATACAATACTCGACCCAGTCCAAAGGCATGCACGCGGATTGCCGCTAATATGCCTACTCATCTATATGAAAGGGTTACTAGTACCAAAAACTATACTTGGACTTATAGATTTGTTATTTGACGACCCTTTCAGTGCAAGTACCGATTCCCGCTGAAAGTTTTCAACTAACCTGAGCGGTACTCACAGTTCGGCTATACCGTGTTTCCCCTAGGCCGGAACGGTCCTGTGGCCCCAGGTTTGTCGTCCGAAGGAAACTTTCCCTTGTCGACAAGTTATCTAATGACTATGCAAGACTCGACTCAAACTACCGTCTCTCACAGTCATTCTTCTTCTAGTGTTACCATCTTTTCAGGACCATGTTAAAGACATCCAGTATTTGAGACCGCCTCGACGACCCATGGTCACGAGTATTCTTCCATGTTGTCCTATTATTTTACTCAACTCATGAATGACTATTTGATAGCCCTTTTTTCAAAATCAATTTGAATCAACCGTGGCTCGTGCCTTATAACACTAAGCACGTGACATCGTACCTTAAGCCAACTTGTGTTCTTTGCGAAACTACCACCCAAGTCATACTCCATATGACTAGCCCTGAGACCGTTGGACTATGTGGCTATAGCTAGCCGTAGAAATTGTGGGACGGTGCTTTCTACTACTTCGATAGCCCTTGACATAACTTTTGCCTAACTCTATCGTGCAATAAAACTTAACCCGTGGGACGACCAAGACTACGCCAAGCCCTTGCACCATGGAAATGTGCATTGGGACATATGGAACACTTTTGTTATGCTAAGTATTGGACTGTGGGACTGTACCTGCTTTCTCAAGCATTTATACGTACGACGCCTATGACTATGCTATGTTCATATCTTTGTGGCAACTTAAACCATCTCTCCATCTTCCAAACCGCAGGACGAAGGACGGAGTGTCATTTTGAAAGCACGTCATGCAACACTTCTAAGCCGACCGCGGGACCTTTCCATATTCTAACTCCTTTTGACCCAACTTGGGATTATTCCCTTAGCTATGTCAATTTGCCTCTTTTATTATCAAGCCTACTTGTACAATTGAAAACTTTTGCTTTAATAATGTGAAGGCCAAGCTGAGGCAAGTTTACCGAAGCCACCCACCTGAGTGAGGAGTCGCCTCGACCGAGCGGGTCTTCGAACAGCCGTTGCATGGCTAAGTCCAAACTTCATTGGCATTTTGATTCCTCAGATTGAGATGTGCAGGACAGGATATTACAATGAGTGGACCGAAATTGACCGTGTCGTAAAATTACACTTTGGTCAAAAGATATCACTGTTATGGTTAACCGTGAGCAAATCGGTGATTTACCGATCAAATATGAGTTCAATGTAATAAATAAAATAATTAATGAACCTCCGAAATTCTAGAAAATTATAGGTTGAAGATCATCGTGTTAGCTTTCCAAAACTTCAAACGGATCACGAATCGGAGTTCGTGATCACTCGGGATCTCGAAAACCGTACGACGTGTCAAGTTTTGGACAACCAACGGTCAAATTATTCTCCATAAATTCAGAAGTAAAATATTTTTAAATAAATTATGAATTCTGAAAGCTTATCTCGAGATAAATCCAACAAAAAATAGCATGTGAAAAGGCGGTTGGCCTGTCCACAATCACTTCGGGAAGTCGGGATTCTCCAAGATCAATCTTCTTCAAAATCGGCTAAAGAATATCTAGGGTTTCTGAAAACTGCAAATATCATATATATAGAGAAGGCTGCAGCTTTGAGTCTGTTTGAGACAAGCGGCTCCACCTTGCTATGTGGCTACATCATAGCCACCCGCCCCGATGTAGCCGGGCTGTGCGACAGCCCGGCTACATCTCAACTGAGCTGGCAGCTCAGCGGCTAATTAGGAAACAAACGCCCAATCAGTGCCACTGGCCCGACAGGCAGGCCCGCCCCACGTAGTGGGTGGCTAACGAGTGGGCCAGCTCCCCTTGCTGACTGGGTAATTATTATACAAAAATTGATTTAAAAATCAGTTTTAGGCCAAATAAATCCCAATAAATAACAAAATAATTCCAAAAAATTCCAAAAATATTATAGAAATTAATTCTAACCTCTTAGAACCTAAATAAAAATATTGAGTCTTAAAATAGTTTCAAATGACCTTAAAGTAATACATGAATGTCATTAATAATACTAAACCTTAATAAAATATTCATCTAAAAAATCTAAAAAAATATAATAAAATATAAAATTGATAAATAACACTTGTATAAGTTATATAAAGGCTATATGACCATAGTATGGTCATAGCTCACCTATGATGTTAGGCATAACACCTATAATCTTAAAATTAATTATAACTAAATTAAAAAATTGGAAAGTGGGCATACAACATGCACCGATTTACGTATCGTATTGATTTACATGCTATATCATCATTTGTGCCACCTCGATTTGTGTGCATGCCTCGATTTGCATGTCATATTGATTCGTGTGCCATCTTGATATTTATGATCCTTCGACCTACGTGCACATCTCGATTACGTGGACGTTCTGTTTCTCCATCGTCTTGGTTTACGTGCACATGTTTTTCCCTGTATTGACCCGTATGCCTCAGTTATAGTGCCAGCCCCTACATTTTTTGTGGGTCCTATACGGTATAGCCTCATGCCATCCTCCATGATTTCTGTCATTATTTATTATTATATTCTAATAATTTTCTATTGTGTGTTTCGAGGACCTCGGTGGACGTGCAAGCTTGGATCCAGATTGTCGAAGGCTAGCTTACCTAGTGTTTGCCATGACAAAAGTTGAACGAACTTTTTGTATTCAAACGTATAAAAAGTACAAAAACACTCCTAAACAGGAGATTTAAGTACAAAAATTTCTCGGGAAGTATGACGGTGGAGATTAAGCACTACATCGACTCCTTTACTCCGTTGACGATCTGACGACGGCTTGAACTTGCTTTGACTTTCTGATGCTCGAGAGTGGTACTCGGGATTGCTAATCAAGAAGATGCTAACCTTTTTAATGAATGCCGACTCCTTCTATTTATAGGTCAACACATATGCGATGTGCATAGGGTTTTTTTCTGGGCACGTAGGAGCACTACGCGAGGAGATATGAGAGAATCTGTTGTAACCGCACGTTTAAGACTGCTACTGAGATGACACGTGGCGGATGCTAAGATTCTCTTCTATCAAGATCTCGAGTGGTTATCAATATAACCAAATAAATGACACATGGCGTGTGCTTATGGCTCGATAATCTTGATCGAATAAAACCATGTGGGTTTTGCTCCTAACCATAGAGTCAAATTTTATCCCTATCTTCGGGGAAGCGGTTTAAACAAAACGATTGGATATTGCCCTTGTCAACAGAACCAAACTATGTTCCTAACTTAGGAACAACGGTTTAACAAACCGATCTGATATGGCTCCTATCAACAGAACCAAACTCTGGCCTTATCTTAGGATCGACAATTTAAACAAACCAATTGGATCATATCTGAAAAGATATAGATGCTAGAGTGGCCACGTGGAATAATGCCACCTCATAGAACTGCACTTCTATACGAGATGAGCTTCTGGTAGGTTTCAATGTCACTACGATTATGGACGACGAGGAGACTGTGCTGAGGCAACAAAGTCACTACACTTTAGGGCGACGAGGAGACTATGCTGAGACAACAAAGTCACTGTACTTTTGGGCGACGAGGAGACTATGCTAAGGCAATGAAGTCACTGTACTTTAGGGTGACGAATTGACTGTGCTGAGGCAATAAAGTTACTGTACATTTGGGCGACGAGGGGACTGTGCTGAGGCAACGAAGTCACTGCACGTTTGGGCGACGAGAAGACTGTGCTGAGGAAACGGAGTCATTACACTTTTGGGAAACAAGGAGACTGTACCGAGGCAACGAAGTGTCAAATAAAGGAGCCGTTGAATGGGCTGTGCTTTTGGATTAGATTTGAAGGATCTGTGCTTCTGCGCTTCTGGGTTGAACCGAAGGGGCTGCACTTCTGGGTTAAACTGAAGGGGCTACGTTTCTGGGTTGAACCCAAGGAGCGAGTTCGGTCGAAGTCAATTTCTTCTAAGAACATTAAATGACCGCCCTTGAATGGCTGAGTCAACATCCTCTTTTATGAACTTTGTTTGGGGGCACGAGAAGCGGTAACAAGGCTTGGTCAAACGAATCTATTAAATGAGATTTATTGTGCTGAGTCCTAGGCTCATCCTATTACTTCGGAGTCCTCTGACTGACTGCCACGTAGGTTGTGAGTTGGACCATACATTCTAAATAAAAAGAGGAGCTTTCAGTTAACACTTTGCTCACAGTTTCTTGTCATTTTCCTGTCATCCTCGACCCCGACTTAGCTTTGGGCGGCCATAGGCCTTTCATAAGTCGATTATTGGTTGTAGATCTCTTCGTTCAAAGAAGCTTTGGCTTTGTAGAAGAACCACTACTGAGTTTCGAGATGCACTTGAGCGTTTGGCATAAAGAGTTCGAACCTGAACAACATCTTGGAGGTCTTCGAGGTCCAAGCTACTGGGTTTGGATTGATTGCCAACCCGAAGAGCCACAGGTTGTGCTCTGCCATGCTCAATAATGGCATTATTAGCCACATTAGAGTGGGGGGAGGCTGCGTGCCCTGTTATGCTGGAAGAGCCACAAGTAGTATTGTGAGCTTCGTGCAGGAGTTGCGTTCTTGCTTGGGCAAATAGCTGCTTAATTAGCCATATTGGAGTTCCACCACGTCTAACTAGGATGTGGCTCACTCTGAAGAAAAAGTGATTCGCTCTGACACTGTTGCGCATTTAGGGTCTGCACGCTCCTGAAGACTACAAACTTGTAGGCTTTATATGTTTAATCTTTATATGTAATCATGAAGAATCTGTAACAAATCTTTTGTAAACATGATTTTAATAAAGAACTTTCCTTTCTGTAATGTCTTTTTATAGCACGAGTTGTGAAGTGCGTAGCAAATTATGTGTCTCTTGCGCTTCTGTGAAATATGTGAAGCAATTGTTGTCATATGTGCTTCCTTCACTGATGCGCTTATTTTTATTCTTCTACAAGACCCACTTCAAAGTTTTTAAACTTGGACAAGTTTGGAACACTTTGAACAGAAGCTTGAAATGTTACGTCATCGAGAATGCATAGGGGGTTGCTGACAGGTTGGCATTATGCTTATCCATTAGCATTAATTACTTTCGAGCCGTTGTTTTATTTTTAAAAGTAATGATAACTCCTCATTTTTAGGACTTAAAAGCCATAATGTTCCGCTTTATCTCCTATGACGTTCGAAGAGTTTCATCGAATACGAAGAGTTTTGTCTTCATCTTCTGACATGGCTTTGCTCTATAAATAGAGTTTTGCTCGGAGAGAGAGAACCTTTCTGACATCTGCTTTCTCTTTTCGAAATAGCTTTTCTTCCAGAGGCTTCTCCTTTCTCCAAACCCTAATTTTCCCGCCATGGCTCCCAAGTGATCAAGAGCCCCAAAAGCTCCCAAAGGGGCTGCAGCGAACACGAGAAAGGCTAGGGGCTGTGACGAGCACGAGACAGGCCAGAGGGAAGCAGCCAGCCACGAAGGCTATCGGCGTCGATAACATTCCGGTCGTTGGCGCTGGAGTACACGGAGACTTGTCACGACCCGCACCCTAGCGTTAGGGCACGAGACGTGGGTACGTCCAGCCTACTCCGCAGTGTCGGCGGTAGAACGTTGTTCTAGGTCATAATCACATCTAAAACAATATGCTATACTCTCCAGACGGAGGACAAACACATAAGGATACTATCTCAATCACAACTCTAAAGATAGATAACAGC